>VZTB01018404.1:7128-39719 GCA_013397245.1 Thryothorus ludovicianus
GATTTAAAGGGGCTGCGCCGCTGAGAGGGCGGGTCGTGCCGGCCGCGGGTCTCGCCCCGCCCCCGCCGGGACCGGGACAGCGACCGGGGCCGCCATCGAGGTCTTGCGCCGAGCAGGTTGGACGGGCGGGGTTATGGGGGCTCGGTCGCTTCCCTCGGCGGCCCTGGCGGGAGGAGGACACACGCAGCCCNGGCTCGGGCACCGTCCTAGGGCGCCCTGGCCGCTGGGGCAGCGGAGGGAGCGGGGACGAGGGCAGCACTCGGGCCGTGCCCGCCGTGCCCCGGTTCGGCGGGCCGCCCTAACGCTGCGGGTCGGCGCTAAGGGCGCTGTGGGCTCTGCGGGCTCTGCGGACTTTGGAGCCGGCGAGGCGCGCCCTGCGGGACCAGCCCCCTCCAGCACCGCGGGCTCGGGTCCCGTGCCGGTGCCCGTCGTGCTCGGGCAGCTCCCGGTACGCAGGCTCGGTGCGGCTGGCCTCCCCGCGGGCCGGGGCGGCTGCCACGCAGGGACGGCCGGCGGAGGCCGGGAGCCCCCGAGGGCGGAGCGGAGCGTGTGTATGGCAACCGTGTGTCGGCCCCAAGTCCCAGCCGTGGCTGTTTCCAGGGTGCTGTGGGCACAGACTGCGGGATTCACTGCTCTATAATTAGTCTGTGTCTTCATTGCTAGGAATGGCTTTCTCTGTAACACAAATGATGTATGTTTGTACTCTTGCTGTGTAACTTATGCAACATGTAAGCGTGCCATAGCTGTATGTACCTAACAGCCTACCAGGTTTGCCCTCCAGAACTAGGGAATGGAGGACAGCAAAGTGCTTTAGGAAAGAAATATATGTTGTGAGATGAGACAAGAGAGAGCCTGCATGTCAACATGGCTGGGCTGTTCCTCCTGGGATACGTGGGGGAATCTGTGGGGAGGGACAGGAGCACCAGTGCAGTACTGGTTCATGCAGATGTCGGTAGCTGGGGACGTCGTAGGGAGCACCCTGTCAGTTGTGTGTTACCGTGGCTGTAGCAACAATCCAAGCTGGACGCTGTTTCATTGTCTTCTCTCTGAGAAGAGGAGCCAGATGCTGAACAAGTGCTTTCCCAGCAGTACCCAGCCCAGCCCCACACTGCGGTGTGGACACAACAGGGCTCCAGCCTTCCCAGATCTCCTGTATCTGGTCACCGCTGTGGGCACAGCGACAGCAGCCGCGCAGCTGGAGGGCTCTCTGCAGCTACACCAGCTTGGCTTTAGGGGCTGGGATGGGGGTCAGCAGTGGGTACACAGGCAAAGGTGGTACCAAACAGGATGTAAAACCTTCCTCCGCAGGATGGAGGGTGGGATGGAACAGGGCTTTGGCGGGCTGAACGGGAGCCCGATGGTGGCCAGTGCTCCTTGGGCAGCGGCAGGATTTGGCGGCACCGCGGGGGCTCGGCCCTGCTCCTGGGCGCTCCCGTGGATCCCTGAGATGAGAGCTGTGATCTTGGCGTGCGTGGCGTTTTCTGCGCTCCCAGGAGAGCGTCCGACCGTCCTGCTCCCGGAGCCCGTCCGCATCTCTCCCCTCCCCCTGCCGCAGTGTGGTTGGCTGCCGAGCGCCGGGCGCTTTGCGCCGCTGCTCGCTCCCCGGGCAGCGCCGTAGACGGAGCCGCGCAGCGCCGCGGCCGCCGCTCCTCCGCCGCCTCCGCGGGCACCGGCGCTGGACAAGCCGCTGCAGGCAGCCAGGTACCGCTCCTCTGAGGCGTGGGGCGGGGGACATTCCCATCCGGTGACTGAGGCGGGCAGGGTGCCCAGCCATCCTGGAACAAAGGACCGCTTTGATGCGCAGTTTCGGGCAGAGCTGGTGAAACTTTTTTTCCCTTGTGGAGCTTTCGCTTAGCCAGGTGGGCGCAGAATTTCTTTGTGGTGGTTCTGAGGGGTGAAGGGGTTTCTCTGGCTTGTTTGTTTCAAGGATACGCAGCGGGCGTGCCTCCTGCTGCCAGACAAAGCCAGAGAAACGATGACGGAGGCAGGTCATACAGCAGTAGCTCTCTAAGAGCCTAGTTTCGCCCCAAGCCGTCTTTTCATTGATTAACTGCTTCCTAAGCTTTTCCGAAGTGGAGGTGCACCCTACCAAAGACGGTGGGCTGGGGCAATCGCTGGTAAGCTTCTATGAAGGAGAGGATAGGCCTGGGAGGAGGTGTCTGAAGAAGAGCTGGGGGATGGTGTTGCGGTAGAATGCTCTGGCCAGGCAGCCGGGAGAAATCTGCACAATGGTGGGAGGCAGCAGCACATTACCAGAAACAGCAGGCTTCCCTGCGTCTTGCGTAGCTGGCATCTGGCACTCTGCTGCAGTTCCATGCTCGGCTCTCTAGTGCCCTTAGACTCCTGTCTGCCCTGCCACCTTGCAGATACGGAGAACACCCACTCCTGCCTGTGCTTGTGGGGAAAAAGGGTGGTGTTCAGCACACATCAGGTCAAAGATCTGGCCAGCTCAGACACAGGGTAAATAAACATGGCTGTGCTTTGCTGTAATTGGCAGAAGGAGCAGGAAGCATGTGTTCTCTCATCTGCTGTTTTGGAGGAATGTCCAGGTTGAAACAACAGCATTAACCCCAAATACCAAAATGGCTCTTAGGGCACAAAGGGCACGTGGCAAGATTATGACCTTGGCGGAGTTGCTGGATAAATGCTTAATTTGCTGGGAAAGAGCCACGTAGCTCCTCAAAGAGCTCTAGCCAGACAGGGGAGCCAGAGGTAGAACAGATCCTCTTCTTATGCAGATGGAGGTTTGTCCCTGTGACTTTGCCTGTCTTGCTGTGGTTTACAAAACCTGTTTGCTTCTGGAAATAGTAGCACAGTCTTGCAGCCTGCAGTCAGCTGGTCTTTGCAGGTGCCCCGGTACACAGTGGAGGGAATGTGGGCACACCAGAGCCCTTCAGGCTGTGCAGAGTGGCTCCAGAGCTCCTGCTGGTCCCATCTGCATCCTGATTATCTCCTGTAAGGCTCAGGCACATCTAGTGCATAGCCCTCACATTAGACAGATGCTGCAAAGGCACTGGCTCCTGGGAATTACTCTGCCTGCTTTAATACTGCTTCGTGCTGTCAGGGCAAGGTAATGGCTCTCACTCTGTTTTTTATAGTGCAAGGCTCCCAATCAGATTCTGAAGCTGGGAAGAGATGCTTACCCTGGCTCCGTTCCAGCTGCTTAGCTCTTGTCTCCACTAGCCTGGAAACATGTTTTAATGGCGTTTCGCTGTAGTCCCAGGCGCAGCAGATGCAGAATGGATTTGTTGAGCTACTGCAAACATGAACAAGTTTAAAAACAAGGTCTTATCAGCTGATCTGGAGGTGCCAGCTTAAGCTTGCTGGTGGGAGTGGTGATGACTGCTGCTCTCATTCCAGTGGCCTGCTGTGGAAGGGGCAGCTTTTCCCAGCCAGCTGGGATTGTAAACAATACGATGTACAACCAGAACAAAATTATTTTCTGCTAATGGCAAAAATCGGTGCTTTTTTTTTTTGTTTGTTTGACTGGTTTTGCTGTTGTTGATTGTTTTTTGGGTTTTTTTTTTAACCTGTGTTGATTCCAATATCTGTATTCTTTGGTAGTAACAAATGGAGTGAGACCTTTCTGGTCTTGAAAGGAATGAATGATCTGATACAAAGCCAACCAGACTACCTGCTCTATCTTCCTCAGAGTACATATCCCCACTGGAATTGGATGATGCTTTGATAATACAGGAATTGCTTGCTCTGGTGAATCAGAGTAAACACGAGTACCTTTTGTCTTGTCCATTTCCAGCTGTGGGCTGGAAGGTGGGAGGGGTATGGGAAGCTCATGTGTTCTTTCTGTAGTGGTGTGAACATGAGTCACTGTGGCCAGGTCCTTGTAAAGCCACCTTATCACCACCTTGTCCTGGGTTTCAGGAAGGTTGTGTTATGTCATGTGTTTTATTAGAGATTGTGGGTGGTAGGGAGCTGAAGTTTCTGGGACAGAGGAGTGTTGGGAGGCTCCCTTCATGCTCTTTCCCTTCAGTCTCCTTGCGGGAGAGCCCTTCTGCTTGTGCTGCAAATCCAGTTCCTTAGTCCTCGTCCCCTGGGCCTCTTGCAGCCTCCTGGTTAGCTCAGACATTCCCGACACAAGCCTTCCAGTATCTAGGAAAAAACCCCAGAGCTTTACAGTCAGCTAGGGCTGGCATGTGTCAGCTGCTGAAAGAAGCAATCCTGGCCATGATCCCTGGACAGCCCTCCCTGTCCCCTAGACAGGGATCAAGGCACATCAACTGTGCAGTCAACTTGTGCTATGTTACACATGACTCTGAGGATTGGGGAAACTGGTTGGGTGAAGTCTTTCTGGGCTTGGAGACTGGCTTCAAAGCCATGTGATGTGTCTGGATCCAAGGAGAGTCCTGGATTTGAGGCATAGGAGAATGTGAGTGAGACAACTTCTTGCCTTCACTGCATGCTGTGTTGTTGCAGGTGGGAATTACTTTGGGAATCCAAAAATCCCTGTGGTACCTTGCTGGAAGGAAGCAGGCACTGCATTCCCTTTCTCTGGGCCTTGGATCAGTTTCTAGTGATGTGGTGCCTTGCTCCTTTGTGCTGAAGAGGTGTTCACTAAGAGCAAAAGCATTGAGTTTATTTGAGGAATTCAGAAGAAGAATTTTTTTCCTTACCTTTTTTTTTCCTCCCAGAAGAGGATGGGTAATTCATAATACAGGGGTCTGAAGAGTTTGTGGGATCTCCATTTCAGGAGATGGTCCTTTAGCTAGACACAGATACCTGATCAGATACCTGCTTTGATTGAGAGAATGGGCCAAAGACCTGTAAGCATTCATTCCAAGTAATACTCATGCCAGACTCTTATTGAGAGAGAAGTTATAACACAACAGTCACTCTGTAGTACTTGAAGTCATCTCTGTGTTGGTTTACCTCTAGACTGTCTGCAGTGCAAGAAAAGTCTGGGCTGGAGTCTGTCATTGGGAAAGAACTTTGGGCAGAAGATGGGACTCTAGGTGTCCCCAGCTTTGGCAACAGAGTGTAGAAACTTATGAGACAACTGGTGGCAGAGAATGTCATGGACATTAGAGTTTGAGTGACATCTTTTGACTTTACAATTGCAGCTCAGAGATCTGTTGGGTATGACCTCCCATGATGCTGACTCCTGACTGATGTCCTCTTTGTGTGTTCTTAGTGGCTCTAAGGGAGCATCCAGGCATTTCTGGCAACAGTGACAAGCATCACAGAGCACCATTCCTGCTCTGTGCCTCATGTGAACCTCAGCATTTCTTGTTTTGCCTGTATTAGAGAACCTCTGGAAATACCAACTTGGAAGTGGAGCTCAGCAGCACGAGTTTGTCCCTTTTCTGTGGTTCTGCTGCAGGTGACCTGGAGTGGTGACCCTGGGCACAATGGCTCTTCTAGCAGGGGTGTGTCAGTGTGCAGGTGTTCCTGGCAGTGTCAGTGTGTCCTGGCTGTGCAGTGGAGCCGCAGAGGCTCTGCACAGCTGGCTGTAATCTCCTACAATCAGTTTGCTTTCTGACACTGTGGTATCAAAACAAGAAAATTTGTGCTCATGACACAGCCTCTGTGATGGCTGCAACTTTCTCACTCTGATCACTTTTAACTGCTTTTATTTTATTTTTCAGCATCCAAACTATTAGGTCTAGATTTTGTTGCAGTGTCCTTTAGGAGTGAGGACTCGCTGTTTTATTTGCAGTCTCATTTCTAGCTTCATTGGAGGTCAACCAGTCATTCCAGAGACCCTTTGTTGCTCAACAGTAATGAGCTGGCAGGAGTCCAAGGGAAAACAAACAAACCACAAAACCCTCCCTGCTTTTATCAAGTTTTTTGTTTCCCAAATGTATAACCTTGCTGTTTTTCCAGGTAGCAAAAGCATGTCTCACAGGAGGAGACTGGGATAATTACGATGAAGCAAGATAAGCCCTATGTTTCCATTTCTAAATGGAAACCATTGCTATCTATCTCCTAAATGTGGTCACTTGTTCTTGCTGTGGGTCAGACTTACTCTTTTTCACAGGAACCTTTTTTCCAGAACCAAGCTGTCTTTCTGCAACTACCTTACATCGCTTATATCCTTGGATCACCTTCTTCTACAGAAGAATTTGCTGCTGAAAATCTGTTTCAGTTCTTTACAGAAAGTGCTGGCAGACCATCTGCAGATTGAAGGACGCTGTAGTTATTGTCTTGTGCCTGCGGAGAGGCAGTGAACTGCATTATTTGAGTTGTTTGTAGACCTGAGCTCTCTGTCCTGTTGTAGTGGAGTCCTGATTTCCCTGGCACTTCTCCTCCCCCAACCTGCACAGCCTTCTAGCATTAGGCATCATAACCTAAGCTTTAAGATTCACTTGGACCCATTTAATCTGGCATCCCTGTAGATGTTGTGGGTTGAAGACAGAAGCAGTGAAGCTTCCAGCTCTTTCCTCTTACAGGTCTCGCATGTGGGAGCAGTTTTGAGAGGCAGAAAAATGAGCTGCTGAAATTGCTGATGCTTAGCGATTTTGTGGTTATGCACTTGAATACAGGAGGAAGGTTTTTGCCTGGCAGGATGTACTTGCTGATGGATTCCCAGCTGATTGCTGCAGCTGCCACAAAGCTCCGTGCACGCATGTTCCTTCCCTGTCCTCCAAACGGGAGCAGAAGAGGGGAGATGAGATGGGTGTTGTCGGAAAGGCAGGCTATCCTAGCAGCTCACTGTAAATAGGGACGACGTGCCAACTAGAGCGGAAACGTGCGGGTGGAGACCTGGGCTGGGACACCTGCAGGTCCATGAGGGCTGCAGCAGGATAGGCTGGGGACAGGACTCTCCATCTGCCAAGGAGCTCGGTGGAAAAGCATTCTTTCTTCCCGTTCCTGTCTGAGCTCCACCATGCAAAAGGCAAACCACGATGTGTCCCCTCCTCTCTGCAGAAAGCCTCTGAGTGCTTTCTGCCTGGGTAAAGGACGCTCAGTGCCCCATGCTGAATGTGAAGGAGTAGGAATAGTGCACATACAGCAGCATCAACCTGCCTGACCTTGACGTTGGATGCCATAGCCAGCGTTTCCTCTTTGGAGGGCTGAGCACCGAGTGTAGCCCTGCCAGCACTGGGGAGAACTAGAAATAAGCTCTTTGGGGTGAAATTCCTGCTTTAGAAGGTTAAGTCAGCTCCCACTGGTGTTTGCTGCTTTTCTTTGCCGTACAAGAGGTAGCAGCATTCAAATGACTTCTCAACAGTCTCCTCCTTGTTTTCTTGTTAAGCTGCTGTGTGTTGTTCTTAGGTTTTGCACCTTCTGTCCAGCCTGAACAATCCTCTGTCTGCTGTTGAACATGGAAACATGTTGGTACCTAGCAGAGCTATGCTTCCAGGATGTCACCCTAGGGGAGGAAGGCCAAGGTTGTTACAGATGTTCACACAGCCAGAGAGAGAGAAAAATCCTCTATTGGGATGCCTTGAAGGATCTGAGGATGTAGTTGAAGGGTAGGATGAGACTTAGATGCTGTGGATCAGGATGTTGAGACTTAGATGCTGTGGATCAGGATGTTTTGATTTATTTTACCTTCTCAGTCTGAAATCTTTACAGTTCCAAAAAAAAGTTGATTGTGAGGATTGTAAAGAGCATCAACATTTTCTGCTGGAAGGGCTGAAGAATGTTGCTATAGTAGAGATGCTGATGGTTTAACACACAGCAGTTTCACAGCTGAGGAGTAGTTCTGTGTACAGTGGAATTAATGAGGCTGATTTTCTATGGATCTGGGTCTTGTCTGTTACCTACTTGACTCTGTTACCTAGCAAGGTGTGAGGTCTGGTGGCTTTTTATCCTGTAACGTTTTATCTTCTTCCCAATGTGTGGGTATTGCCCTTTTTAAAGACAGCAGCAAGTTCTCTGTATGGACATAAGTGATGCTGCCATGAAAACTGTCAGCATTTCACAGCTGACCCAGTACCCACGGGGATTTGTACTGCTCAGCTGTGAGAGCTTTAAAGCAGAGTTCTAGCTTTTTGTATGTTGGGTATGAGGCTGTTGCTGAGTGTCTTCTTGTGTCCCAAGCATTGTTTATGGTCCAGAGAACTCCCACTTGCCTGTTTCCCTGTTTCCAAGTGAGTTGGGCTACGTTTCCTTGTAAATTGGAACCAGTGATGAGGCCTTTGACCCTTTAGCAGTTATTACCTTGGGCTCTGTGGAAGAGGTAAGTGCCTTCTGAGCCTTCCTGGGAAGCTATCTGGACCTATTTCAGAGTATGGGAGTGCTTGGCCAGCCTTTGGGCTGCCAACCTCTTTTCTCTCAGGCTGGGAGTTGTTGCACATTTCTTCCTGAGTTGTGCTTGCCTGTAGATGTGTGCATTAAGCAAGGCTTTCCTTACTGCTTTAGCACTTGATCCCACTCCAGGTGTGTTAGAAAGGTGGGAAAAAGAATAACCAGGGGAACTGTTGACCACAATGCTTAGCTGCCAGTGTTTGGAGAATGAGTTTGGAAGGTAGGATATGAGTGGCAACCAACTCTCAACAAACTTATTTTTCCTTTTGAAACAGTAGTCTATGTCCTCTATGACCTTAATGAGGTTTTTCATGCTATTTTTATCATATAGTCTTCATATAGCAAACTGGCATAAGTCACAGTCCAGATGAGACTGTTTTGGTATAAAATGCCCTCTGTTCAGGGTTAAGTGCATGTGGAGTGTGACAGATATCCAAAAGTGAAGTATGACTCAGAATTGGTGCTGATGCTAGATCATGCAGTGAATGTGAAGTCAGCACTGTGACTTTGGGGGAGGATGACTTAGTTCTTGTTCAGAGGTGTGAACAGAAACCCAGTCTTCAAGAGACACAAGGTGTTTGCCCTGATGAGATTTCAGTAAGGTCTCCACTGTGTGTTGAGGGTTTGTTCCCCTTCCTGAGGGATGAATGTACATCATGAGAACAGAAACCAGAGTTGAGAAGAGAGTTCAGGCCTATAAAACAACTGGAGGAAGAGCAAGGCTAAAGAGGAGAATATGAGTGGGTTTAATAATGAGGTGTGTGTACTTAAAACAACTGTCCCATTGCTGTTTGTCATCTTTAGTTTTAAATGCTGCAGTGAGGAGGAAGCTGGGCTTCTCTATTGCTCAGGGCCCGTTCCCCAGTGTGGGAACACAAGATTCGCCTCCCTAGCACTTGGGCAGAGTGCACAGGTGAGGAGGAGTCCTGCCGGAAAGAGGAGCTCTGCTTGCTCTGTTGCTGTAGCTGGGACAGTATTTCTGTTCTCTCAGTAAAACAGGCACAAGGCAGCTGCTGAACTAGGAGCTCAAACTATGCAGAGGTGAGTTCGGCAGGAGGTCAAAGGCAGATCTGCTGGCTGAAAATCCCTCACCTCCTCCTGTGTAGCTTCTGGGCAGTTTGCCAGCTTCCTGGCAGCAGATCCCTGGACACTCAGGTTGCAGAGGCCTCTGCCAGCTCCAGGTAGCAAGGAGATGCTGCTGGGCAGGTGTAGGGTATTGCAGGAGGCTGGTTTTGGAGCGACCTGATAGCAAGGCGGGAGGTGACTTTACTGTTGAGTAATGTGAGGAGGCTGCTGGGGTGGCCCAGCTGATGGGAGAGGCTGGGACTGTGTTAGATGAGTGAGTCATGGACCAGACATAGTCTTGCTATAAGAGGTCTTGCCTGCCTCTTGTGTCTCTCAGCCTCTGGCCTGTTGTGTTTCCCTAGCTCCTGGGCTTTGTATGCAGGGATCTTGCAGCCACAGTAACTTTGTGGGTTGTAGTACTTGGTGTCCCTGTGCAAAGGCAGTAGCTGGGTACTTTCCCATTGTGTATCTGTGGGGAACAGGACAGGGAAGGAGTGCAGAGTTCTTAGGCTGTCCTGAGGAGTCCTTAGGGTAGCAGCAGAGTGAATGACGATGGAAAAGCTGTTGGTGTTTCAAGTCAACACCTGCAAACAAGGATTGTGTTAGTGTGACTAGCTGTTGGTGTATGTGAGCTTATCCAGTCAGGCAGTGGTGTGGTGTGTCCTGCTGTTGGCATGTCCCTTGGTGCCACAATGGCAGTTCTGTGCTGAGGCTGTGATCCTCAGGATGTACTCTTCCGGTCTGGCAATATTTTGGCACAGTTATACCACTCATGCCTCCCTGTCTGAGATGCTCTTCTAGGAGATTTTCCTTTGAGGAAGCAGAAAGCTTTGAGCTGGCATCCCTCCACCTTGTGTTCCATTTCTTCTGCAGTCAGAAGAGGTGCTGAGCTCTGGCAGCCTCTCTGCATCCGTGGTCTGTGGGCAGAACATGCATAGATTGCAACCCCAGCTGCCAACCACAAATCTCTGCTCTTAAATGGAAGCTAAATTAGTCTTTCCCCTGCTGGGAGTGTGGGGGTGTTGGAGGTCACCTCTGGTTGCAGCCTTTTTGTCTCCTGTCCACGTGGGCCACCTGCGCTGTTTGCCAGCACTCCCAGCCACAAAAGCAGAGGCACCTGCCCTGACTGCTGCCAAAGGGAGAGGGGAAGATGAAGAAGAAGGGCTTAGAGTAGGCAATCAGTTAAATGCTGTCTCTGCTTGAAGGAGATTGTGATATTTGTGTCTGGTTGTGGCTCTCTGAAACAGCCCTGAACTCAGCTTTTGTCTTGGTCTCTGTGCAGGGCTGCAGGAGTAGGACTATGTCCACCATGGTGTACCCAAGGGAGGAGAAACTGGACAAGCTGAGCCAAGAGGAGATAATTTCTAACACCAAACTGGTAATGCAAGGACTGGAAGCACTCAAGAATGAACACAACTCCATCCTGCACAGCTTGCTGGAGACCATCAAGTGCCTGAAGAAGGATGAAGAAGCCAATCTCGTGCATGAGAAATCCAACCTGCTCCGCAAGTCGGTGGAGATGATAGAACTGGGGCTTGGAGAAGCTCAGGTGAGAGTGGTGGGTGGTCCCTGAGGTGTTATCTGGGATTGACAGAGGAAGGGTAGGCATGTGGCCGTTTGCCATAAGCTGCAGGGGTGAGAAGGGGCTAAGTGTAGAAGGCTAGCATGGGTGGACCCTAAGCATGCATGTGAGGGACAGAAAGGTGGTGTTTGTTACTGACTGAGACTCTTAATCAGGTGATGATGGCATTGTCCAACCATCTGAACGCTGTGGAGTCAGAGAAGCAGAAGCTGCGCGCTCAGGTGCGGAGACTGTGCCAGGAGAACCAGTGGCTGCGTGATGAGCTTGCCAACACCCAGCAGAAGCTGCAGCGTAGTGAACAGACTGTGGCTCAGCTGGAGGAGGAGAAGAAACACCTTGAGTTCATGAACCAGCTGAAGAAGTATGATGAGGATGTCTCGCCTTCGGTATGCCCCAGTCCTTTTGAGCAGCTGCTTTGGTGGGTCTGGGAGGTTGGGCTGGGAGAACTGCCTATGTGTGATAACACTGCCTTGGATTTCTCCCCTTCCCGTGCACAGCAAGGCCTGTAGCCAAAGGGGGCCTGCATGGGACAGAGTCTCTGGATTTTGTTTTGTGGGGGGAGATGGTCACAGAGACAGCAGGAGAAATTGAGTGGGTTGGGCTACAAAAGGGCCGAGAGTTTGGCAACTTACTCAAGCCAGGCTGCCTGCTCCTGCCTCTACTGAGAACCAACAGTATTTCTGATTCCCATCCTCTCAGGAGGAGAAGGAGGGTGACTCCACCAAGGACTCTCTGGATGACCTATTCCCGAATGAGGAGGAGGAGCATGGTCCTGGATGTAAGTGTTTAGTCATGCATGAGTGCTGCCTATCTCTGGGCTGTGGTGGCAGAGCTGGGCCAAATGTGCCATGTTTATTTCTGTGCCCACAGTGCCCCACCAGCACAGCAGTGCCGTGGCAGCTGCCCAGCAGGGAGGTTATGAGATTCCTGCACGCTTGCGCACCCTCCACAACCTTGTCATCCAGTACGCCTCCCAGGGACGCTATGAGGTGGCTGTGCCGCTCTGCAAGCAGGCACTGGAGGACCTGGAGAAGACATCGGGCCATGATCACCCTGATGTGGCTACCATGCTCAACATTCTAGCACTAGTGTACAGGTGAGCGTGGTGGAAAGGGCAGGACTGGGCCAGGACAGCTTTCTGCATCTCCTGTTTTGCTTTACAGCACATCCTGGGGCTCCCCATGCCTTTCAGAAAGGTTTTGGTCTAGATGGGGTATTTGGTTTGCCAAACTCCCAAATATAACTAAGCACTGACTAAAGCAAGGAGAAATGGAGAAATGAAAGGACTGTGAAAGCTGGGTCTGTGTGGAAGGAGCTCTGTAGTTCTGCTTGCTCTGGGCTGTAGTATCCAAATCCCAAATAACTGGTTGACTTTGCACTGCAGGGATCAGAACAAATACAAAGAAGCAGCACACCTCTTGAATGATGCTCTTTCCATCCGTGAGAAGACTCTAGGCAAAGACCACCCAGCAGTGAGTGCCTCTTTCCTCTCTCAGTCACTTTTTCACCTTTTGGTGCTGTTGGGGTGCTGTGCCAGCAGTGTTTTACTGCTTCAGTATTTCCTGCTGGCTGGTTCAGTATGGCCTGTAAGAGTTGCTTGGATCCTGCAATATAGACAGGGCAGTCTTCCATCTCTGGACCTCCTTCTCTTGAGAAATAGCAGTAGTGCAGGCATGGAGGAAATGGGATAGTCTCTGTTACTGTTGCTTGTGCCCCTTGATTGGTCCTGCTGGAATTTGCTTTGTTTCATGGAGAAGCTTCTGTCTCTGTAGGTGGCAGCAACTTTGAACAATTTGGCTGTTCTCTATGGCAAGAGAGGGAAGTACAAAGAAGCAGAGCCACTGTGTAAGCGAGCCCTGGAGATCCGTGAGAAGGTACGAGTCTCCCCTGCTCTTTCTCTCTTCAGCTCTGTCTGTGGGCTTTCTTCCATTACCTCAATGCATATGGGAGGTCCAGGGCATGTCTAGTCTGTTCAACTGCTGGTTCTGCCTCCACCTTTCCTGTCTCTCCAGTGTTTGCAGCCCTAGAGAGGCCTGCCAGGAGGTGGAAGCTGGAATTTCATCTCCTTGCCTCTCTTGGCTTTTGTCTGATGTAGGCATGTGCTGAGGAGACTCCAGTGTCTACTAAATCCAGGAGTCCCCTGCAGTCTTTGTGGCTTCTTCTTTTGTTCACCCAGGTTCTAGGCAAAGACCATCCTGACGTGGCCAAGCAGCTGAACAACCTAGCCCTGTTGTGCCAGAACCAGGGCAAGTATGATGAGGTGGAGTACTATTACTGCCGGGCCCTGGAGATCTACGAGAGCTGCCTGGGTCCAGATGACCCCAATGTGGCCAAGACCAAGAACAACCTGGTGAGGCACTGGGGAGAGGCTGTGTGGTGTTGGGGCAGGGTGCTGTGGGAGAGGTGAGCATTGCCTGGTGCTTAAAGACAGAGCAATAGCTGCAACAGGTGGGCAGAGTTAATCTGTTTCCCAGTGGGGCTGGAGCTGTTTTGTTTTGGTTGCAGGCTTCCTGTTACCTGAAGCAAGGCAAATACAAAGATGCAGAGGTGCTGTATAAGGAGATCCTTACCCGTGCTCACGTGAAGGAGTTTGGCTCTGTGGATGGTTTGTACAGCAGAAGCCCTTGGGGCTGGGGAGGGGTTTCCTGGCTCTCAGCCTAGGCTTGTCTGGTTCTGGTGTTGCCCAGACTGAGGGATGGGATGCCTTGTAGGGCCTCTGCTTTGAGCAGCCCTTGAGATGCTGCCGTTCTAGTGTGTTATGCTGTCCTCCCTCTTCTCTGAGGAGTCTCAACCCAGTCTTTACAGGGTTGGGGATAGTAAATGGCACAATCATGCTCAAGCACAGGCTGAAGTTTCTCCTGTGCACTGGCACATGTACATCTGCTGAGAGGGCTTGTTCTTTCCTTCGTTTGCCTTCCCTTTGCCATGTCAGTTGCCCTTCTTGGGAGTCTGGGCTAGGGACCAAGGGAAGGTTCTGGAATGCCACTTCCCTCTGATGAGGTGCTAGCTCTGGGAACAGAGTGCTGGGCTGTACAGGAGGCAGTCAACAGCGTGGGGTGGTGACTGGACCTGTTTTGTGTTCTTCCCCACACAGATGAGCACAAGCCAATCTGGATGCATGCAGAGGAGAGAGAGGAGATGAGCAAGGTGAGTCTGTCCCAGGGGGTTTGATCTTCTCTTGTCACAGCTTATCTCTTATCTCCTCCTTTCTCTGGAAACTGCAATCTGAAGAGCTGCCAAGGCCAGGAGGTATCTGGAGAGGGGGAATACAGCACTGCTGCTCCCTGGCCAGCAGGGAAGGAAGGCCCATCAGGGAGCAGAGTGTTTTTCCTTGGGTAGGGCTGCTCAGTCTCTTGGTCATGGCTGCATGCTCTCTCTGCTTTAGTGATTGATCCCTCTTGGGCATGCAGATGATGGAAGATGGCACATGGCAGAGGGTTGTGCTGCAAGGCCTTGACACTCTGTTTCCAAAAGGTGCCAGTACCCAGAGCATAACTGGCTTCTGAGGCAGCTCTAAGGCTGTCTAGGGAAAAATGGAGGTCAAGAAGAAACTGCTGCTGTCACCCTGCTTTGGAGATGGAGCCATATCTGAAAAAGGTTTCTGCACAGAGCAAGCTGGCCTCTGAAAGAGGATAGAAAGGGACTGTGCTTGCCTTGGGCTAGGCTTAAAGGTAAAGCTACTATTGCTCCTGCAGCCCAGATCCCACTCTGTGGTCAATAAATGCAGCAGTCATGTCTTTGCTTTTGCCAAGTGTAAGGCCCTGTCTGTTTTTTGGCAGGTGAGTGAAGCAGCAGAATGAAGGGTCCTGATCTAGTCCTTTACCTGGAGTGGGACTCTCCTTTTCTTTTTGCCCTCAGAGCAGGCCTCAACCCTCCAGGGTTCAGGCAGCACTTGACTTAGTGACTGATGAGTCCCATGCTGTCAGCCCTAAAAGCAAGGCAGTGGCAGGTGCTTCCCATAGCATCCTGTGCTTTCCCACTGAACCCTCTGCATGACTTCCAGTGCAGGGCACTGCTCAGCTTTACACTCTTCTGGTTACTGTACTGAGAAGGCTCTGCTGCAAATAATCTGCACTTGCTGCAGCACCATCCTGGAGAAATCCAAGCTGCAGTAGAGACTGGGCTCCCCTTGCCCCCTCTGGGATTGAGACTCTTCTGATGGTATCTTTGACAATTTAGGGGCCAAAAGTAGATAGTTGTAGTATGAAGCTATGCTCCAGATAATGCAAGCTCTCCCATGGGGCAAGAGAGACTCTCAGCTGGAGTAAGAGAATTGTTTTACATGTGAGTCTTAGGCAAGGGCTAGGCCTCTTTCTCTGGCTCTGGTACTCCTGTCTCCAAGGCAGCTGTGCCTGTGCCCCATGGCAAAGCAGGGTTGGCATTTCTGTCCAGCCAGCAGCAGTAGTCACAGACCTGCTTGTACTCTTGGCCCAGGAGCTGGGGCTGATGTGCTCTACCTTGGGCTATTTCTGTATCTTCTGTTAAAATGTATAAAATTCCTCTGACAGAGCTTGGCTACTTTTGTCCCTTGCCCCTGTTTCCTGGCAGGAGATGGAGGCCCGTTCATGCCATCAGCAGGGCCTTGGGTACAGCTGGCAGCTCTGGCCTTCAAGGCTTTATCTGCCCCAGAGGATTTGACACCTTTCCTATTAGGTTCAGATGCCCTTTAGGGCTGCCTCTACAGGAGAGATGTACTGAGTTCTGAACTCCACTGTCCCTGGTGCCTTCCCAGGCTGTGTAGATTCTAGTGTGAACAGAACTACATGTGCCTGTGGCCCAGGGAGACTCTGCCATGAGGGATAAAGAGCTGAAAAGTGCTGTGGGACTGAGTGAGAAAAATGTCCCATAGAGACAGTTTCTTCTGGGCTAGAGGGTAACGTGTGCTGTGGAGCAGTGGCTCCTTGCACTGGCTTGGTGCCATGATCCTAGAGACTCAGAGCTAGCACCTACTGCCCTGCAATGTGGGTTGTCCAGACCTTCCTTCTTGAGCATCTGCCCCCTGTGCTATTGCTCTGGCCAGCAGCCCGTTTGCAGCTGGCTGGGACAGGGCCAGCCAGCTTTGGGGTGCAAAGGCTGGGCATGGGGAGGGGACTGCTAACTGGGCTGAGCTGCTGTAGGGCAAGCCAGACCTTGTGGGCCAAAGGCTGGGATGTGGCTGGCTGATTCCTTTGCTAGTCCTGACTGAGGGATTTAGTGCCCGTGGTGACTGGCATGCCTGTGGGATTTTGTCTCCCTTTTGCATTTTGGTTGGAGTGTCATGCCCTCCATTATGCCACAAGAATAGGCTGTGTTGTCCCTGCTGCCTTTGGTACCATGGAAGAGGGTAAGGAGATATCCTGAAACTAGGATATAACTTTTGCTTGTGGCCCAAATCTGTTTCTGCAAACATGCTTTTAAGTTTCCTACCAGGGAAACTGCTGGGCTTCATCACTGCATTTGAATATTGTGTTTCCAAGGGTTGGGCTGGTCCAGGGGTGCAGCCTGGGGTCTGACCCTGGCATCCAGTGGCAGAGCACAGGCCAAAGAAGGGCAGTAGATGTGGAACTAACAGCTCTCTTCTCTCCTCACCCTGTAGAGCAAGCACAGAGACAGCACTCCCTATGCTGAGTATGGTGGCTGGTACAAGGCCTGCAAGGTTAGCAGGTAAGAGCTGGTTTGTGGGCAGCTGTGAACTCTGGAGGGGTGATCCCAGGGCTCCTGCTCACCTTCCCTCTGTTACTGCAGCCCAACTGTGAACACCACTCTGAGGAACCTGGGTGCACTGTACCGGCGCCAGGGCAAGCTGGAGGCAGCCGAGACCTTGGAGGAATGCGCAGTCCGCTCCCGGCGCCAGGTAACCCCAGAGGGACCTTCCCTGGGGTGGGGCCATGGCAGGGCTTGGCACTGCCTTCGGTTGGGGTGTGGTGAGGGACACCCCTGGGCCTCTCTGGCGTTCTTGGTTAACGTTCCCATGGCACCAGTGGGCCTTGGTGGTTGGGGATGCATTTGTGCAGAGGTCCACATGTATGTAGGTGTGTGGGGTGGTGCATGGATGCGTGGATGGAGCAGATGTCTGTGTGGGGAAGGCATGGTTCACTTGAGTGCAAAGATACTGCAGCTGGCTTAAAGCAGGTTGCTGGGCTTTGTTAGCTAGTGGGGAGAACTATACTTACTGGGATGTTTCTTTCATGCTAATATTTTTGTCCAGAGGCAAAAAATACCTAGAATTTCTTGGACTACCCCTTACCTTAAACTCCTCTAATAAAGCAGGAGCTGTAAGTGTTGAAAGTCGGGATAGTTGTTGATATGGTGATGACAAAGAGGCAAAAAGGACCTTTCCTTTGTAGGGGCTCCACAGAGATGTTTATTCCAGCCACGCATGCACATTGTCCAGGGTCAAAGGCGAGCCTCATGGGAAAGGGTCCAGGTTCAAGTATGGGAGTGGTGGAGGCTGGGAGAGCATCAGGGACCAATTGTCAGGGGCATGGGGGCAGCACAAAGGCAGGATTGGGGTATGGGAGCCAATGGGCAATAGGGAGGGAAGGACTGACTGAGGGACACAGGGATGGGGATGGGGTTAACAGGGCTGACTGAGGGAGCAGAACAGGGATACACTGCCATAACAGAAACAGGTATCATATGAGAGAAGCCTCTTGTTTCTCTCCAAGCCAGGGAACGCCTCTCAGAGTCCACAGACCTCCATAGTAAGCACCTAGCACAAAAGGCTGAAGGATGGCTAAATCCTTCATGCTTCAAAATGTGAAGGAAAAAAGCTTTGGGATTGCAAGCCCTTGTTCCACAGGGTTGGTTATGGCCTTGTGGGGACTCATTGAGCTGGGAGTTCAAACAGAGACTGCTAAGTGCAGGATGGCACTAGGCTCCATCCTGGTTGTGCCAGGCAGTTTTGGCTGTGATGGGTCAGTGGCCAAGAGATGGAATGGGAACCAAGCACAGCGATGGCACAGTGGATCTCTAGAGGGAAGGAACAGAGACAGATGAAACACAGTTCTTTCTTATCCTTTCCCACTTGCAGGGCATTGACCCAATCAACCAGACGAAGGTGGTGGAGATCCTGAAGGAGGGGGATGGCACAGAGAGGCACCGGAGCCTGGGGGGCAGCGTCAAGTACGAGAATGCCACAGACGGTAGCGAGGAAGTGAGTATGGGCGTGGAATGGAGCGGGGTAAGTACAAGACACCATCAAGAATGGCCTCAGCCGGCTGCCAGAGGGAAGGGACAGCCTGGCTGAGGGCTGTCCCCGCGTGGCCTGTCGTGGCATCCTTGTCTGCCTCCATTCATTCCCTGCACATTTCCTTCCCCTTTCTTGGCATGAGCCAGCCAGCCTGCGAAGGTGCGTGTCTGGGTCTGGCTTCTGGTGTACAGAACAGATATTCCCAGCTGAGGGCTCCTGCTTCTAGGGAGCTGCCAGGCCCTGGCAGTGCACAGCATGAACTGGTCTGTCCTTAATCTTAGGCTTGTAACCTTATTAACATCTCTCCCTGCTGTTCCCCTCTGGAGGCCCTGGCTGAGAGCATCAGCCCCATCTTGGGCTCACCCAGCCTGTGAGAGCCATTTGGCAGTCTGTCTGCACTGTGCCACTGACAATGCTGATCCTGGGCAGGATTGTGTGTGTGTGTATGTGAGATATGCCTGGTGTGTCTGTGACTGACTGACTGACTGCAGGGCACAGGAATAGTCTGTAGCCACCACCTTTGCTGTCACCCTTTTCCTGGTCTCATGCCCTCGGCAGGATCTGGCCAAGCAGAAGGAATAAAAGTCGGGTCTTTGCAGGTTGGCAAGCTGGACTGATCCGTGGAGGCAAGAGACTGGTGTTAGCTGAGGCACAGACAGGGCAACCTGAACCTGTCTAGGCCTGCTCTGAGGCTGAGGGCAACTTTGGTCACTAGCACTGAGTTTGGAGCAGGGTAGTGATCTAGGGCTGGAACAGGTGCCTTTTGTCTCTTGCAGGCAGGAGGATGGAGAGGAGGCAACAAGTGAGCATGGTGCTGGTGGGTGCTTGGCTCAAGGGCTGCTAGAGCTGTTAATGCTTATATTCCTTCTTCAAACTCTGAGAGCATAGTGTAGCTGGGGTTGTTGCAGCCTGGCACAGGGAAGGCACCCTGAGTACACAGAGTCCTTTGCTGCCCCCTCACATCTGCTGTCACTAACCCTTCCCCACCTGGCTCTGCTCTTTCCCCACCTGCATGAGCTCCCTTCCTTCCTCTTTTTTCTTCCCTGTTGCCATGACAGCCCTTCAACACCCAAAACCTGAAGCCTGCTGGCTCTCTTGATTGTGGATTGTACGCAGGAGGTGGCTGAAGGGGATCTGAAAAACAGACCTTCAAGTGGACCTAGCAGCTTTACCAGATGCAAAACTTTGCCCCAGGTCTTGGCATCAGGACCTAAGAGGGCCTTAGCTCTGGCAAGGCACCAACTCTAGGCCCCTGCTTTCACCATTAGTAAGGGGGCTAGACAAGCACAGAGGGAGGGTTGCAGGTTTGGATTAGAATCACCTGGTCTGTATGCTGGCTGGTGTCATTCTGCAGCTCCTCCTGACTGTGCTTGGTGTTGGGTGATCTCTTGCACTGGTGATGGTCTGGGAGACCTTCCTGACTGTCTCTGAGCTGATCATCCTAAGGCAAGTAGGCAGTGCCACCCTCTCCCACAGCCAGTCCCAGGGAATAGGCCCTGCTCATATCACCCTTCCCCAGGGGTCTTAGCAGAGCTTCCCTGACCCAGACAGCTGTAAATAGAGGATTTGAGGGCTAGCCCAGCACCCTGGGAGGACACAGCTGCTGCCACATGATTCCTTTTCCAGCCTGCTGAGCATAGCCCTGCACTGTACTGAAGCTCCCTGCAAAAGAAGGCTGAGGCAGCTCCTGCTGCTCCTGTCTGTTACAGCCTGTTGTTTTTTGGGTTGGTCCACTGACCTCAGATGTGCTGCCTTAAAGCAGCCTCTGCTGCCCTCCCCTAGCTGTTCTCTGCTGCAGGCAGGGCTGTGGGAGCCCCCAGCCAGGGTGCCCTGTGCCCATAGGCAGCTCTGGAAGCACCCTAGCGCCTGTACCAGCTGCTTGCTGCCCAGGTAATTGGGATGTGAGAACAGGGGGTTGGCACCAGCTCCATGGTGCAGGGGCCTTGGCAGATACCCAAGGCTCAGGAGCAGGGTGCCCTCAGAGCAGGAGACCCAGGCTCTTCCTCCCTGGGCTAAGCTATTCCTGACAGCCCACTAGCAAAGAAGTGAGGCCACAGTTTCAGCCTCACAAGACTCTCTCCCTGCCCAGATGTGGCCTGTGGCATGCAGCCTGGGCCTTGACCCACCTGCTGCCTAGGTGACCTACAACCTCACAGCCTTGTAAATTGTGTCTTTCTCCTCTCTGTGCACTAGGCTTAAATGCCTCCCGAGACTCCCTCTTTCCCCTCCACCGCAGTCACCTGGATGTTTGTGTTGTATCTTCCGACTTTTCCTCCACACCATCCCTCCTTCCTCGGCGAGAGCTCCACGCCAGTCCCCCAGCCCTCCTGGCGCGCGAGGGCACCACGACGCCTGCAGAGGAGTGCCTGGCCACATGGCCCAGCTCCAGTCCCATGGCCAGCAAGAGCAGCAAGAATCTGCGAGGAGCTGCCAGCTCCCCCAGGCCAGGGTGACGGGCCACCGTCCCCTTACGTGCCCCCACCCCTGGCCTGCCCTTGCACATGCCTTGGGCCCAGGCCCGTGGGAGATTGTCTTCACTCCAAGCTTGCCAACTCCATTGTCACTAGACATCCTCAGCCCTCCTAGCTTGTTCCTTCCATCTCTAGAGAGGCTCGAAGATCGAGGGCTGTTATGGGACACTGAGGCCTGGCCTAGGCAGGGCTGTCATGTGCCCCATTGCTTTATTCCCCGTAGGCTTAGCTGATATTAGTGCCTTGTAGCAAACCTGTGCTGGTTCCCAGTGAGATGGGCTCTCCCTGCAGCACAGGGCAGTCCCCATCTTGCTGCCCTCCTCCCTGCTGAGCTCTCTAACCCAGGAGCAGTGTGTGGGTCTCTGTAGGGCAGTCCATAGAGCTACGGTACATCCAAGACGAGGTGAGAGGGCAGCAGCCAGTGACTATGTGCAGGAGCGGCCAGCATAAGCACAGCTGCAGCTTCCTGACAGGATGCTATAGCCAAGTTCCTCATTTGGCATTAAGGGGGGAATCAGCCCCCCATTGCTACAGGTTTCTTAGGTGTGGCTGGGGGAAAAGTGGAAGTGAGGTTGTTTGCTGTTCCTTGAAAGCAGAGGAGGGGGTAGGAGGAGAGTTTTTTTGCAAGGGGCGAGCCACAGACCATTAGAAGTGGCTGAGATGGGAAATTACCTGGATTGGAGCAGAGTGGTTGGGAGAAAAAGAAGATGCAGAGATGGATGTGAGGAAGCAAAAGGGCTAGGGCTGGAGGTGGTCTGAGCAGGTGGGAACAGATGGGATGGCTGGAGGAAGGTTGCTGCAGGGGCAGGGGATGGATTGCTCATAGGTCTGTGGGGCTGACTGTCCCTAGCCAAGTGGGTGGGAAACGTGTAACCTTGTTACCAATAGGGTCACAGTGCTGACCCTGAGGGGGTGTGAGAGTGGCTCAATGCCTCTGATGGCTTCAGGCCTTTGCGGGGTCTGGTGCTCTTAGTCATTACTGGGATGTGGACTGTGTCCCAGGGCCAGACCTCCACTGTCTTGGGGCTCACATCTTTGAGCGTGCGCTCTCATCCCACCTCTTACAAGAAGGGCACCTTCCTGGCCCTTCTATCTGGGAAGAAAGCTGGGGAGGCTGTAGGCAGCAGGATAGAGCCCAGGGGCCAGCACAGGATTCCTTATTTATTTAGCTAGATGCTTTCTTTATGGTAGTCATCTGGCAGGTTGTGATACTAAATGTGCTTGTGTTTGTCTGGGCCTGGCTTTCCTGTGGTGGTGCAGAGGCCTTGGGGTACATGCATGCTGCTCCCCTGGGAGCTTGTGCTTTCTGAAAGGAAGCTTGACCTCAGGACCATGGGGTGTGGAGCTCAGGGCTGAGTGCTGAGGGACTGTACCTTCCCTGCCTCTCTGTCCCAGTGCTGCTCCATGCTTCTGGAGAGTGGTGAGTTCCCAGTGCAGGGTGTGTTTGGACTTCAGGGCTACCTGCCCCTGTGCTTTGCCATGTCCTGGACCTGGTGCTGTAACAACCATACCTCTAATTAAAGGTAGACTGACCCAAATTGCTGCCCTGTGCTTCTTTCCATGCTCTGTAGGCCAGCGTCGGTCAGCCCTGGGGTGGTGGGTGCAAGTGCTGCTGGAGCAGGTCTGGGGGTGCTTGGTGTCTGTCTGTGTGTGTTCAGGGGCATGTGCTGCCCCCAGGGCACCCCTCCCAGGCTGAGTGTTGGAGATGAAGGAACCAGCTCTACTGTGCTTTTTTCCCCTGTCCTCCAAATTGGAGTTGCTGTTAACCTCAGCTCTGTAGCCATGTGTGGCAGGGCTGCCCTGGGGCATCTGAGCTTGGACCTTCCCCAACAGGCACTTCTATTTGGCCAAAGAAATACCCCATTGTGTCCCTCAGCTGAGCTTTACATGCCAAATCCTGCCCAAGTCCTGTGCGTCCTTGCATTAGGCAGGGTGGGAGCATGCAGTGGAGAGGAGCTCAGTGGTGGAGCTGCTTATTCTTTTTTGAATGCTCTCATCCTGGTGGGTGCAATGGGGTGGGGGCTCTGCGGCAAACCAAACCCATAAATGTTCTGGGTTAAAAATAACCTGTCAGAAAAGGGAGTGGGGGGAGAAGAGAGGCTATTTTTAACCCAGCATGCAGCAGCATTTGGTTCTGGTGTTGGTCTGCAGTCAGTCTACATCACTGCAGCTGGGAAAATGTGGCTTCATCCTCCAGCCCTGATACAAGAGCATACTTCCTGGCCTGATGCTGCTGCCCTTGTACCATGGTCCTGCTCCCCTGTCCCAGCTGTGTTCCCTCTTCCACCCCTGCCTTGTGTGCCCTGGGAAAAGCAACAATGCCTGGCATAGCAGTACCCTGCAGGGAGAGTGGTGACTCAGTGTAAGTCTGGTGGGGAGGCAAAAGACACCTCCCTATCTTTGCTAATGCTGCACACTGATATTCAGCTCATCCAAAACCTGCCTGGGGTGCCTCGTGCAGGAATTATATGTTTACTTTGCTGCTTTGGGTGCTCTCTGCTTTTCTGGTGAGTGGGTCTCTTTGCAGCAGCAACACACACCTCTCAACTTGGAAAACGCTCATCCCAGTGAGAACGTCAAGAGGTTCAATGCACTTGTTTTATCCAAGAAGGGATGAGATGAATACCAGGAGAAAGGTTTGCTGGTAGGAAAAGTCCTGGTCACCTGTTAGAGAACAGTCTAGGGCTGGATCAACTTTGGGTAATCAGAGCAGAGGAATGCTGGAAAAGCCTTCCTTCCCCAAGGGCCACAATTGTAATGGTCAGCACAAGGGGGTGACTGGCCTAAGGCAGAGACCTTGCTTGCCTGCAGAGCTGCTTGGATAGTGCTGAAGTAATTGCTGCTGCTAGCTTGAGCCACAAGGCTTTTTGGTCATTTGAAGTGCTTCAGAGGGGCTCCTTCACATCTTCCTAAGGAATATGAGGGCTTTTGCATCACTTGACCTCCTTTTCTTCTGCCCCAGTGTTCCAGGGGCCATTCAAACAGGGAAGACTGCTGTTATCAGGCCATCAGAGCAAAAGGAATTCCACATCAGCGGTGGTGTCACAGCCTTATGTAACAAGCAGGCCAGCCACAGGGGAAGAGCTTGGTGGCATGATGACATGGTGGCATAGTGTGGTGTTGTGCTGGCAGTGTGTGCCTTGCATGCAAGTGGAGCAAAGTGCAGGAGGTGGACTGGAGCCTGTCAAGGGCAGAGAGCTCCTCACTGAGTACTTGGGACTTTTGGAGGCATGTGGGAGGAAACAGGCTCGCAACCAAGATTTCAGGCTGGCTTTGGTCTTCAGAAAAAACAGGCAGATATAAAAAGCCCCCTGCAAAGTGCCATCTCTGGGGCAGCTAGTGAGGCTGCATGAAGCTGAAGTTGGGAGGCCTAGGAGTAGTAGTGCCTGCTTGGCAACACAGTGCTGGTGCTGCCAAATTAATCTGTCCCCAGTGGAGCTGCCTGAATTGCTCCAAAGGCTCAAAGCGAATTGTCTTGGGGGTGTTAGAGGTGGGACAAGGCTGCGTGTGCAGTGTGAGATGGTCTTGTGTGATGTGAGTGAGCCTGCAGGACCAGGGTGTGCATCTGTATGAGTGCTGGACAGAGAGGATGAATGGTGATGGTGTGGTGAAGAAGGGCAAGGGGAGAGGAAGGATGAGGAAGGTCTCCAGCCAGCAGTTAATGAGGAAGGAGTCCTTGAAATGAAAGCCCCAGCAGCCTGTCCCGGCCTGACAAAAATATCCCTAATCTTGGGACTCCCAAGAGGGCTTGTTGCCTCCCTGGCCACTGGGACCTCCTTGGTAGTTGTTGCCTGAGCTGTTGCAGGTGATGGAGCTGTGTCAGTTTTGAGCAGGACTGTGTGGATGCCAGTGCCATTTATGCTAGGGGCCTGGGGCAAGTCAGCAGCCTGTCTGGATGTTGAGCTTGCACTGGGCAGGAAGGAGTATCAGGTTGGATGAGCCAGACAATAGCGGCAGGGGTCCCTGACTCCACGGTCATGATGTCCTGTGGAGAGCTGGGTGAGGAGAAGCCATGTAGTGAGCAGTAAGCCTGCTTTGGGCCAGGGCTAAACCCTCAGTGAAAGTGGGCAAGAGGATGTTTGGAGCCAGTTCCAGCCACTCATCAGCAGTGTGCCAGAGCCTGATCGGTGCCACTCAGCCATCACCCTGGCTTGTGTCTCTGTGTCCAGGATGGCAGTGGCACTCTCCAGCGCAGCAGCTCCCTGGGAAAAATACGGGATGTGATACGGAGGAGCAGCGAGATGTTGGTCAAGAAACTGCAGGGCAATGGTCCCCTGGAGCCCAGGAACAGCAGGTACGTGCAAGGGTCAGGCTGTGTACAGGGCAGGTGGGGGCCCTGCCACCTTGTGTGTCTGGGTCTGTCTACTCACAGCACGATCACATCTGCTCTCCTCTGCTTTCTTGTAGCATGAAAAGAGCTGCATCCTTAAATTATCTGCACAAGTCTAGTGATGCTTCATTTGAGGTAAGCACAGTGTGAGTGGTGGGACTGGTACAGGACTGTGTGTGAGGCTGGGGGCTCTGTGGCCAGCAGCACAGGGGGCAAGAGGCTTAGTGGGCCCTATGTGCAGTGCTGGGAACCCCTGAGCTTGTAGCCCCTCGTCTGAGGTCAGAGCTCCAAATCTGAAGCTGCTGCTTCCAAGAACCAAGTGTGGATCACTTCCTCCCCACAAAGCTCTGCCATAGATTGGAAGCAAAGGCAGCAGCTACTGTCTGTTACAGCAGCACCAGGGCCGTCCTGGCTTGCAAGGCAAGGGGTGTGGGAGTTGGGGTGGCAGCTTTGGGGCATGGGGGTGGATTGCAGGTACCTCATGGGCACTGTATTTTTTTCCAGGGCACCCAAGGCCTCCGTGCAGAGAGCAGAGGTCTGAGCGCCAGCAGCATGGACCTGTCCTCCCACAGCTCCCTGCTCTCCTCCAACTGAGCCGGCTGCTCTGCTGCTCGGCGCCCTGGCTTCGCGCTGCACGGGGCAGCACCTGCCCGGCACCTCCCCACACCACCTACTCTGTTCTCCCCATCAACGGTTCTCGTGCCACCGTCTGCCTGCCCAGCCCGGCCTCCCCCGGGGGTCCCTAGCTAGTTCGGGCACCGCAGCCCGCCCGCATGCTCCTCTGCTGCTCACCGGGGCCGCAGCTCTGGTGGCCGCATGCTCGGTACCGGTCACACACGCTTGCCAGGTAGAATCGCCAGCCCGGGGAGGGGGGCTGTCCCCGGGCCGGGGCGGCGGCGGGAGTGCCCCAAGCCCCCGGGGCGCCGGTCCCCCGCCGGATGATCGCTGTACTTTATTTTATTAAATAAAAATGACCCTAGAAGCGACCGCGGCTCGGTCTAAGGGGGGCGGGGCGGGCGCGGGCGCGGGCGCGGGCGCCGCCTTCTGGGCGGAAAGCGGCGATACGCTCGGCGCGGTCCTCCGGAGCGCCAGGGGGCGCTCTCCGCCGCGCCGGGCCGGGCAGCGCCGCACCGGGGCGGTCCCGATCCCGTTCGCGGCGGACGCGATGGCGCGGATCACGCTGGAGGACCTGGAGGGGCTGGGCGACGAGCCCGCGGCCGCCGACGGGGACGGCGGCAACAGCGAGGACGATCGGGAGGGGGAGGCACGGCTGTTCGCCCACTGGGAGGCCGTGGCCAGCACGCACCGAGTGAGCCTGCCCCGAGGTGAGCGCCGGGCCTGCCGGGGCTGATGACACGGACCGGGATCCCTTCTGCGCTGCGGCCGGGGCGAGCCTCGTCTCTCGTGTGCTTTGCCTTGCAGACATGGCAGGCCCGATCGCCCAGATGGCCCGGCACAGCCAGGCTCGCGAGCCCGTGCCGTACGTGTCCCTCTCGCAGCACGGGAAGGTGAGGCCTGACCCTCTCCGCACTCCCGGCTTCTCGCCCGCTGCCCGCCCGTGGCGGGGCCGCCTCGGGTGCTGCCGCCAGCCCGGGCCGTAGGAAGAGCCTCTCCCTGGCAGGGAAGGTGCCTCGTGTCGGCGTGCACACACCAGCCTCGCCTGGGTTCCTGCGGCACCGCGGCCAGGATGGCATCTCTGGATGGGTGCAGTGTTCTGCCACTCCTGCACCTCCTCCTACGGAGAGTAGTGGCAGTGCTTAGCTTCCCCGCCTTTATTTTGAAGTGGGGCAAGTCGCGCTGCCTTCTCTGATCTTTTGACTTCAGCGCCTCCTTTACCAGGCTATCCTCTTGCTAAGGTGGGCACATCTAAGAAAGTGAACTTTCAGTTCAGAGCCTGCTTCCTGCCGTTCTCCAAACACCTTGTTGCATTAGCTCGAAGTCCTGCTGGCTTTGTGTTTGTGCTGGTCATGTTGGCTGGTTGAGCTGGAGATTTCAGCTGGCACAAGATAAAGATATGTCTGTGGGGGACGCAGGGCTTGGGACCCTGGCTGTCAGACCAGAGCATGTGTTGTTATTTGTCTCAACTGCCAATCCAAACACGGGATCTTTTGGCTGAAGGTCTTCTCTTTGTGTTCGCTATGTTGCACACTTAACTTTCATCTCTTGCACATAAGGATACTTCTGTGCTTTGAGAAATAACTGCTTGTCAGACTAGTTCTTGTGTCTCTGCAGGCCTAGTTGGGCTTTCTACCAAGAAGACATCTGTCAGTTGTCCTCTATGAGAAGTGCTTAACCAATTTCTTCTGGGCTGAGGTCCAGAATTCCCTTGACGACATGTCTGAGCATGTGGCTTGCGCAGCTCTGAACTGGGGTTTCACCACACTCCTTCTTTCCTTGTTCTAGGTCCCAGGGACTTAATCTGGCCTTTTCTCTGTCTGTGTCAGTCCCAGGCAGAAATGAGACCCCAAGACTTTGTGGGAACTGAAGAGCTTTTGTTGTTGTTGGCATCCCATCTGTGCCTGAGGAGGATTCTTGGAGTGGGAGGCTGAATGAGAAGAGCCACTGCCTGACGTCAGCGCTGGGGGGACTTTGGAGCTGGGGCTCCTAGGGACATGTTTTCCAGGCACAGGCAGATCAGTAGTATTCGGTTGCTTTTCCTGAGCTATAGATGCTATAAGCCCTCATCCTCTTGGAGGCAAGTGAATTGTTATGCCACCTACAGCACTGTGTTCTGTCAGCACTCAGCCTCCAGCTCACATTGCAGGGACCTGTTGCTACTGTGTCTGCATGAAACATCTTCCATATTTCTTTTGGACTATCATCCAGAGTGGTGGTGCTTAGTACAAGGATCAGGCTGTGGCACAACAAGGTTCTGTGATGTTACAGGGTTGATTTGTTTATTGCAGGTGGTATGGCAGGTGAGAGTTGGAGATAGAGATTGGTGATTTCCTTGCTTGGAAAATGCTCTTGCTCTGCTCTGCTCTGCTGGGTGACAATGGTGTGGTCCCAGCTAGAGGGTGAATGCCCACAGTGTTTTGGGATACTCTTCTTACTGGCATTCCACTGATGCATACGAGCAGGCCTGCTGCCTTCCTTCTTCCTTTGGTTTGGCTTTCAGGATAGACACGTGATTTGGGTGGAGGCACAGGGAAGCTGCACCCTGGGTTGAGTCTTGTCACAGCTTCCCATCTCCGTCACTGCCAGCACACCTGTGGAAGAAAGAAGTTTGGGAAGATGCCTTAAGGTCTGTGCAACAAGGTTGTCTCATGACCGCTTTGATCTGGATGAAGAACAAGCTGAGAGTAGGAGGATAGGTGCTGGTTACAACTTCCCAGCCCCTGTTTGGGTTACCTGTGGTCATAGCCATGCCACAAGCTGACGTATGAATATACCCAGATGCAATTTCCCTACTCCCCTTGCTCCCCCTCTGTGTCAGGTTTGTCCAGAACACTGGACATTCTGTGTTGAAAACAGATTTTGACCCATGCCACAAAATTCCACAGGTGGGTTCATGTCTCTTCTTCTTCCTGTCACTTCTTGGTATGGGAGAAAGATCTGAGAAGTTTTATTCCAGTCTTCACAACTCTTCTGGGTGCTAGAGCTCTTCCGCCAGACTTTCCCTTCTGCTGGGCAGGGATGTTTCTGTTATCCTTTGTTCACGCAGTGTTTCATGGAAAAGGCACTGCACCTAGGAACAACATCAGCCTTACTGGAGGCCTTTGGGTGCCTGGAATCAGGAACATCCTTGTGAGTAGGCCGGACAGAGACTGAAGAGGAACTGAAAGTCCTGTGCCCCCTGCTGAGGATGTGCTGCATTCCTTGTGCATGCCAGGAGCCTCCAGACCCCCTTCCATCCTGTCCCTTGTCTGTACCTTTCCTTTGGCTGACTTCTGCTGACCTTTGCCAGTGCTTATCAGTATCCTTGTCTGAGGCGCGTGCGATGCCAGCTCTCCTCACCTTTGAACTGCTCTGCCAACCACTGCCTAGCAGGGGCTCTCCTTTTGGCAGACCTGTGTCTCCCCGCTTCCTGCCTGTCAGTGTTGGTTTTCCACCCAGCTGCTGCAGTGCTGTCAGTGTGCTCGAGTGTGACTTGGTTTGTCTGTGGCCTGTTGCAGTGTGAGGAAGCAGCCTACGAGGAGCGGCGGTACCCAGCTGGGAAGTGGGCCTGTGTCACCATGGGGGAGCCCATGTATGAGCAGAGCATCTCCATGAGCTTCATGAAGCTCATGCGCTACATCTGCAAGGAGAACTCTGTAGGTGTGTGTAGGCAGGGGCTGGAGGGGCTGGCAGATGGCACAGAGGGGAGGGCTCTGCCACTGTCCATCTGGAGTGGGGAGCAGGGCTGCTGCTGCTGACACACCTAACAGACCTGTCTCACTGCCTGCCTACCTCTTTCCAGGTTGCCATCTAGGCATGACAGTCCCAGTGCTCAATGAAATCCACCTGACCAAGGATGGGACCAAGCTGGAGCGTGAGGTGCTAACTGCCTATTATCTCCCAGGAGCGTTCCAGCAAAACCCCCCTGTTCCCATGGACCCCGAAATCCACATCACCGAGAGGGCACCACTCCGGGTTATAACCAGGTGACCCCAGCACCAGAGGTGTTTTCTCAGCCCAGCAGAGATGCACAAACTCCCTGCATGGCTGCTGTAGTTCATTGGGCAGAGGGATGGGAGCTCTGGCCGTGGGAATGTGCTGGCTTTGTTGCTCACGCTGCTCCCTTTGCTGTAGGGTTTTTTATGGGATGACCACTGAGGAGACAATTCTGCGGGAGATCAGTGTCTTCTGGGAGCTCTTGGGCTCCACAGACACGGTGCTGCGGGGAACCTACATCGTGGCTTCTTACGAAAATCCCAGCATCCCTCAGCGCCGCAACGAGATCTGGTTCATCTGCCGGGCCGAGTGAGTGCCCTCTGTCACCGCAAGCCAGCGCACAACTGGACCCAGTGTAGATGGCAGTTCTGACCCAAAGGAGACAGAGCACATCCCGACCCGCTATTCACCTGCACCCATGAGGGTCCAAGAGACTGTGGGGTGGGTTTCCAGCCTGCCCTGCAAGGGGAAATCCTGCCTGGTCTGCACTTCACCTGCCCTCACAGCTGAGGCTGGAGCTGGCAGCAGAGATGACCTCTAGAGCAAGCTCTGGATGGGGAGCACATAGTGGGGGCTCATTAAGGCAGTAACTTGTGCGATGTGCTAGCCTGACCTGCAGAGCTGTGCCAGGGAGGCTGACGGGTCTATGGCAGACAGCGTCACCAGGTGATGGTGTCTAGAAGGCAAATGACTGTGTACAAGATGTGGGGCTCAGTATGGCCTCTGGCCTGCTTCCTGTGAGAATGGCTGCCTGTCCTGAACAGAGCCACTGAGATGCTGCTACAGGGACAGTTGGGTTCAAAGGGGAAAAGGGCTTGAATTCATATGTGAATCTTGAATGTTTCCTGCTGGGGTGGTTCTCTTTGGACTGTTGGGTGCCTCCCTGGCTGTCACTCACCATTCCTCAGCCAGGACTAGGGTGCTGGCAGCCTTTGTCCATCTGTTGTGGGTGCTGTTTTGCAGACTTGCTGTGAGCTGAGAGAGGCTGGTCCAGAGAGCAGCAGCAGCAGCGTCACCACTGTGTGTTGTGTTGTGCATTGATTAGTGAGTTTCACATCCATGGATACTGTCATGCTTTCCTGGGGAAAGCTGGCAGTGCTAACAGTAAATAAACCCAGCTCAAACCACTGCAGCTACAGATCACTGATGGTGGGGATGGGCAGCGGCTGGGTTGGCTTGGGAAGAGTCTTGCTGCCTCCTTCCTGGAGATGCTCCAGGCTGCAAAGCTGTGGCTAATTAGAAGGGCTCTAATTAGCCCAGGTTACAGCTTCCCGTTCAGCCAAGCACAGCCTCTGCATTACTGCACAGGCTGCTTCTGTTGCTGCTGCAAGAACTGTGGGCATAGTCCCCTGCAGGTAAGGTGGTTTGTCTGTTGGATGGGTCTGCCTCATTTTTCCCTGATGCAGAACTTGGATACTATGGCTGTACTCCCCATGGGCACCTGGTCTTTGGGGATGAGAATTCAAATGTGACTGCACATCGTGCTGATTGGCTGCAGGAATTGGTGCACTCCAGCAGGGATGTGCTTAACAGGCTTGGTGTGCAGAGACTTTTAACTGCTGCTGACACAGTTCCCAATGAGTTTCCTCATTGTATGCCCCTCTGCCTGCCACTGTTGCTCAAACTCCAGCTCTGGCCCTTTGTCCCTACGCTGCAGCTGGGGATAGAAATGGCTGGAAGGCCTGGCCAGCTCTGTGGTCTCGCTGCCCAGCAGCACAGGTGGCTTCTGGCACTCATTTTTCCAGTCAGATGCTGCTCACTGTCCCCTGCAGGCTGGGTTGCCCTTTGGCTGTGGGGAGCCTGGATAGTGAGCCTGTGGCTGTGGGGAGAGTGGGGCTGAGGATGATACATCCTTCTCTGCAAGGGAGCTTGAGGCAGAGTCTGGGTAAGCACAGCAAGGACAGACAGTGATATCCTGGCTATCTGATGATACAGTTCTTGTTCCTGGGGCACTAAAGGTAATACGAACCCAGGAGATGCAGTGACTGCCTGCAGCACTGAGGGCTGATGGGGCAAGTGCTCCTCAGAGAAGTCACAACATCTGGATCAGCAGTGCATAGCTCACTTTCCCTCCTGGGGAAAGAAGCAATTCCCTTAAGCAGGTGGCTCAGTATCAGCAGGAGAGCAGTCTGTTAGTGCATGTGGGACAGAGACCCTTTCTCTTACCTATGTATCAGCTGCTTTGCTTGCTCTGTGCTTGCAGGTGGAAGTAAAACTTCCTTTCTACAGGGTGTTGAATAGGCTACCACTTCCTCTGAGGTTGCTTGGTCCCCAACCAAAACCAGAACAGCTTTTGGTGTCAGGAGGTGGTGGCTTTCCTATGAGAGGGGACTGGTCTGTGGTCACTGGCAAAGTTCCACAGCTGCATGCCCTGTGGGAGCAGCTTGGGGGTCTCTCAAGACGTGGTAATGGTGGGGGGGTTCTGGTGCAGCACCAACGTGGCACTGCCACACAGGACAGCAAGCACGTTCAATCCTGTGCTACCGGTTTGGCTGAGTAAAGGCTCCAACATCCTCTGTGATGGATCCAGCAGTGCTCAGGGCCATGTCTGATGGTGAGTCTTCCACACAGTACCAAAACCAGTATTTTGGAGGCTCAACAAACCGGCTGGAAAGCTGGCTTTCAGAGCGACAACTGCCAGAGCCGGTGGTGCAGGACTGCAGCAGGTTCCACCAGAGGCATTGGGTCGGGCATAGAGGCTCCAGTCTGGGCCATGCAGATGGCCAGACCAGCTCTTGCTGCTGTGCCTCAGCTCGGGTCCTGCGGAGGAGCAGCAAGGAGCAGGCAGCGTGCTGTGCATTGGGACTCTGTGTCCAGCCCTCAGCCCGTAGCAGGCTGCGGAGCTCCTGGCTCCTCGCTGCCCCGGTCTCTCACAGCGGTACCCACCGGGAGTTTCTGCCATCAGTTTAACAAACAGTCCGGCTGCAAGGAGTCCCTGGGCGGGAGGGGTGCACAGAGGAGCCCGGCGCGACCCTCTCCGCCCCCCGTGCTGGCGGGGCTCTGCGGGGGATGGCGCCACCGAGTCTCGAGCCTCGAGCACCGCGGCGGAGGCACGGGGGGCCGAGCCGGGCGCTGCCCGGGGGACCCCACTCCTCCCGACCCCGCCCGGTTTCCGGTGGCCGCCCCTCCTCCGGAACCCCTCCCGGCGGCGGCGGCGGCGGGCGGGGC
>VZTB01018404.1:39767-79894 GCA_013397245.1 Thryothorus ludovicianus
CAGCCCCGGCGCTGAAGGTGGTGCGACCGTGTCCAGGGCCGAGTCCCCAGTGGTCCGCGACCCCCCGGCTTCCCGTGAGCCCGGTGGCGATGGGGCCCGCTCCTCCCGCCGGACTCGGGCGCGGAGCAGGGGCTGCGTGAGGCTCCATCTGTTCCCCCCTCAGGGGCGGCCGCGCCCCCGCCCCGCGCAGCCCCGCCGTGCTCCGGCAGCCGCCGGGGGGCCTCGCCCGGCTCTCCTTGCCCAGCGTGCGCCGGCTCGNCGTGCGCCGGCTCGCCCTGCCGAACCTCCCGCTCCGAAGGGGAAGCGTCGTGCCGAAATCCACAGGGATGCAAATGCGCCGCCTGGGAGACGGCGCAAAAAGCGGCGCGCTCCGGGGAGGGCTCCCGGAGACCCCTTGAGCGGGGCTCGGCTCCGACCCGCGCCCCTTCGGCCCCGTGGGCAGGGGTGACATCGGGAACGCTGCGCGGAGCAGCGCATGGTTTTTCCCATGAATTCTGGTCAGGTCAGACCTCGGAGGAAAAACAGTGGGCACGGGGTCAGTTCCCAGCCGTGGAGATTGACCTCCCGCCCGCCGAGGGGTTTTTGTCCCTTGCTGAGCGCATTTGGATGAGCCCTCTGCCCCGCCCCCCGTGCCACCCTTCCAGCCCGTTCCGAGTTCTGCGGCCCCTTGATTTTTCTGGCTGCTGCTTTTCACAGCTGAAAGGCCTAAACTCTCCTTCTCTTGCTCTGCTCAATGGTGTTTCTCCCCACTGACCTCCTAGCACCATTTTCCTTTTGCGGAGCAGCCCAAGGTCTTGGCTGTGCATGAGAGCCACAGGGGCTGTGAGCTGTCTTCCAGCCTGGCTTTGACGGGTCCCACGGCTGCCCCCATGCCACATCACCTCATTTCTTCACTTAAGAACCTTGCCAGTAGCTGTTCCTCCAGTCTCACCGTGCACGGTTGTAGAGTTTGCTTTGCAGTTTCTACTGTAAAATCAAGGGCAATCTTAGTTTAGCACCTGGGTCGAATACTGCCTCTGAGGGAAAGATATCTACAGTGCTGCTGCCCGTCCCTATCTGGAGCCATGGCTGAGCCCTGCTGCCAGGCGGCAAGTATTGTCCAATTTACAGCTGATAAGCACGAAAAGCAGCACTTACTTAGCTGATTAGTACCGTGATTGCCCTCCCTTTGCCTTGGCAGCCTTCTGGGAAGGCTGTTTCTGGCTGGGGAGTGCATGCTTAGCTTGGGCTCTGGTTTGAAGCCAAAGGGCCCTTTAGACCTGCCAGAGCATTCATATGTGCCAGCAGGCCACTACTGGCAGCTGGGATGTGCCAACCTGCCTGTAAGGGCTGTGTGCTGCCTTTCCTGCCGCTCTTGCAGTTGCTGGACGGTCTGTGCTGCTCCAATCACGTACACTCCCCCTCGTTTCCCTTGCTGAGCAGGACCATCCTGCAGCACTGGGGACAACGTGCAGCTGTCCAGCTCGCAGACATTGTAAAAAATCTCAGGTGCCATCAACGGAGCCAAAACGTGGGGTTTGATGTGTAGGTTTTACGGGCTGCTGGTAAGTTTTGTGGGCTGCAGGGCATTGTCTCTCTTTGCCTGTGGATGCTGTTTGGAAAGGGCACTGGAGAAAGACCTGTGAAGTGTGGAGTATTCATGGCTCACGCAGGTCCTTTGCCGTGTGTCTGTTCCAGAAGTGCTCGGTGCCTGGACTGCTGGTCCCTCTTCCTCTACTTCCATTGTTCAGCAAAGCTGTGATCTTTCTGGCAGTGGCAATGCAACATGCCAGATGTGTGCTGACTTCTGCTGGAACATGTGGTTGAAATGCTAGCAGAGGAAATATTTGCTGAGTCAACTTTCCTTTAAAGCAAAAAAAAATTAAAAAAAAATCCCAAAACCCCAAAAGGTCTATTTTGTTCTGGAAATGCCTCCATGTCCTGTGTTGACAGCACTGTATGGCAGTGCTTTTCTTATGCTTCCTAGAAAGCGTGGTCTTAAAGAAGGAAATTTCTGAAAACAGGAATGATCTGATCCCCTTTGGGACTTGGCTGTGTTCAGAAAGTGCTCCGGGCAGGCTGGAACCTCGAAGTCGCAGGAGCTTCAAAGGAATGGCAACTCCATAGTCGTGGCCGTAGGCTCTTCTTTGTCTACACAGTGGGGTCCAGAACCACTGGGAACTGGCACTGGTCAGGGGGCTGTCATGTTTAAAGATCCCTTAAAGATGAGTTCTGAGCTCTTAATTGACCTGGAATGAGACCATCTTTAAAAGCCAGATGGGCCGATGTTTAAACTGCAACAAGCACCTGTGTTTAGTTTTTGCGTGCTGGATGATGAATGTTCTTGCTGATGGGAATGTGTTTCCTCCAAATCTGCTGAATCCCTCTTCTTCAAGGGAGGTGAGGGGATTGCAGCTCACATCTACTCATTGCTCAGATGGTAGGTCTGACCTTGTTTGGCCAAAGGCTGGTTCACGCTGCATCCAGGCAGATAGGCATGTGTGAACTGGGAAGGCAGGCTGCACTTCCTCTAAGGGCTGTGGAGCCCAAGGGGAATGAAGAAAGAAGGTAAGAAGAACCTCACCTTGAGGCAATGGACAAGAACATAAGGGCCAATTTGGCTGTAATTGATAAAGCACTTCAAAAAGATCTGAAGGCTTTGAGGCCTGGTTACAGGTATTTACAGGTATTTACTATTTGCACGAATATTTTTCTTACCTTTGTTTCAATTTATCTGCTGTTTAAGTTGCAAAGATCAAAGCTGTATTCCAGCAAGCACACGTGGACTAAAGTAAATAGCGGGACCTAGTACACCTCTTCCCAGTGAATAAACACTCTTTCCTCTCTGAACATTTTCAAGCATACCTCTCAGGCCTGGAATGCAAAATATTTCACATTAGCAGTGGGTGTTTCCACTGCTTTCGATATTTGGGAACTTGGAACAAATGCTTATTTAGAAGTGGACAGACCTGGGTACAAACGTGCTCTTTGTGCAGGCAGTTGCCGCTGTGGTGTTTGGAGGGAAATTCCCCTGAGATTGGAGGACATGCAATTGTTTGTCCAGACCCCCAGGAGCAGTTCTCATTCTCCTAACATGAAGTGTCAGTCTCATGGGTTGGGACAGGCAGCTCTTTGGAGGCCTGAAGGGCAGCGAGACTGGCAAATGCTTGGCAGATGCACAAGAACGTTCTTCTTGATGAGGTTTAAGTTGCACAGGGTGTTAGCTTTGGGTTTGGTGAGGTTTGCAAAGGCTGTGAACTAGCTCAGTGGATTTTGCTGTGTAAGGGAAAGAGGCAGCCCCACCTTTGGCAAGGCAGTACCTGCTGGAGAAGGCTGATAATGTCTGAGGTGGAAGAAGGGCAATTGTAGTGTCTTCTACCTTTATAAGAAATCAACTGTGTCTATGAGAAGAGGAGGAAGAGAGATGGAGAAATGATAATTTGACAGTTGGTAACATGTTTCCTGGGCTTGGTGTGTTTCAGTACTGCAGAGGTGCCAAGGTGGGTGGGTGGCCTGATTCTATGTTTTGCTCCTTGCCTGGAAGATATTGGGAGGTGGCATCCCAGAGCTACTTAAAAATTCTTTTCATGTGTTGGAAGAGCAGGTGTTGTATTGCACAGAGGGGTTAAAAGGGCTATGCTGTGCCCGTAGCATACCTTGTGTGCTGCCTTGCCTGAAAGAAGCAATCACACTGCTGGGCATGGAAGGATTTGTTTTCTGGGGGAGACCTGATGAGGAAGGGGTGGGGATGCTGCAGCTTTTCAGGCTTCTCATGTGGCTGCTGTTAGAGCAGTGGCCATTCCCTGGGCTTTGGTCATGGTTTGGAGGCTCTGCACATGGTGCAAATGGTTGATGTCTCGTTCCTGATGTCCCTGTGAGCTTTCAGTGCTCCAGAAATGTTGGACTCTGTTTTTAAGGGAAGTTGTTCTGAGGGAGTTGCTAGTAAGGTAAGGGGCCCTTGGGTCTTCTAGAAACTTTTTTGCTTGCTTCCTGATGCTGACACTGCTGAACCACAGCATATGGAAGCAAGCTTACAGATTTTTGATTCTGGAGGGTGTTCAGAGTCCTGCACTTCCACCTCGTTCCTCCTACCAGAGCCTGTCAGGATCTGCTGGGCTATGTGGATGAGCTGTCAGCTCTCTCCTTTTCCTTGCCTATCACAGTGGCTGCTTTCCTGCACTGCTGTTGGGTGTTAGGGGAAGGAGCAGTGTCAGGTCACTTCTGAAGTCACACAGAACCAACAAATCCACCTTTGCATTGCTATGGGAACTCTTGGCTTTGCCATTTGAGTGGACAGCTGGTGTGCCTAAAAAAGGACCAGACTGAAGGAAGGATCATCTTTGTGGAGAGGACCATCTCCTGTTTCCCTCTTCCTGTGCCTTCTGAATATATCACTGTGCAGGCAGTAGGAAGGAAAAGAGGCTTGCAAGGCGTGTCTTTATATGGATGTAGGTTGGTTTGGGAACTAGACCAGAATCTTGCTTTGCTGGAGGCACTCAGGTGTCTGTTGTCTCAGGGAGTGAAGAACTGGAAGAACAGTTGTTCAGGGTCTCTTCTGGAAATGAGTGAAGGCTGGTTGTAGTGAAGCTCCCGTGGACTCTTGAGGTTGGAGGCATATTCAGTGTTTTAAGCAGTTGCAGCTCTCCAGGTCCAGGCTCTGGATCCAGGTGCTGCTTGAATAGAGGTTGAATAGGTTTTTCCAGTGTTTCCCATTGCCTCTACCTTCTTTGGCTCGTTGCAACGCAGTGAGGATGAACCCATGCCACCTAGTCAAGGCAAGGACTCCATTTCTGGTCATTCCTTTGTTGCAGGGAAATATTTGGCAGTAAGCACTGTTCTATGTTTACCTGTGTCTCTTTTTAATCTGTGCAGCTCTTGCTGAGTAGCTGTGGAAGATCTTCAAGCCAAAACACAAGTGGTCTTTGTTTCAAAGCATCAATTTGTGTTGGCAGCCAGGTCTGCAGTGCATGTGCTTTTCATTGACTGCTGCTTCGGCTCAGTTTCTCACTCTTGCCAGCTCTTTTTTAAACTTCATGCAGAAATGTTTTTCCTGAGCTTAAAAAAAAAGGCTGACCTGTACAGTATTTCTAGTCTTAACTCAAGCCTTGTCTTTTTCAGGGAAGCAGTCTCTGTCTGGTCACAGAATAGGCTGCTTACCTCTGCTTTGAGAAATAACTAATACATGCTATCTGATCAGCAAAGAGAGAGGCAAGGAGGGGACTTCAGAATGGTTTGCAAGTTTCTGAAAGCCTGATCTGTGTGACAAGTTTTGGTGTGCCTGCTCAGCTCTGACTTTTCCCAAGCTTGCTTGTCCTAGCAGTTTGGGAAAGTTGATGGGTGGGCGCTATTTTGATATTTTTTGCAGACTGTTACTGCCTGAGGCTGCTCCTTTTATTTGATCAGCTTTCAAAAATCCATCCTCTATTCTCTGATTTCGACCTTCTGAAATTGTTCTGCAAGGGCCTCTTTTGAAAATGCATTCTAATCCTTAAAATTTTTAAGTGCCATCCAGGCAAGGCCCATGTTGTAATAAAAACATTTCTACTGGTACTGAACAGATGAATGCTGAAGTGTTCAGGCACCCCCGAGAGCAGAATGAAAACCATCCAGGTCCAACTGCAGAATTCAGGATGGAACAGTGAGGAGCACTGGTGACCTCCTGTCTCCCTGCACAGGGACTGCACACCAAGGTTGTGTGTCAAGAGAGGAGGCATGGCTGGCTTTAACTGATGATTCCTCCTGGGAGATGGTGCTTTCCTGTGGGAGACCAATGGCCTGTCTTCTCCTTGTCAAATGAGGCTCTGACTTGAATGGAACAGGCAGGGATTTTGGCATCCGTGTACCAGAGTGTGCACAGGACCCCTGAGCGTGCATGAATTGAATCCACCCCTGTCAGGTGGTCTGCACCTCTGTGAGGTTGGGCTGGCTTGGATTGATGGTCGTATTGTGCAGTATGATGGATGAAGAAAACTGATACAAGCAGATTCCTGTCTGGAAGGTGGGGTGACACATTTGATTTCAGGGCATGAACCTTCCCTCTCTGGAAAACAAGATGTTGCATGCTGGGCGAAAGCAATGATGTAGGGTTGCTGTCTGTGCTGGGACCTGGTGCAGAAAGGGGCTGGGGTTTAAGTGAGTGAGGAGGATTGCAAGTCTCTTTGTATTGCAGCCCCTGATTGACCTGTGTTCAGTTCCTAGCTGATTCATGTCCGTGAGTGCTGTGCTCAGACCTTGTTGCTAATGCTAAAGATGTTTGTAGGTCTAAGATACAAGGATTTGTAACTTTTCCTCTCCCCTGATGCTACTGTGAAATGAAGTTGATCCCAGCAGCAGGAGTTTACGCTTTTATGCAGCTCTGGCCACCCGGAGGAGCAGCCAAGACTGCACCTACTGCTGTCAGTTTGGGCAGACTGGCAGGTTGTCTCTGTCATCCGTCACTCCAGAAGAAAGCCAGACAGATCTGTCCCCAGAGCCATGGCATGTGGAGGCCAAGTCTCATTCTGGCTCCAGAGGGAAGGCTCATGTGCCTCTGGGGCAGCTCTGTCCTCTCTGTGAATGATGCTGGCACAAGATAGGCAAGGTATTGCTTAAGACCTGCTATAAACACTCTCCTCCCCACAGTTAGCTCTTGGCTTCTTTGGAAGCACAAAGGCAGCCTTTGATTCAAACCATACATTGGCTGTCCAAATGGTGAAAGGCAGGACAAGCTGCAGCTTGCAAGTGCCTTTATTGCTCTCCAGTGCAGCGTGCCTTGGTGTGTGTCCTGGCTCTGCTGGGGCAGCTCAGCACTCCTGTGGCACAGAGCTGCTCCTTGCTGCTGGCTCTGTTGAGGTCTCTGTCAGTGCCTGGATCACCGGGAAGCATTCGTGGGATAAAAGATTATGGATTTTGTCTTTCCTAGCAAAGACAAGATGAGAGAGAATAAAGCCAGACGGTCTCGTAGGGTGCCACAAAGGGCAGTGCATCCAGTTCTCCTTAACCATTCTTGGGAGCATAGATGGGTTTGTGCTGCTGAAGTCAAGTTATGCAGTTGTCTTTGCAAAGGGTCCAACACCAAAAGTCTCTTTTCTGCAGTTGCAAGAATTGTGCAAATTGTCTTGGATGAAAAAACCCCAAAGCTTCCCATGAGTTACCTGATGTTCTTTGTTCATATCTATCCATAGGGGCTGGTGTAAACACCACGAGCCTGGCACACATCTGAGCACCTGGCAGGTGCTATGGGAGTGGCCAGTTTCTGGGCTGAGAGTTTCCTGTAGCAGTGAGATCTTGTTCAGTGATCATTCTTTCCTCCAACTAGGTTCAAGCAGTTCTTTGTCCACCTTATTCCAAGCAAAAGCTGAGCGACAAAGGCAACACATCTGGTTTTTTTTTCCTCTTATGAGTTAACTCCTGATGGCTCTCCCTGCATGCTGTGTGTGTGCTTGCAGCCTTCAGATGTGTGAGTGGAGGAGCTTCTTGCTGGGCCCTCGCCAGGACCCTCCTGCCCTTGTCCTGTCTCTGTCTTGCTGTCTGTTTTTTGGCTCAAGTGCAACTGTTCCTTTTCCAGTTGTGCCTCCTATCTTCACCTCTTCCTGATTCCTCTTCTGTATCCAGACCTGCTGTGGCATGCCACACGCCTCCTTTTCAGACTTTGCTGTTGCTTGGTTTCTCTCCAGTGCCTGCCTCTGGGCACTGCTGTTTTCCCAGGTGTGGCTGTGGCTTCTTCCTGCCATCTTGAGATTGCCTTTGTCTCCCTGAGCCAGGCCTCCAGTTCACAGCAGGTGATGAGAAATCAGAGCAGACCTGGGGCAGGGCTGCTGAGATGTTCAGGTGATCCTTGGAAATCATGAGACTTTCTGGATAAGGATTCTTCTGCTCGGCTGGAGAAAAGTCTTGAAGCCATGTGGCCTGAAGCAGAAAACATTAATCTGTATGGTTAACATTTTGGCAAGGAAGTAACAAAGACTGTCATCCTTCACCATCATGTTTTGTTTCCGTGGCCTTGCTGGGATTTTGGCCCGCCTATCACTGGCTGGAGATGCATTCCTGCAGATAAAGGCCTGCCATGGGTTTCTGGGGCAGTCCATTATCCCTGGGTTGCTGAGTGGCCACACTGAGCAGCCAGGCAGCTGCAGGTATCTCAGCACAGCCTCTTGCCCTCCAGGACCTGGTTGTTGAGTGTCTGTTGCCCTTGTTTGTGTGCTTCCTTGGCATTTGGTTACTTAGGATGTCTGGGTACTCTTTGAACTGGTGGCTTTGTGACTGTCCAGTAAGAACTATTTGTTCTCCAAATGTATTAGAAATCAGCTTTTCTGCTGCAATGGAGAAAAGCACTACTTTTCAAGGAGATCTGGTTAATATGAATTTCTGTCTCAGTGAATCTGTTATAGCCAAGCTTTTCTTTAATCTGATGCTGGGGCTTTGCATTAGATTTTATCTGTAGCAAACATTCCACCTAATTATTGATTTGTAAAATATTCCAGAAAGTGCTCTGCTGCGTATTCTTCCCACTCAGTGACTTTTTTCCATTTTTAGCTGAGATAATGTAGCAATGTCTCATAGAGAAGCTACCTCTTAATTAATATTGCATGAGCAGCAGAAATATTAGCTTCTCCATCTGCTTTCCTATTTTTGTGGCTTTTAATATAGATTCATAAATGGCTTTAATAAAGAAAAACAAGGAACTGTTCTTTTCTGTGCCCTCTTTGCTTTCAGAGGTGATACTGCAGGTCCAGCCTCCCTGGTGGATGTTTTCCCAGGGGGTAAGTCCTGGACAACAGCGCTCCCCTGTAAATTATGATTGTGAAATTGGGCTGATCTTCAGCTTTCTAGCAATGAAAAGAGGAGGATCTAGGAGAAATCTGCAGACCTGGAGACAGATGTGGGGAGTTGTGGATGGGGCTTTGTAGCCAGAAAGAACACAGATGGAAAATTGACGTGCAGCAGGCAGTGTTTATGAACGAGTGTTCCTGGGACACTCCTGAGGGTTGGCACAGAAATCCCATTAACCCAGCAGGAAGCCCTGGGCAACCAGTTCATCCTCCTCAAGCTTCAGAAGTAGCTAGAGGTCAAAACCCAACCTTGGAGAGCCCATATAAATAAAAGAGGCACCAATGCAGGTGTTGGAGTGAAGCCTATTTCAGATGTGTCCTCGGTGCCTTTTCGCAACAATTTTTACTTTGCAGCGCTGTGGTGGCTGCTAGGAAAAGTGGTTGCCTCTCCTGGGAGCTTCTTTCCTTCCTGTAGGAGGGGAGCAAGCAGGTTAAACCTTTGGTAAATGAAGTGGTGAAGCAGGGTGCTCCAGAGATTGCACCTCGAGCGAGACCCATAACGCAGCTGTGCTCCGTGGGGAGCCCAGCAGTAGGATTGCCCCTATGGTGGCATTTCCCAGTCTCCATGGCATCTCCTTGTTCCTGGGAAGGCAGAGTGGCTGGGTGCATGCTTGTGGGTGGGCTATACAGAGGCAGCAGCAGGGAGGAGCACACCACTGAGTCCCTGCAGCAGTTGCCAGAGCGTGGGTGTCGTTTTCAAGACCATGGCACTGGATGAACCATTTCTCCCATGAGCTGTAAGCTGTCTGGAGAGCTTGGCCAGCTGGATCTTCATGGCAAATCCATCTGAGTCTCTACAGGCATATAACTAAGGGAAACTTAGCTGTAAATATACTGACATGACCTGGAGAGAGATTTAAAATATTTATCCTAGAGTAGAGCTTGGGATATAAATAAGCTCCCTGTCTGTTTCCCTGCACGCAAGGCTCAGAAGTGCAGCTGTCCCTTTGTCCCCAGCTCACAGAGTCCTGTTTGGGACTGGCAAGTTGCTTATGAGTGGGCTTGAAGTCCATACAGATGGTGTAAACATACAGCTGTCAGCAAAATGGAGAGGGTATTTGCAATAATGTAGATGTGAATTTTCGACTGCAACTTCTGTCCCCTCATTGCTCCAACAGCTGCTGACCCTGCTCTGTGGCTCTTGGGATGTTAGTGGAGTTGGCTGGCGAGCCATGTCAGCTCATTCAGGCACTTTCAGTGGCAAATAAGCTTTGTTCTCCAGCAAACAGTCCTGGAAGGGCAAGGAGGACTTGCTGGCAGGAGTGCTCCATGCCCAGTGCAGCCTTGGTGAGCTCTGCATGGAGAGGAGCTGGCTCTGAGCAGCAGCTCTGGCTCTGATGGTGCATTGCTGAAGCAGCTGGCTTTGCTTGCATGCCTGGTGTGCATGCTGCTCCTCCTTGCTCTGCTTCCCTTGCCCTGGCCTCTTCCCATCCCCACCCCCACCCCCTTTTGTCTTTACAGCCTGAGCTTCCATTCTCTGGAACGGCTGGCTGGGGCTCCTGTTTGCTGAAGGGAAGTTTTATGGAGCTTCTTCTGTTATTTCCCGTCATCTGGAACGGTGTTTCAGCTGGAACGGGAAAAACACGGAGCCCTGGCCGGGAGCTCCGTCCACACTCACAGTGCTGTTATGGGGGAATCCCTCTTGGCTGGGCTTGGGATGGCAGGAACAACGTCAGCCTTTGGCCCTCAGCCTGAGTGTGAGGATGTGGAGATGGATTGGCAAGAACTGCTGTGATATCTGGAGGTGCTGGCCCCAGCTGCCGTGGGGCGAGCTCTGAGCCACACAGACCCTGTGGGTGCCGCAATGTGGCCCCTCTGCCACCGGGCCTTGCCTCCAGCCCTGGGGCAAGCAGTGATGAGCCAGCTCTGCCACAGCTCTTCCCGCCTGGCAGGACCTGCCTGCCTTTTCAACACTGCCTGGGCTCTCCTCTACCAGCAGGAGTTTTGCTTAGTAAAGACATTTTCATTCTCGCATGGCCCGTGCTTAAATTGTGGGGGAAGCATCATCCTTTAGGACCACTGCACAGGAAGCCTTTGGCTCATCCTGGTTCCACTTGGCATCTTTCTACCGTGTTTCCTTTAGTGGGAGAAAAGTGCAATACCTCTGCTGTGCTGGCCAGAGAGCTTAGCCTTCAGATCACTGTGTTGCCAGCCAGCAGCAAACATCAGGTGTTTGTGAGAAAAGCAGGGAATTGCTCAAGGGCTCAGAGCAAGCCTGGGAGAGTTGGTTGGCAAGACCAGTGGGTGCAGCAAGTCTGTCAGTGGTGCTGAGTCGCCCTCAAAACATCTGTGTTTCCCACTGGGGCTTGGCAATACAGCTGGCAATGTCTGCCACAGAGCCTTTGGCTGATGACCCATTAAAGATGGTTTAATTGAGTCAGAAGGATTCCCATCTCCTGTGCTGGGCTTGAGGCCTCCTGTCTCACTTGTACCTCTGTCTCTGTTTATCTGCTCCAAAGATGTTGGCCTGAGAGTCCCATGACCACCAGTGCCTGTGATGCCCAGGTATGGGTGCACTCACTCAGCCAAAGCTTCCATTTCCACAGGGCAGGGGCCAAGTGGTGCTGCCAGCAGGCAGATGTGCCCTGAGTGTTTGGGCAGGAGAAGCAATGATCTGACTGTTCCTCTCCCAGCTCCATGACTGCACTCATGGCTTGGGCTGATTCTCTGGGCTGGCTACTCATAAAGGGTGATCTGGATTTCTCTTAGGGGCCTGGGACCACACAGTAACCCAAAAGAATGGGATTCTTTCCCTGGTGCAGTGTCCTCTGGAAATGCCTGTGCCCCCTCTTGCAGCAGGTGCCAGGAGCACGGGCACAGCAGAGCATGGCTCGGGGCAGTGTCAGTGTGCTCCCAGGGCAGACAGGCAACTCCTGCAGCTCCAAGGCCAGTTGTTCTGGTTCAGCAGCCCCAGCAGTTTCAGGGAGCCAAGGAGCTTGGCTGCTATGAGGAGTTCCCTCTCTTGCTCCAGCTTTTTCTGTTTGAGCGAGGTGCTGAGATGTTGGGAGAAACTGTGGGGCAAAGCTCAGCTTGCAGTTCAGCCCAGACACTTTCTCCATAAAGACCACTAGCACATCCCACAGCCTTGGGGACAAACTGTGGAACATGATTTCTGCCCCACCAGATCAGTCTGCCATGAGGTGTTGGTTGACACCACCCCTGCTTGGCTTAGGAATGAGTAGGAACCTCCCAAAATATTCCCATTAGTAGAATAGCACCCCTGTTTGCTGTACCCTGTTCATTGCCAGGGTAGCAGCTAGTTCTTCCCTCACTCCCCACCCACCTGTCCCTGCCTTCAGAGGGCATCATCACATTCTGCTGCTCTGTTTTGGCTGCTGCCTGGCTTTGGGCACACAGAAGAGCAGGACCTCTGCTCACTGCTGGTATAAAGGTGAAGGCAGGGAGCTCCTATGGCAGAGTTAGGAAACTGAGTTTGGGATGGTCTTGGAAGAAGCAAGCCTGTGGGATGTGTGGATTCAGAGGGTCTGGACTTGGGAAGTAGAAAGGGCAGCATGAGGAACAGAGGCAGGGAAACCCCAAACTAGTCTGAACTAGGTGAGTGAGTGAGGTCAATGCCAGGATAGCCTGGCTGTCCTGATGCGTGCTGTCAAGAGTCTGCAGCTGGTTTCCTGGGCTCAGTGTCCTTGTGCTGAGCCTTTTTGTCAGTTCTAATGGCCTTTTCTCCTGCAGCAGATGTGTGAGCAGTACCTGCCTGCCTTGGGATGGGGCTGTGTGCAGGAGAGGCTGTGTGTGGCAGTGAGCTCTTCCCAGACTCTGGCTGTACCCTGGCACATCACTGGCAGCACTGCCAATCTGCTCCAGCAGTTGATTCACAGTGTTCTAACACCAGTGGCTTTATTCTGATTTCTTGTGATAGCTGCTGAGAAAGGAAGGGTAGGGATACCCCACATCTTGCATCCTCACGGCTTGGAGTCTCTCCGAACAGTTTTTGGAAGGCTAATGGGAGTTGTGCTAAGTGGTTGCTGCTTTTTTCCTTTCTTTTTTCCTTTTTTTTTTTTTTTTTTAGGTTTGTTGGTTGGTTTGGGTTTTTTTTGGGTTTTTTGTTTGTTTGTGTTTTTTCCCCATTCTAAAGCTTTGTTTGAAGGGCAGAATTGGCTTCTCAATATTTGCTTGGTTGTGCTCCACACAGAAAGCAGTAGAGAGAGGTGCTGTGGGCCACCTGGAGCAAGTTTGGTGGTGGTGTGCAGACATCACAACTCTTGCAAATCTGGAGTGAACTGCTACATAGGCAGAGGTTCAGTGGTCATCTGAGCAGACCCACCCTCTCACAGCAGAGTTGGTGGATCCAGGTGTGTGGTACAATCATAGGAGCAAGTAGATTATGTCTTCCCAAGTTCCCAGTCCTCTAGATCCACGCCAGTATGACCTGGAGCTCCATGGTACTGGTCCAGTTTCTCCTGCCTTATGAAGCCGAAGCCACTCTGGCAGAGCATTTCTTGGAAATGCTGTTTTGTGCTCATGAATGCTTTCCTGGGTGCAGAGTGATTTTTTGATTTTACTTTAACTGGAATGGGAAAAGACGTTGTTTTAAAAACCTTACATGATGAGTGCCCAAAAGACTTTCCAGATGTTGGGCTGCTCACTGTGTTCAGAGCTCCTTGCCTGAATCAAACCATTTCCATGTGGCCTGGTGCTTTATTGCACCTCTACCCATCTGAGAGGCTTTCTGGACTGTAACCTCTCTCATGGAGGAACATGCTGCCTGGAAATAATTTGGGGATGCAAATATCTCTGGGTGTTTGGCTTGGCTGCCATTCCGGCGGTATCTGCTAAGCAGTGGAAGAGGCCGTGTGTGGAGCAGGCGTGCTCTCAGCAGCTGCTTTATGTGGCTGTAGGGGCCAGCCCAGGAGGCAGAGGGGGTTGCTCACGTTACTGAGCATTCATGATTTTCCTTGCTTGCTTCTATGGCTTCAGCTGGTGCAAGTGAGCCTGTTTGTGACCAGGAGGGGAGGAAAAGCTGACCCATGTGTTGTTCCCTGTTCTGACATGCCAAAAATCTGCTTTTATATGAGCGTGTTCATAATGAACTGTGCCAGGGAACATATGGCTTGCTGGAGACATGAATGGGAGGTCTGTATGGGGCCCTGTGCTCCCTGAGAGCCTTGCAGGGACAAAGAGCAGATGCCAGCCTGCATTGCTTGCTCCGGGGCAGTCTGTGTCCTGTGGGCTGCAGTGGATGGGGAACAGAAGATGGGATCAAGGTATGAAGGGCATGGCTGATCCAGCAGTGGTGGAGAGGACAGGACAGGAGGCCAGGTGAGTGCTTTTACTGCCTGCTGCTCTTCATGGCTCTCCTGGTCTGGAGAGGGCTGGCTTGCTACTCTGGAGATTTGGCTGTTTGCAATGAAGATTGGGTTGGAAGGCACTGCAGGCAAGCAAAGTGCTGCTAATAGCTTAGGGTAATTGTGGATGGGGATGAGGGAGAACAGGAGAGGTATGTGAAGCCCATTGGGTCCTAGGTATCATATGGGCAGAGGGGCTGTACAAGCTGTGCATGGCTGCAGCAGGGAGAAAAGGCTGTCAGGGGAGAGTTGCAGTCCTGAGCATCAGCAGCAGTTCAGTGTCCTGAGTGTTTCTCCTTTGCAGGAAGTGGTGCCAAGGCAGCGTGGGCTGAGCTGGTGCTGAGCAGTGCACACCAAGCACATGAGGAGTTAAACCTGCCTGCAGGCAGTGGAGCCTTGTTCTGACAGAGGGCTTGTCAAGTCCTCTGGACCAGCAAGCTCAGGATGCTCTAGCTCAGTGATTTCATTGCCCAGCCTTTGGAAGCAAGCCAGGGCTTGAATGCAGAGTTTGCTGCTCTTTGATCCCAGAGTGACTAAAAGCAAAGCCTAAGTGCTGGGGCCATTCCTGAGGACTTGGCAACTGGAGGAGTTGCTGCCTGCTGACAGTGATGTTTAAGTGTCTCCTAAAGACAAGACCTATTTGATAACACTTTCTGGGTGTCTGATATTGAAACCTGTGAGAGGCCAGGAGGACCCCGTGCCCTAACACCATCCCTGCTGTGCTTTTTGTGGCCTTGGGATGGAGTGCAGATCATGGTCTTCTCTGAAAATGTGCCTATGGTTGCCTTTGACACCAGACTTCTGCTGTGGCCCAATGTCTTTTTCAGAGAAGAGGTGATCAATCAGTCCTGTGTTTGGGACGTGGCACCTAAGTGTGAGCTTCAGTCTCTTCTGCTCTTTTCCTTTGGGGATGGGGACTGTCTTTCCTGTGGCCCTTAGCTCTGCCCCTGGGCTTGCAGGGAGCCAAGTCACCCTCCAAACTGTGGTTCTAGTTTGTTAGTTTTGCTTGGGGTTAGCAGCAGCTAAACATGCTGCTGAGGGATGCAGTGGCAGCTCTGCCTGTGTCTGCCTTGCCTTGTTATAGGTTTAGGGAGCTGGAAGTGAGTGCAGCACTGCGAGTTGAGTGCATTAGCTCATCCAAATTCTCCTTTTCTTGGTGATTTCTCATCAAAGAGCAATAGCCTGCATTGCTGCTGGACAAACTGCAGAGGCTTTGTTTCTTCAGTGGTCTGAGCAGTGGCAGGGGCAAAAGCATAAAGGTCACTATGGGGATATGGTGGGGTGGTCGTGTGTTGGAAATGGATTCCAAGAGGTCTAAAAGTTGCCACTGGCACCTTGCTTTGCTGAAATTTGTTCATTAACTGACACATCCAGAGTTGGTAGCAGAGTTAAAAAGTGGTGAAAGGGTCTCTTAATCCTGGTCTTTCGGTCTGAATCTCAAGTGCTGCAGCCTGGGGATGGATTTAGGCTACTGCTACTGTTCACCTCAGGTTAGTGGTGGGGACTAGGGCATCTCTGGCCAGGTCAGGTTGCTCTCTCCTGGCTTTATCCCTGGACTCCATTCTGCAGGAAAGTGCATTATGTGGTTGCTGCAAGGTGTCCAGGGCATTCCCTTAGTGAAGTGCTGTGCTCCTGGGGTGCTGCAAAGGGCCCTGCAGATTTGGGGAGCCAGGGGCAGCACACTTTCCACCTGTGTGCTGCAGCAGTGCCTTGCCATGGAACACGGCATCTTTGCTAGCTATGAATGAAGATGGACAGGGAACAAATGCTTAGCAGTGTGTTACAAAGCTGTCTCCTTCAGTGCTGAGCTGGTGGTGCAAAAACATTCAGTTCCCACCTTCAGGTCTGAGACTTGCACACTTGTTGTGCAGCCCCAGGAAGAGCTGGCTCTGTGGTGGAGCTTGGACATCTGTGAGCTCCTTGCTCTGGCGTGGAAGCCTGTGAGGTCCACTCTGCTTTGAGAGGCCAAACAGATGCTGGCCAGTCATGTCCTCTGCCAGAACAGCTAGCTGGGGCCAGCTTTTGCAGCTGGCTGCTTCTGTCACATCCTGGTCCTTCTGGGCCTTAGTTTTGTTTTCTCTAAGCCAGGTTGTCCCCCTCTATAGCTGTGGTAGGTCTGAGGCCTCCTGTGGGCAGGGAAGAAGAGGAAGAGGATGGTTCCCTTTTGGGGAGAAAGGATGGATGCAGTTTGGGTGCTCTGAGCTTTACTGTCCTGGGCACTGGAGAGGAATTGCAAATCCTCTAAACTGCTGTTCCAGGTGCAGAGCAATTAAAGGAATTGGCTTGCACATCTGGCTGAGCTGACCCAGGGTGAATTTTGCTGAAGTGCTCCTGGAAGCAAGTCTGCAGAGCAATGCTCCTGGGGCCTGGCTGGAGAGTGGGGCTGGGCTACAAGCTGCAGAAGCACCACAGTGTTAGGCTTGGTTTCCAAACCAGGAAACCATATACTTGCACAAAGCACTCTCACAAATCCCATTCCCATGCTTTTAGTTGCTTGTTTGGCTGCAGGCAGCTTTGGGATTACTCGTATCCTGTGGTGTCTCAGAGATTGATAAACTCTTGGTATGAAGTGAAGTGGATCCTTTCCTTTTCCCTTTCTATCCTTTGTCCAGAGCTTGTTTAGTTGGAGGAGCTGGTGCCCAGGAGCTGTGCACTGGATCTTCCTGGATGTGGGCAGTTTGGGGTCAATGGGAGCAGGGATCCCCCACAGGGCTGGGGATGTGGAGCATTGCATTGTTCTTCCAGCTGCCTTGCCTGCTGCTTCCCCAGCGGGGCTGTAGGTGAGAGAGGTGACTGTGGGCTCAGCAGGAGTCTGAGGCTGTGCAGCAGCTGAAGGCTTTGTGGTTGGGGCTGCATTCCCAAGCGATGTCGTTAGGCAAGGAGACCATGATTTTTGGATTGTTTCAAGATGTAGGCAGCCTGGCCTGTCAGGAGATGTGCTGCCTGGTCTCCCCAGCTCGCACAGTTGCTCTGCAGTACTCAGGTGGTGTTGGTGTACTGGAGTGTCCCCAGGTGAGCCTTTGGAATGGCACTGAGGCACTAAAGCAGTGAATGGAAAACCCAGCTTGGGTCAAGGCCTGGCTTGTAGTGTTGCCCCATGTCCTTGCAGCCTGGAAGATGACCATGAAGGTTTGGGCTTGGTGCCATGGCAGAGACTCACCAGGCAGCATCCCTGGTGCTCTCTCTCAGGCCTCTTGTGTGGTGCAGAAGGTGGGGTGCCTTCACTGCCAGGCATGTCCAGGCTGTTCCAGTACCACAGACCCTCTTGTTGGCTGCAGCCCTGAATATAGCCTTAGAGAAGGCTGGTCTCCCAAGGGTGAGTCCTGCCACCCCACAAAATTTCTGACTTTCACAAAAAGCCCAGCACCCCATGAAGATCTGCAGTCCATGAGGTGGGAGCCTGTTGCCCAGCTGTGTGCATGGCACAGAGTGAGGGGACAGTGTCCAGCCTCAGATGGTGAGCAGTAAGACATAGGGCTGGGCAATTCACTGCCAGTTCCTTCCCCCAGAGCCCTACCGTCTCTGTCTGTTTAGGATATACCAAACCTGGTGCTTCTCAGGTGGGAAAAGGATGTGAGATCCCCCAAAATTTCAGCCCCAGTTTCCTTACGCTAGCCCCGAGGTCTGCCATGGCTCCCCCAAATCCTCATTACTCTTGGTGCACTGTCTAATAGCTCTGGCTGATGAAAGGAGCAGCACTGATGTATCTCACTCTTCTAGCTCTGGAGCATGGTCCCAAAGACATTCCCAGTGCCTGCTGAGTCTGCTGCAATATCACTGCATTAATGCTGTGGCAGCCTTCGAGGGGTTGGCCACCATGGGGCTGTGTCTCCTTTACCAGAGGTGTGGAGAGTAATTCGCTTCCTGGTGATCCCACAGGATTGAAAACTTACTCTGCAGAGCTTCAGACAGCAGTGACTGACTTCATAGGATTGCTCAGAAGTCTGTCCTTTGTTGATTTTATTTGTCACACTGAAATGCTCGGGCTGGAATCCAGCAATGGTTGAGTTCTGGGGACATGCCAAAAGAAAAAAGTGAATTGAGATACACTTATTAGAAACTAGGACTAGTAATGCATCTATATTTGTGTCACTTTTTCCTGTGAAGCTGCTATTTGCCTCCTTAAAAGAATGAAACTAGTTTTGAGCTGCTGTGTTCCTGCACTCAGATCTTTGCCAGAAGGATGATCTCAGAGCCAGGATGGGATCTGAGCCTGTTCTTCTCTCCATCCTTGTGCATCCTACCAGTCCATGTCCCCTCTCTGCAGATGATTTGCTTTGTTGTGTGTGGGAATGATGCCCTGAGGACCTGTAGGTACCAGTTCAACTTCCCTACACAATTGACTTGACCTTTATCTATTACCTCAACAGGAGGGTTTTGCATTTCAATTGAGTATCTTTTGGGTAGCACACCACTGGGTGTTTTCAAGTGTGCTGCATTTCAAACATGTTTATCTAATCTGGAGGAAGCTTTCCTGAAAAGCTTTCTGTAGCCACAGTGGTGACAGTTTTAGGCCAGAAACATGTGTGGAGGGTTTCTTTTTCTCCCAGCCAGGGGTGTCACATGCATATGCAGAGGCCAGTTTGGGACTGCTCCATGCTGGCGCTGGCTTTGCAGGGCTGTGCCTGGCCCAGCTGTGTTGCTGGGGGAGAGCTCTGCACAGGCTCAGTTTTCCTAAGGCTGATGTGGCATTGCTGGATCATTTTTGAGGTGACTCTTGCTAAGGGAATCTTTCTGCTTTGTTCAGCAGCTCCCAGCAATGTGTCCCAGCCCAGATGAGCTCATGAAACCACAGCAGAAGCTGTTGGGAAGGTGTCCAGTCTGAGCTGGGGTTGCCTTTGCTCTCTCCTCTGGGGCACTTCCAGTGGCTGAGCCACATATGGCCATGGCTCTGCCACACAGGAGAGCTGGTGGGAGGTCCTCCAGCTGCTGAGTGGAGCAAACAGAGTCATTTTCTTTGTTCAGCACAGGTGGAGATTGTTGGCTTTGTACAGGTTTTGACCAAACTCCAGCATAATGGCATCCCACACAGTAGCACTCTCCTTAGACTGCTTCCTTCAGCCTCTGTCCCAAATGCCCAGGAGCTGGAGAGGGGATGCATGGGCCCTGCTGACTGCAGCCTTTTCCTGGGCCAGGGTTGTACAGCTGTTCCAGGGAAATGCAGCAGTTCCCATCTCCAGACACTGGGCCCTGGATTGAAGTACTGTGAAAAGTACTTCAGAGAGCTAAGTCCAGCTCTGGGCTTCTGATGTCTTCCACCCCAAAACTGTCTGCACCACATCTAGCTGCTCCTGGTCTTTCCTTGCAGCCCAGATGTGGTATATGGTTGGGACAATGGTTTCCAGCGTGTGTAGCCAGTTTGCCGATGGCACCTGGGATGCTATTGTCCAAACAAAACACAAGTTCCTGGCTTTTGCTGCACTTTAACATTTATTTTTCCCAGTTTGCCTTGACACCTGTGCTCATGAGGTGTTCATCACAGGGATCTTGCTTGAGCTGAAATGGTTGTGTCCATCTCCCCAGCATGGAAAACAGCAACATAAATAGTTCCTCCTGTTTCACCAGGGAGTTGGATCCCAGTGTTTCCTGACACCTGGTAAAAATCCCTGCTTCCCATGTGGGACTTGTGCCAAGCCACCATCATGTCCTCTGTCCACAGAGCCATATCCTCCTACCTGGACACGGGGCATGCTGAAGCAGCAGGGTGCATGTGATGAGGCAGCTGAAGCTCTCAGATCATCAGTGCTGAGTAAAGTGCTATTGTGCTGTCAGTGATGGAGTAAAAGCAGCTCTGTTGCTCTTCCGTGTTACATTGGTAATGCCAGTGATTTAATGCTAGAATTGCATGTAATTGAAAATGTAATGTCTTGATACCCTAATGGTCTGCCCCTTCAGAGAGAGACGTCTCATCACAAACTCCAGCACTAGCATGACCAGTTGGCTGACGCTCCAAGAGCAGAACAAATCCATCTACTGTATGAGCTTTGTGTACCCTGCCACTTTGCAGGTGCTTTGTACCATACAGGTGTGGTTGGATGCACTGATGTCCTGAGGCATGCCAGGGGAAAACAACACACCTGGGTCCTGTAGGTTCAAAACTGAATGGATTTGACTGTTCTGTTCCCCTTTCCTCCTGCCTCCCTGACCCAGCAGCCTGTTCTGGCGTGATTTCAGCTCCTGATGTTCTGGAGCTTTTAGGCTATTGAGCACATGGCTGTGTTTGAGTGAGGCCAGGCAGTTGCTGCCTTGCTGAGGTTCCTGCACCTTGTATCATGTTAAGGCATATGTTCATCTGGGGTTCATGAGACAGCTGTCACAGACTGATGGATAGTCCCTACCTTTAGGGGACAGCGTGGCAGCTGGACATTCACTGGACATGCTGACCCTTGGAGCACAGCATGTTGGTGGGTCTTGGCTCAGTATGAGACCCAGGAAAATGGAACCATCAACAGGTTCCAGAGAAATGCATGGAGGTAGCTGTTCTGCTGCAGAAGTCAGGACAGCCAAATTCAGAGTTCACAGCTCCAAGTTCAGAGGAAATTCAGTTAGGAATTCAGTGACAGAAGGGTCACTGCAAAATCCCTGCTCCTGGCTGATGTGTTTGGGACAGGTATGAGTTCCTGTGTCTATGCTGAGTTGCTGCTGCTGTGAGTGGAGCAGCTCAGACCCGCCCTTCAGGAAATTCATGACAGGCACCAGGGTGCACATGAGCAGCATTGCCTTGACCCCTGTGCTGTGTGCAGCAGACTCCAAAGGCTTTCCAGCATGGGAAGGGCCATTGTGGCTTTCTGGAATTTCATGATCTTCAAAACATCTCCTTTGGAAAAGGATTGCTTATCCCTAGCTCTGTCTGACTGAGATGTGTTGTCAAATTGTATCCCTTCACCAGGTTTTTATACAGACACCAGGTAGGAGGATGTGGCTGTGTCTGAAGAGGAACTGCCTTTCAGCTGCACTTGGATACTGGTCATGTAACTTGTCCAGGCAAATTTCTGAATCTGTTTCTCTTGCATTGGTGGGAACACGCTGTTTTGACCATGTTCTTGTTCATCTTCGTTCTAAGATGCTCAAATTCTGCCTGGCTTGGCCCCATTCCCTGCAGAGTCCGAGAGCCATCGTCGTGTGCTGAATTGCCTTTTGTTTGCTTCCCTTGCTTTTCCAGCTGGTAACTGGAGCAGACCACCTGCACGGCTGGCTGGCTGTGGGCAGGCAGCAGCCAGATCTGGGAAAGTGCGAGCGTGGTCCCTCAGCAGCCTGCCAGGCACTGCCTCAGGAAGCACTGGCTGCTCGGTCCCCAGGACCCTGAGCCCTTGGGTGGGCATCAGTGCGTCAAGGAGGGCTCTTTGGGGTTTCCATCTCTGTAGAGAGATCCCTCCAGCCCCTCGGGCCGCTGCCAGACCCCGAGGACAGCCATTGCCGTTTGTTGTTTCCACTTCTATGTGCGAGTGGGCTGAGTCACCAGCACAAGTCTGTGGTGTCTCTGTTGCATCCTCTTGTACTATGTTCCAGCAGCTGCTGTGTTTATTCGCTTAGATAATCCTTGTTCCACACCAGTGTTTCTCTGAGGATGTGGAGGTGAGTCAGAGAGACACAGTCCCGCAGGAGAGACTTTGAGGAAAACCTAGAAACAGTCTGTGTGTATTTCTGATTCTGAGGGACAATCTCGATGCAAGGCTGAAATCCTTGGGTGCATCCCAAGAAACAGGACAAAAAGCACTCAAAGAAACATTGGAACTTCCCAGGAAGCTGCTTGCTCTCCAGGGTTTTGGTGACTGCCTTCCCAGCTCATATATTGCACGACACCTCTCTGTCCAGGCTGGAAGTGTGACACTCAGTAGTGGATCATGGGAGCTCCCTCTTAATGCCCTTGTCCCTAGGGAGCAGAGGGCTGTCCTTGGCTGTAGCAAGCTCAGGCACCCCTGTTCCAGCGATTGCTGCAGACAGGGTTAAAGCAGCTGTGCTGGCATCTGAGCACAGATCTGTTAAAACTCTGAATTAGTTTTGACAGATGTGCTTTGAGCTGCGTTCCTCTTAACGTGGCCCTGACTGTCTGGAGACCCTCGAGAATAACACGCGCTTACCTGATCCAGTCTTCTCCTTCCCTTGCTCTGAACATGTGCTCCCTTTTCTGCCTTGCAGCTGTGGGGACCCAGGCAAGCATCCTTTTCACGAAAGAGCCGTACTCCCAGGATGCCCTGCACGGCCGCAGCGCCATCCTCCGCTGTGAGGTGAAGGAGCCAGCGGATGTGGAGTTCGAGTGGCTGCAGAACGGGCTTCCCGTTCAGGACACGGAGCAGCGCTTCAAGGAAGGCAGCAACCTCCAGTTTGCTGCCGTGGATCGGCACCGGGACGCCGGGGTCTTCCAGTGCCTGGCCAGGAACGTGCTCACCGGGGAGGAGGCACGCACGGCCAACGCCTCCTTCAACATTAAGTGTGAGTGCGGGGGCTGTGCACAGGGAAAAGCACTCTCCTGGCAGGGCCTGAGGCTGGAAACAGTTTTTCCAGGCTGTCTGCTAATTCTCGTGTGGGTCAGAAAGGGATCGGACAGCTTGGGCTGTGCAAGTAGGATTCTTCTTCTCCAGCTGCTGTGTCCATCCTGCCCTGTAGTCCTCTTGTGTCTTCTGGTGTCCCTGAGGCTGTCAGAGATGCTCTCTCCTACCGCATTTCTCATTTGTGTATGTGAAACCAGATCATTACTGCAGCAAGAGTGTCCTGGGCACTGCAGGTCCTTTCAGAACTCACCTTGACAGGGCAAAGGGGGATCTCTGCAGTGTGGGTGTCTCTTTACTCCACGCTGGCTTGAGGGCATATGTATCTCTAAGCATGCTTATGCCCTTGCTACCTCCTCTGGTTATTGGTGAGTCACCAGTAATGACCACCTGGGCTCTGTAGGTTTGGAGAGCCAGCTGTGTTGGTATTCTTTGGTCCCACAGGGATTGAGACAGGCAGTGTGATTCTGAAGCAGCCGGCCAGCGTAGATGAGATCCAGCCCTCCTCCACAGTGGTGCTGCGGTGTCACATCGATGGCCACCCACGGTAAGGGTTGCCTCCTGAGGAGTGGACCCTGCCAGGGGCCCCTGCACCTTGGCTGTGTGGTCTCTCTCTCTCTGTCTCTATCCCCCCTCTCTCTCCCCCACCACCTTTTTCTTTCTCCTCCTCCCCCACCTCCCCTCCTCTCTCCTGCAAGAATTCAGTAGAGTCAGGGAAGGCGAAAGGCAGGATTGAGCCTGTGGCTGAGCACCGTGGGAGAAGGCAAACGGCTTCCCCAGAGCCGCGTAGCGAGGAGCACAGTAAGGATGGGCTGTCACAGTCCAGTTGCTGAGCTGCTTGGTGTGCTGCAGTCACTCTCGTCGCTTCCCAGTCGTGTCCCGTCCACTTGGCTGCATGTCTCATGGCTTCGTGTCTATGTCGGGGCCAGCAGCGGGGACAGAGAGCCAGGGAAATGGGCCATCTCTGGGCTGTCTCCTCCGCACACCTGCTCGCGGGGCAGCCCTGGCGGTGCCGTGCTCCTGGTCACCTGCTCGGCCCTGTCTTGCAGCCCCACGTGGCAGTGGTTTCGGGATGGCAGCCCCCTCCCGGACACCCGCAGCACCTACTCGGTGAGCAGCAAGGAGCGCACGCTGACGCTGCAGGGCGCCAGCCCCGATGACAACGGGCTCTACTACTGCTGTGCCCGCAGCGCCGTCGGCTCTGTCTGCAGCCACAACAACTTCACACTCAATGTCATCGGTGAGTTGTGTCCCAGCTGTCACACTGCCCCCCCCCCCCTGCTGCAGGGGACCTGTNNNCCCCCCCCCCCCCCCCCCCCCACCGCTGCAGGGGAACTGTCAGGCTAGTGGGACTTTCCTCTGGGCAAAGCCTTTGGGCAGAGACAGACCCAGCAAATCCTGGCCGGGTTGGAGCCCGGCCCTGTCTGTGGGAGTTAATTTGCGCGTGTCTTTTTGGAAGCAGGTTTATGCTGTCTGCCCTTGTAACAGAGCACCCTGGAGGCTGTAGATACTTCTAGTTTTGCCAGTGTCATGTGTATGGATAGATGCCTTGTTGGCCTTTGGAGGCAAGACCCAAGGAGGGCCGGAATGATTTGACATTAGAGGGGTGTTTGGAACTGGACAAGGGAATTTTGCCGTCCAGTGCCAGCTTTGATCTGTTTGCTAGGAACCAGGGTGCTCAGTCTTGCTAGAAGCAGAAGGGCTTTTCCCCGGAGCAGGTCCCACATGCAGTCCTGGGCTCTGAGTCCATAACTCCAGCTGTGCTGGCATGTTTGCCTCCTTTGGGCTTGCAGGGTGCACCCAGCTCTTCTTTGAGCTTTCCCTAGAGCTCTGGTGTGGGGACACCACAGGCCCCTCTATCCCTCTCACCCTCCTGTGCTCTCTGCCATTGCAGACGAGAGCTTTCCTCAAGCAGTGATCGTCCCACAGGACCTCATCGTGACCAAGAACGAAGAGGCCATGTTTGACTGCCAGTTTGCAGCTGTGCCCCCTCCCACGCAGGAATGGCTCTTTGAAGACAACCCCATCACCAACAGATCCAAGTAATAGGGACCCCAGTGATGTGGGCAGGGCTGGGAGGAGAGGGGCACTGTGCTCCAGAGGAGAGAGATCAAACTCTGTCTGTACATGAGGGCAAGCGTGCAACATCAGAGTGGTCGTGGGGATTGGTTTCTCAGCTTGACTGGCTTGGATTTAGCAGGGGCTTGGTCCTTGTGCTTGGCATTTACCCAAGCAGGACTCAGGGAGCAGTTTGTCCTCACACAAGTCTGTGAGGCTGTCGGTTCTAGATGCCCATGCATGATGGCCCCACAGTTAGGGATGTCTCTCAGCCCCAGACATGGTGATTCTACCGAGCTAGGGAAGCTCAAGCTCCAGACACCTGCTTGTGGCAATTCACAGCCTGGGATATGTCCCAGTAGCAGATGGCAGCACGTGGTGATCCCCAGACTTGGGAATGCCTCCCAGCTCCCAGCATTTGAACAGCAGTCACTGGGCCCATGGCTCTCTCACACTTCCACGTTCCTCCCCAGAGCCAGGAGTGTTTCTGAGCCCCAGACTAAGCATGGGGCAGTCTGCAGAGCAGGGATGGTGATCCCGAGGCCAGAATGTGTCTGTGTCTCCTCCAGACTCTGGAAGGCAGGCTGTGCCATCTGGGTGCCGCCTGCCCTCGGCCTGGCAGCCCCCGGGCGCCACCTTGTGTCCCCTTCCCCTTCTCCTGGCTCTCCAGTCTCTCAGAACTGGCTCATGCTTGGTGATGCATTTTTTTGGCGGGAGCCAGCTCTTCACCAATGAAAAGTCTTCCATGAGCTCATTTCCTCCATGAAGAATGTATCCCAACCATCTCCTTGTTTATGTGTGCTGGGAAGCTTTGTCTTTGCACCCTCTTGGTTTCACGGGCTCATGCAGGACATCTCAGTGCTGTGGCTCTGGCCCTTGTCCTGCAGAGATGCCCACTGAGCCCTTCCTCTCCCCACGTGCCCAGGATCACCGTGTTTGCCAACGGCTCCCTGCTGATCACCCAGGTGAAGCCTCGCAGCACCGGTCTCTATAAGTGCGTTGGCCGTGGGCAGAGAGGCAAAACTCTCGTGCTGAAGGCAACTCTGCGGCTGGCAGGTGAGGTCCTGGGGCTGGTGACAGGGTGGGCAGTGGGTCCCAGGGTTCCAGTGCCACTCTGGAGCTATGTGACACTATAGCAGTGGGTCAGTACATGCAGTGGTTCATCCTTGCTGTCTGGGTGGGGGGAGCAAACACCGTTTGTGTGCTCTCTCCTTTAAATGGTGCCTCCCATGTGAATGATGATGCTGGTAGGTTGGCTACACGTTCTTGCCCTCTCCGAGCCCTGTGGTCTCTTGTTCCTCTCAGAGATCGAAGACATGGCACCCTTCTCCCCGAAGGTGTTGACAGCGAACCAGGGGCATCACGTGTCCTGCACTGCCCCACAAGGCATACCCACACCCCAGGTCTGGTGGGAGAGAAACCAGGAACGAGTTCCCACTGCTGGCAGGGTGTACCAAGAGGCAGAGAAGCTCATTTTCACCAGTATCACCGAGATGGATGCAGGGATCTACACGTGCCATGCTGCCAATAAAGCTGGAGAGAAGAAACAGGAGCTGAGCATCACTGTGGCTAGTAGGAAGCTTTCTGAAAAGGGATGGGAGAAGAAGAGGGGCTGGATAGGGGGTTAGAGCTGGGCAGTGTTGCTCATCACTTCACTGATATAGAGGCACCTCTCATGGCTGAGCAGTGGGGCCCCATGACTGGTTGCACACTACCTGTGTGTTCTGCACTGCTGCTGGCCAGAGGGGTAGTGAGTGGCTCTGTGTAACCCCTTGCCTTCGTGCCCAGCGGTACCCAAATGGGTGGAGATGCCCAAGGACAGCCAGCTGGAGGAGAGCAAGCCAGGATACCTGCACTGCCTCAGCAAGGCCTCCCTGAAGCCCACCGTCACCTGGTACCGCAACGGGATCTCCATTTCTGAGGTGAGGTGACAAGGCAAGCCCCTGCCCCCCATGGGCACTTCTGCTGGGCTCCTGCTCTGCTGCTGCTGTTTCTCACCTTGCTCCTAGGCCCAGCTTCCCTGTCGCCCCCACTTTGGCCATATTCCTGGCACTAGCTCTACCCTGCTGCCGTGTGGGTGCACAGTTGGCTGTCTCTTGCCACTTGGCTGGCAGTCAGCCCTGTGCTTTTTGAGGCAGGGGCAAGAGAAAGGTCCCTGCAGCCTGTCTCAGCAGGGATGTGTTTATCTGAAGCGTGGTGTGGCACGTGGGGCATCAGCAGTGCCACAGGCGAGGGCTAACCCTAGGGCTGGTGACAGCATCACTTCTGCCCCGCTCCTTCCCCTGCTCTGGGCAGGACTCGCGGTTTGAGATCTCGGAGAACGGGACGCTGCGCATCAACAACGTGGAGGTGTACGATGGCACCACGTACAAGTGTGTGAGCAGCACCCCGGCGGGCAGCATCGAGGGCTACGCACGGGTGCACGTGCTGGGTAGGCTGACAGCGCCTCTTGTCCCTCCCTTGGGGGTGCGGATGTGACACCTCCAGCTCCGGGGTCTCCTGTGGTGGGGAGGGAGCCAAAATGTCCCCTCTTGTCTGTTGCAGAGAAGCTGAAGTTCACCCCACCACCTCAGCCCCTGCAGTGCATGGAGTTTGATAAGGAGGTTACAGTGTCCTGCTCAGCCACGGGCCGGGAAAAACCCACTATCCAGTGGACTAAGACAGGTCAGGGGGATTTAGCTGGGATGTGCCTGCTTCTGATCTGAGGCCATGGGAACTTCATGTTGTCCCACCTCCAGCGTGGGTGAAGCATGACTGCTGCATCTGTCCTCTCTTGTCCTGCAGATGGGAGCAGCCTGCCATCCCATGTCAGTCACAACGCTGGCATCCTGTCCTTCCACAAGGTGAGCAGGAGCGACTCTGGGAACTACACGTGCATCGCCTCCAACAGGCCGCAGGGCGAGATCCGTGCCACCGTGCAGCTCGTGGTAGCAGGTGAGGGCTCTGTGGCAGGCAGGGCCTTTCCTGCTGTGCTGGCCTTGCACTGGGTTTTCCTGGGTGCCACGGAGAGCAATGTCTGGCCTGACCCCGAGCTTTGTCGCATGGCACTCGAGTGGTTTGTCAGTGCTTTGCATACAGCCTGAGAGGGCACGTGCCACTGCTACTGTGCTGGCCCTGCTCCCTTGTGGGAGCTTAGCACCATTCCCAGGAGCTGACGGTGTTCGTGTTGGCCTCTGCCTTCAGTTTATGTCACCTTCAAGCTGGAGCCAGAGCCCACAACGGTGTACCAGGGCCACACGGCCATGTTCCAGTGCCAGGCAGAGGGGGACCCTGTACCGCACATCCAGTGGAAAGGGAAGGACAAGATTTTGGATCCTGGCAAGCTTCTGCCAAGGTACACAACCTCCATTCCAAACTGACACGTGGCGCAGCAGGACATTGCCAAGTATCCCTCATCCCTGCCCAGTGTGAGGCTGCCAATAGTGCAACCCTGGGTTCCCACCTTGATGGGCACGTAATTGTCTCCGTGTGCCAGGATCTGGACTCTGCTGGCCCCAGGGTTTCCCTTTCTGCCACAGCCTTGCCAAGCTGTGATTGACCTGCAATCATCTGTTCTTAAATGTTGCACAGCCTGAGATGGAAGCTGATGGCAGTGGGGACATGGGGCTGAGGCATCCTGGGGAGGTAGGGCTGCAGGTGCCTCAAGCCTGCCTCCACCCTCTGGTGTTTGCAAAGAGCTTTGTGTGTGTGGCTGGCAGGATTCAGATCATGCCCAATGGCTCCTTGGTGATTTACGACGTCACCACCGAGGACTCTGGAAAATACACCTGCATTGCTGGCAACAGCTGCAACATCAAGCACCGGGAGGCCTTCCTGTATGTTGTAGGTAAGGAAGGTGCTCAGTGTTGGGACATGACCTCCTGGAATCCCTGGCAATTCTAGGCCCTGCTTCTGGCCATAGTCATGCCTGCCAGGTGGTCACAGCAGCATCCCCACTGGAATGCAGCAGAGTGTGCTGTGGGATTTGCCCAGCATACTGTGACTGGGTGAGGAGGTGGCCACAGCAGTGGGTGGGGGGCTGGGGGCTTTTCCCATCCCTCCAGCATGTTCCTGAGCAGGATTTGGGAAATCCCACCATACCCCCACGTGTTGGGTGTTCTCTCCCCCACAGACAAGCCAGCAGCAGAAGAGAATGAGGCACCTGGCAGCCACACACCCTACAAGATGATCCAGACCATTGGGCTCTCAGTGGGGGCAGCTGTTGCCTACATTATTATTGTGCTGGGGCTGATGTTCTACTGTAAGAAGAGGAGAAAAGCCAAGAGGCTGAAGAAGCACCCAGAGGGCGAGGAGCCTGAAATGGAGTGTCTGAACGGTGAGGCCGGTACGCCTGAGGGTGGGGCCTTCCCTGCTGGACCCTGTCCCTGTGCTGGAGGGGCTGAGGGGCAGAGAGCCCCCAGGAAATAGGACAACTCCTAACCCATGATCTCTCACTCTGGTTTTTGGCTGGTGGCAGAGACCTGCTGCCAGGTGAGAAATAGGAAAGTTAATGTGAAACCTGAATCCCAGTCTCACATTGTGCCCTTCTCTGTCTGCTGAGTTATGTATCATTTCTGCATCCCAACACCTGCACGTGGAATCACATGAACCAGGGGAGGGAAGGATCCCTATTGCAGTGTAGTGAAGTGGTAGTAGTACTCTGCTGGCCTCTTCAAGTCAGAGCTTAGAAGCTCCTGGTACTGAAGGGAAGATATCCCTAATTCCCTGATCTCCTCATTCATAGTCCCCATAAGTGCAGATGCTCCCCCTCCCAGTTCTCCACGCACAGCCAGAGGAGAAGTCTGGCTGTGGGAAACCTCCTAGGAGCAGGGATGTAGGAGCATCTTGGCAGCTTTGTGCTCTGCATCTGTCACCACTGTGAGATCTTTCAGTGGAAAAGTCACAGGCAGCTCACCTGTGCCAGCAGGCTCTGGCCAGCATCCTCTTCCTGGGAAGGAATTTCTTTCAGTCGTTTCTGAGGTGGTTTTTATCTTGGCCTGTCTTTATTATATTTCTCTTCTGCTAGAGTTTGCCTCTTCTTATTCCCTGTATTTGGAACCAGTTTAGCTGCCTGGTGAATCCTCATTACAAGCAGACCCAGCTTCCCAGATGTCTGTGCTCCTTTTTGGTACTTCCATGGCCTCTCTTGCAAAGTGGTTTGTGTTTGCTGTCAGCTCTAGTGGAGTCATTCCATTCACCACCAGTCTTCAAAGTTCAGGCTCTTTGCTTCTTTTTGATGTGGTCCCTTATTATCTGGGTGATCCTAAGTATTTCAGCACCTACCTCAGTACCTACAAGTACTCCCTAGCTGACCACCAGATGACTTCCAGTGCCCTCAGGGTCCAGACTGATTTAACCTCTGCATGGACTTGCAGCAGACCTTTGGAATGGAGTTCCTATGGATCAGTGTACTCCTAACCATACAGTTACTTTCCAAGGTCACATCCTTGGTGTGCCACATCCTCTAGTATCCCTGTCTGACTGCTTTTTCTGTTGCTTTTTTGTGGGGCTTTTTGTTGTTGGTTTTTGCTGTTTCTTTGGGTTTTTTTTTTTGTTGTTGTTTGTTTTTTTAATAGAGACATAGCATTTGGGGAGGCTCATGGCTGTGGGGATTGATTGCTGTGCTAGTGTCTCTAGGGTAGCATGGCTGTGTCTGTTTCTCAGATGGAGATGCTCAGGTGTTGCAGGCAGGTGGGCAAAGAAGGCAACTTCCTTACACTTGGTTCCCCTCCAGACTGCATAAATGAAGCCTCTTGTCTCTTTGTTGCCAAGTGCCTTGTCCAGGCTCTATGAAACGTGGGAATGTCTGTTCTCAGAAGTGTCTCTTATTGCTGCCTGCTGGTGCTGTCTCTCAGTGGCAGCACACTCACACTGCAGCCTTCAGGATTTTTTTGGCACAGTTGCAGTGGTCGTCTTGTGTTATCCTCTTGGCTTCAAGCTTGTGGTCTTGAGACACAATTAGTCATGAGTGCAGACAGCACAGGGTCAAATAGTCCTGCTGATAATGAGTGTAAAAACTGGGAGAGTAAGGAGCATCCAGCTTTGATTTATAGGATAAGTGGTGTTTTTTCGCTTTTATCTTTGCAAATCTCTGCCGCATGAGAGCAGTCAGCTGTCAGTAGCCATGGCTCTTGAGTCAACATATCTCAGTGTTCACAGCTCCAATCCTACCTGTGATAAAGGCATGGTCCCTGTTATGGTGGCCAGGCCTGCTCAGGATGTGCTGTACCTGTCTTGCACACGTGCATTGAAAGCAGGCACATACACACACTGTGATACAACAGCCTGTGATGGAAACTAAAGGCAGTGGGACTCCTGTTGGAGTTACCTCGTGCTGGGTTGTCTTAATTTTGTGATTTCCTATTGCGTGGCTGTTTGCCTAGTGCTTATTCCAGGAGCAGCTGAAATGGAGTAGTACAGAGTGATGCTGCAGATGTGTGAGTGAGCCTAGCTCAGGGTTGTTCTCTGCTTTAAATTACACCTCCTGCCTTCATCTTACAGAAAGTACCACTTCCTAGTAACCAGGTCTGATCCAAACAGTAAACACATTGAAAATCAAGGCTTGCCATCTATGCAGTCATTTCCTTACAAGCTGCCTGTAAAATGCAGAAGGTTCTTCTTTCTTAAGGCAATCATATTTTGTTCTCTGGCTTGTGTTTGTGCTAGGGAAATTTCTAGTGAAGTTCCTGTGCAGAAAGCTTGCTGAGGTTGATTGCAAGGACAGTGCTTCCTAGCACTGCTTTAACCCAGCCAGTAAAATCCAGGCTGGTCTGGTCTTACAGGTTCAAAATTTCCAAGGACATTCCCAAGGCTTGCTGGGGAGTGAATAAGGAGCAGGGACATCAGACTGCAGCAGCTGATGCCAGATAGACTTGAGATTCTCTTGGGTATCGAGAGATTGTGGTTATAGTGAGCAGTGTCTCATCTGCTCCATCTGTGCCTTGCCCATCCCATCTCCTGCTGCTGTCCTGCAGAGTTTTGTCAATGGTAGTTTGGATGTAGCCACTGCTTGGGGATGACTCAGTGGCGTGGGATGGACAAGGCCAGATGGGGCTCGCTGGCTCTGGGACCAAAGCCATTGCTCAGCATCTGATTTCAAGGGTGGCTGCCGGCCTGCCAGAGATTGGGCAAAAGCTGAGACCAGGCCACTTTGCTGCCTGAGGACATCGGGATGGAGTGCTTGGAGTGTCGGAGCCCCAGGAGGGGCTGAGCCCCAGAATAACTCCCACTGTGTGGCCTGGCAGGATGCTGAAGCCATTTGTGCTTCCCTCGCAGGCGGTGCTTTGCTGCAGAATGGGCAGATGACAGCAGAGATTCAGGAAGAAGTGGCCTTGACCAACCTGGGCAGCAGCTCTGGGGCCAGCAAGCGCCACAGCGCTACCGACAAGATGCACTTCCCGCGTTCCAACCTGCAGACAATCACAACCCTGGGTATGCTGGGCCACCCTGGCCTTGTCCCCCCACCAGCAGGAATCCTGTGGCTGAAACCCCAGCGTGTTCCAGCCAGAAGACAGGATGTGTTGGGCACAGAGGGCCCTGCAGCCCCTGGGCTGTCAAGCACACCCACTGTCCTGATGCACGCCGGCTTCCCGTGTGCTTCTCCTCACTTCCAGGCAGGGGAGAGTTTGGTGAAGTGTTCCTGGCTAAGGCCAAAGGCACAGAAGATGGTGAGGGTGAAGTGCTGGTGCTGGTGAAGAGCCTGCAGACGAGGGATGAGCAGCTGCAGCTGGACTTCCGGCGGGAGGCAGAGATGTTCGGGAAGCTGAACCACGCCAACGTGGTGCGGCTGCTGGGGCTGTGCCGCGAGGCAGAGCCACACTACATGGTCCTGGAGTATGTGGACCTGGTAAGGGCCCTGCCAGCAGTGAAGCAGGGGCATGGCAGCAGTGGGCATGGGGCCTGCAAGGGTAACAACAGGCTGGCAGCACAGGACAGTCAAGATGTAAGGAGACCAGGCTGAGCTTACTGCTGTTCCAGCCTCTGGAAGAGTCTCAAGGGGAATGGGAGTGCAAGACCTGGAAGTGACTTTGTCCTCTACATCCTCATGATTCCTGGTTTATGTCCTGGACTCAGCCATATGAGCTAAGTTGTGGGACTCCATGCTGCAGACTGGCTGTGAATGCTAAGGGCTATGAGGAGTCTGGAGTTTGTAGGAGAGAAATAAATTTGGGGCATGAAAAACCTGAAGATTTCAGGCCTGCTTGCCCTAAGCTTAGCCAGTCGAGGCTCAGAAACAAGATAATGGCTTGCCCCTGCAAGGCAGGGACAGGAGGACAGGCAGGAACCATGGATCAGGAGATGAGGATCTGTGGGCCTGCCACATCCAGTCACTGCAGGGACCAGTGAGACTTGTCACTATGTAAGGTGCTGACTCTGATTTGCTGTCTGTCTTCCAGGGGGACCTGAAGCAGTTTCTGAGAATCTCCAAGAGCAAAGATGAGTCTCTGAAGCCGCAGCCACTCACTACCAAACATAAGGTGACTGTGCAGCTTTGGAAGTGCTGTGGGGCTGGGGACCCTAAGGAGGGCAGCCAGTGCTGACAGCTCTCTGGGATCAGTTGTCTCTCTGCACACAGGTGGCCCTGGGCATGGAGCACCTCTCCAACGGCAGGTTCGTGCACCGGGATTTGGCGGCCAGGAATTGCCTGGTCAGTGCCCAGCGGCAGGTCAAGGTCTCATCCCTGAGCCTCAGCAAGGATGTGTACAACAGGTCAGGGAGCCTGACAGGGGAGTGGGAGGGAATGAAGTGGCACTGGTCTCACTGCCTGCCTGTCCTGCCCGCAGCGAGTACTACCATTTCCGCCAGGCCTGGATCCCACTGCGCTGGATGCCACCTGAGGCTGTGCTGGAAGATGAGTTCTCCACTAAGTCGGATGTTTGGTCTTTTGGGGTGCTCATGTGGGAGGTCTTCACGCATGGGGAGATGCCCTACACTCCACTGGCAGATGATGAGGTCCTAGCAGGTATGTGGAGTACCATGTGCTGTCCCTGGAATTGTAGCCTACTTGCTTGTCATGTGGCAAAGGGGACCAGACAGGCTGTGTGACAGTGCTGGGCCTGGCTGGGGAGGCTGTCCCAGCCTGCATGGAGAACTGCTGCCCTCCTTGCATCCTCCAGAGAGGATCACACCCCTTCCCAACGGCCCTCTGGACTTTTCTTTTGTGCCAGGTCTGCAGTCAGGAAAGACGAAGCTCCCGCACCCCGAGGGCTGCCCTTCCCGCCTGGCCAAGCTGATGCAGCGCTGCTGGGCCCCCAGCCCAAAGGACCGGCCCTCCTTCAGTGAGCTTGCCACTTCCCTTGGGGACAGCCCAGCTGACAGCAAAGCATGAGCACTCCAGCCCTTGCTGGTGAAGGATGTGGCGGGGTGGACAGGGGTCTGTGCGTGCCTGGGGAGCCCCTGGCACTCCCACAGCCCCTTGCTGAGCCCGACCCCGATGCGCCAGCGAGCAGCTCAGCATCAGCAGCTGCTGGACTCAAAGCACAAGCCAGTGTACCCCAGCCCCACCCCCCTCCCAGTGAGTCCTAAAAGACAGCCCTTGCTGCCTCCTGCCCCTGCCTGCTCAGCCCGGTGCCCTTAGGCTGCTGGTGTGGATGGAGCGCAGCTCCCCCTCCCACAGCGAGAGCTTGGGTGTCCCTGCTCGCCACATCCATCTCTGCCGGCCTGGCCCAGCTCTCTCTCCGTCCATCTGTGCTAGGCATGCCTGCCTTCCCCCCTCCCCATGGGGACAGGCCAGCCAACAGGAGCACAAAGTGCCTGGCATATGAAGGAGCTCACTACCTTTCCCAGTTACCCTGTGCCTTTTTTTGTACTTAAGACTCTGGGCAGAGCCCCCTGTCTCCCTCTTCCAGAGTGCTGGCTCCTCCCTACCATAGTATTTCTGTTACTGGAATGCAGCCTAGAGTGGGTTAGTTTGTTTGCTTGAGTGGAGGGTACTGCAGCCAAGAAGGGTTGGGTTTTGTTGGGTTTTTATGTGCTGCTCTCAATAAAGAAGGCGCTTTTTTTTTTTGGGTTTTTTTATCTTTGTAAAAATACTGCTGTCAGGTAGTGGTTTTCCTCCACATGGCTCCTGGGAAGGGTTTGGGGCTCATTCCTCAGGCATCTGTCTGCTGTGTTTAACCCCTTTGCCACATACTCAGGTGAATCTGAGATGCTGTTCCCAGCCCTGTGTGCCCTGAGGGAACACTTTGCCTCAGAAGTTACTCTCTCTGGGCAGTCATGAATTGCTCTCCAAGAGGGACTTGTCTCAAGAGAAAATGTCCCTCTCAGATTCCAAGCAAACAACCATTCATGGACATGGTGATTGGCTGCCCCTACTTCAGGTGGGGGGCAGGTACTGATTGGGTTTGTGCACCCCCCTCTGTAGCCTGGGGCAGCTTCACAGCCCATGCAGGGTTGTGGCTTTGTACAGGACATTTCAGCTGCTGCTGCTTGCAGGATGCCAGCAGGGCCAGGCCTGGATGGGGACACTGGGGGATATCCTGCTGTCACATGTGGCTTGCAGCCCTCTCCTCTGTGCTAGTGGCCCAGGACAATGACAGGGTCCTGGCAGTCTCTTCTTGGGAGAGGAAAGGTGTGCACATGGTGTGCAAGAAGCCCAAATCCCCACAGCACAAACATGAGCCCAGCCAGTGTTGGCTTGTCACTTGGAGCCAGAGTAAGGCTCTGGGACCAGCAATTTCACTTGGCTGCACTGCCCTGTCTTAAAGGGTTACATAGACAGATCTGAGGTTTCACAGGAGGCCTGGTGGAGTTGGACTGGAGGCAGTGGGCATAAGCTGCACAAGGGACATTCATACTGGGTTTTGGAGGAAATGCTTCCTCTCAAGGGTAATAAAGATCTGAGTCCCAGAGAAGCTGTGGGATCTCCATCATCACCAGAGCTACCCAATCCTGGACCAGAGAAGTCCTGAACTACCCAATGTAGTTGCCTCTGCTTTAATCGGGGGTGGACCAGAAATGTCCAGGATCCTCCTCCCATCTCTTCTATCCAAAGAGGTTATGGAGATGCTGGAGAGGGAAAAGTGTTCATTTCTTGGAATATGCTAGCTGGCTCTGAGCTCAGATTTGGTCCAGGCTTGGAAATTGGGTGCAAGCAAGTTTGCTGGCAGTTGCCTTGCTAGTTATCAAGGTATTTACCCCTTATCCAACACTTGTGTCTTCTGGGGGGGGGGGACGGGACGGGGGCTATGGACTTTCCCAAGCCAAGATCTCTTGACAAGCTAAATTGTGGCAGTGGCTGGGTGTTTGTACCCCTCTCTAGAGGGGGACAACCAGGTCTAGTTCACTGAACCTGGTGCTCCTTGGTGTAGTAGGCTTGGCAGCAGGTGACTGCCACACTGACTCCTGGCTGCCTCCATGACCAGAGGGACTGGTGGCACTGTGCATAGTGGGCACAGTCTGTTAGGAGCAGAGGGATCAGGATGTGCCTTTACTTGTACCCTTTGCAGCCTCTTGTCTCTTGTTGCTCCCCTAGTTCCTCCCAGTGTGTGTTGAGCCCTTCTGAGGCGTGAGTGCTGTGACACTGCTGCTTATGTGCCCTCCAACTTGCAAGTGACCTATCTCACGCATTTTCCACTTCTCACACCCATTCCATTCCTGGGGACTTCCCTGTCTGCTGTCCTTCCTTCCAGGCAGGAACGCTGCACACTGTGGGCTGATTCCTGCAGCCAAGCCACTTTTGGTGGCCCAGCCAAGCAGAATCTCAGCGCTGCCATGGCTAAAGATCAGAGGTGCCGAGGATTTTGGGGTACCACCCTTGTTCTGCCAGCACTATGCATGCAGGCATCTCGTGTAGTGGGAGGGTATAGCATGGCTGCAGTGAGCTGGTTCTGTGAGCAGTGTCAGGACTGGGGGCTCTGCTTTTTCCCAGCACATCCTGGAGGCTCCTCTGCCTGTTTGCCATGCAGACCTGGTGACTACAGGGAAGTACCCAAATGGAAAGTCAACAAATCTAGGACAAACTCCAGACCCAAGGAGTACAGAATGATGGGGTTTGGGATTGGGTATTTTTGGGAGTGATGTCATGAAAAAGTTCTGTGTCATTTGGGGAGGGGACAGATGTTGGCCAAAGTAATTGGAAACAGCAAGCTGAGCAAATACAGTCCCAGGTGAAGGTGGTGGAGCAGAGCACGGAATCAGAGCTCCTGCAGGAGAATGAGAGCATGTGGGCAGCTGAGAGGTGAGATCTGATTGCCTCAGCCCAAAGTGAAGGAACACCTTACAGAGGACCATGTGTGGTATCCAGGGTCAGAAGGAACCACGTGGCTCCATCAGAGCACAGGTCCACCTAGAGAGCCACCAGCTGAGTCAAAATTGAACATTTACTGAACAGTGTAAGAACAGCAAGCAGATGTGTGTTAGCCCTGATGAAGAACTACCTAAAGCATTAAGATGTCCAAACCAGGCATTTCCAGCAGTCCCTGATGTTTTCTCTTGCCCTAAAGTTATCCAAATGCCCCCTGCACCGCTGCATCCTTTGAGCACCCCTGGTCCATCTGCTCTGCAGCCTGAGGGTTTTTTGCTTTGCTCTGATGATCTCTGCTGCACTGTGGCTCTTCTGCAGCTGTGTTGGGCACTTGTGTGGAAATTAATGGGCCTTGATTGTCCTAAGCAGTCTCACCTGGGACTTCCTCTCTCCTGAGCCGCATTTAAGCTCAAGCCTGATCTCAGTTTTATTTTCAGCAAGCTCGTAGGTGGTCCTGTTTTGGCCTTGCCTCTAGCCCTGTCTTGTAGGCATATGTGTAGCTTTTAATTATCCAGTCAGGATTTTGGCTCTGTCTCACGACCAAGTGGATGCTGGATTTAGCCCGTGACTTGCTCTGTGGATGGCCCCCGATACCAACACCTATCTCTGCTCAGGTACTGTGGGTTTATATCCATTCATGAGGATGTGGGGTCACCCCTCGGGGAGCAGCCTCATTCCTGCACCTGTCTGTTGGCCAAAAAAAAGCACATTAAGAAAGGCCATAGCCTAGTTTTGCATGTGCAACAGTATCTCTGTTCTAGTTGTTACTTCTTGTAGGAGAGATCTGGCTGTTAAAAAAAGAGCAGCTAACTGTATTCGGCAGCAGTCAGGAAAAGCAGCTGGAGTATCAATAGGAGGAAGATCAGAAACAGGATGGAAACAATCGCAGTTCCAGCGCCCAGCTGCTATATGGGTGAAGAAGCACTTTTTGCAATGGCCTAGAGGAGGATTGAAAAGGATGTGGAGGGTTGGGGTCATGCTGGCAGCAGGGTCTGTGCTCCTGTGAAGCTGTCGGGCAGCTTGTCTGGAGGGAACTTTGGGAGAAACCAGCTAAGAGGCTTTTAAGGCATAGTGTCAAGTGCTGTGCCCTAAAGCTGTGTAAGAATAGGGCTGGAAATGGGAATTTTATGATGTGGGGGTTGTAAATGAGAAAATCACTGAAGGCTGAAAACTTGATTTAAGCTGCTTTCAGTTATCAGTGGCTGCTGGTTGGTTAAGGGAGGACCTGCTGGTAATTTTGTGTCCCATGGGGGTGATGGTGGCTTGGGAACAGGGTTTGGCTCTCCAGCGTGCATCTGGCTGCTTTGGTGAGAGATTGGCTCCGAACCCCCATAATTGGCGGCGGCCGCCAGCCAATCAGGCTGAAGCTCTGGGCTTGGTCTGAGCACAAGCAGGACAGGCATCTTGAAGAGCATCTACAGGATGAGGAAGGAGAGGACTGCAGCAGTAAGGGATGAGCCAGCCCAGAATGAGCCAGGTCTCACCTCTTGCCTGCGTAGACAGTCTTGCAGCTTGGGGAGCAAAAGGCCTTGCAATTGGAAGGCCCAAGAAAGTGAAGGAGCAAAGTAGTGTGTAGCTGTCCCATGAGCAAGAGAAAACCAAATCCTGCTAACTGCAGTGACTACACACTTGTGCTGAGCAGGCAGACCACCCTGGCTGTGGCTCTCAAATCCATGTGTTCATTATTCCCAGCTCAAGTGGTGCCCCAGTCAGGCAGAGGGTCCTGCTGACCCTTCCTCAGCCCAGCAGGACACGGTGAGGCCTTGGTCTCACCTGTGCCAGGTGTAGTTTGTGCTCAGCTTGAAGGGAGGGTGGCCAGGGCATGTGATGGGGAGGCATGTGAGTTCCAGCAGCCCTGCTGGGAGCTATAAATGGCATGTGTGCTCACTGGAGGAGCATGGCTGGCAGAGGGAGGAGGGGGAGACGGTGGTGGCAGGGAGGGGGGTGTTCGGGTTTGCAGTTACTCCCTTGCTCTGTAGGAGGTTGGCCCTGGGCTGTGGGGGACAGCTGTGAGGGCTGGTGGTGAGCGTGCGTGTCCTCTGAGTAGTGAGGCAGATATGGAATGGTCTTGTGTGAGCTGCAGAATCCTTCATGGGGTGCCCAGGAGACAAAATAGATATAGACAAGGGTCTGTGGCGGGGTTGCTGCTGCCAGAGGTGAGGTCTTGCCCTGGGTTGTAGTTGATGTTTGTAGGACAGGGTGTGGGAGATCCTCTTTTCTCATGGAAGAGTTCAGCACTTTGAGCTCCGGGGCTATGCTGTCCTCTTGCACCTTTACACAGTTGTCCTGTGTGGACTGTCCCTTGCCACGGAGGTCCTGGGTCACACCTGCACGGAGGATTTGACCTGTGCCAAGTGCTTGGAGCTGTCTCATGTGCAGAGCCGGGGTGGGCATGAGCCAGGGTCTGACCAGCCCCTTCCCACCTGTACAGGTGCTCTGTCCCGCCCACGAATGGTCGTAGGACAGAACCAGAGCTGCACCCTCCGTGGGTTTGAGGGCAGCTGGGGCCCATCCTGTTAAATGGGAGATCTTTTTTCTACTAGGCAGTGATCAGCCTGTACTTCAGCAGTGCGCGTTTGGGACGTATCTGCTTCAGTCCTGCGCCCTGCACACCCCGGAGCGCCCACGTGAGCCCCACGCCCTCTCGGTGCCTCTGCAGCCACCGGAGACAAATGCACGGCACGTCGTCCGTGGCAGGCTGTGACAACAGCCGGGCTGCGGAGCTGCCTGGAGCAACAGCTGGCGGCATCGCTGAGAGCCGGGCGCGGTGGCGCGGAGCCCCTCCTGGCCGGATCCTGAGGATGGCGAGGCAGGCAACCTTTGAGCCACGTGCTGCGTCCCCTGCGAGGACCCGTCGGCGGGAAGGGGGGCCGAGGCAGGGCTGGCAGCGGGGGTGTCGCAGCGCTCGTTCGCTGCCCCCGGTCCGCCGCCGCAGCCCCTGGCCGAGCACCCGCTCCCCCCGCCGGCCGCGCCGTCCCTTTAAGAGCCGTGCTGCGTGTTCCAGCCCGGGCGTGACGCGAGCGCATGCAAATCAAACGCCAACCGGCGGCCAATGGGCGCCGGCGCTCGGCGGCCGCCAGCCAATGGCGGGGCGCCTCCCGACGGGGCGCCGTCTCGCCCCATATAAGGAGCGCCTTCGCCATAAAAGGCAACATTGTATCGCTTTATATGGGGGCGGCGCGGCGCGGCGGGGGCGGCGGCGGAGCGAGGCCGTGAGCGCGGAGCGCGGCGGGGACATGGCGGGGCCGGCCTGACCCGGCCCGAC
>VZTB01018404.1:80227-92313 GCA_013397245.1 Thryothorus ludovicianus
CCCGGGCGGGGATGTCGACCGGCACCCACCTGTCCGTGGGAATCCCGGCCCGGTCCGGTCCGAGTGCTGAGCAGGCCGGCGGGCCGTGCCCGGAAACGACGGCGGCTTCCCCGTCCCGCGGGCGGGACCGAGGGGGCGGCCCGGCACCAGCCCCTTCCGGGGGGCTGTGGGCCGGGAGCGGGAGCCCCCGGGGCCGGGAGATGCCGGTATGCTTGGCATGTGAGGTGCCCGGGGAGGCAGATCCCGCTGCAGCGCCCAGACCCGGGCGGACCAGTGCCCTCGGGGTCCTTCGCGGTGAGCCGCCACCAAAACATCGCGTGTTTGGTGGCAAGTCCCTGGTAGGACTGGCTGCTTCGGCCACGGAAGGGACCAACGCCAGGTCTCGGCCGGTCCAGAGTGCAATCCGTGGTTTCTGGTGTGCAAAGGCAGATTAGAAACTTGGGGGAAACTTGGGGGTTGCTGCTGACTGATCTGCATCCCTGGTGATGCTCGTAACATCTTCTGAACAACGGGGTAGTGCTGTATCCCAGCTCAGCTGGGCATCATGCACCCGGGGAAGGTGGGAATGGGTGTGAGGTACTGCTGAGCACATCCTGGATGTATGGGACCAGGGAATGTAGAATGAGGCCATCCTGTCTATAGAAGCTCATGTGAGGCCACTGAATGTGCAGTGATGGCATATGAAGAGTGCACTTCCTAGTCCACAGGTATTCTTCACCTGGGGCATGGTGGCCTCGCTGCAGGAGTGCTTGCATGCAGCTGCGCTTAGAAGTCTGGAGCCTGAGAGGGAAATCTGGGTTGGAGCTTGGATGGGGTGTTGGTGAGGGGAATGAGGTAGCAGAGACATGTGCCAAGTAACATCACTGAGAGGTGAGGTGAGGGAGGCATCCAGACATGTCTGGAGAAGCCAGTGGGATTTCCAGAATGGAGACAATCTCGTGTCCCTGTGTTCTCAGACTACTGCACTGAGGGCACCACTCTATCCATGGCCTATTGGCAGGCACATCCTCTTAAGGGTGCACTGAAGGGGATGGGAGCACAGCATGGGGCAGTTCAGCCTGTAGGGAGCCAGTCTTGGGTTGGCTTTAGAGGCCACAGCTCCTCTGGGGGTGGCAGGAAGCTGAAGCTGATGTGAAGAGGAGGAAAGCCATCCTGAGAACACGGGGACATGCAGGACTGTTGTCCTGCGCTGTGTGTTGTCCATGTCACCTGTGACTCCCTGTTCTTCCCTTGTCCTGCTGGCAGGCCTATGAGCTCTCCACGCTGACTGGCACGCAAGTCCTGCTGTTGGTGGCCAGCGAGACGGGCCATGTGTACACGTTTGCCACACGGAAGCTGCAGCCCATGATCACCAGCGAGACGGGGAAGGCGTTGATCCAAACATGCCTCAATTCCCCGGACTCTCCCCCACGCTCGGACCCCACCACTGACCAGCGCATGAGTGCCACTGGTTTTGAGGAGACGGACCTCACCTACCAGGTGTCTGAGTCTGACAGCAGTGGGGAGACCAAGGTAATGTTCCTGGGCACCCAGGGAGGTGTGGGCCGTGCTGGGAGCCCTGATCATCCCCAGTCTTTTTTAAATAGCAGCATTGGGGGCTGAGGATGAGTCCCCTTCTGTTGTGACTGCAGCAAGCTTGTGTCATGTCATCTTGGGGCTGGCTGGTTCCTTGGCTGATAGTAGCAGTGATTGAAAGAGGGAGGGAAGTGGGTAGCAGGTATCCTGGTCCTGTCAGCGTGCCTCCCCAGTGGCCCAGCCCACCCCCCTGGCTAGCTTTCAGCACCGTTATCTCTCCCCAGGCGTCTCCATGCTCTCACACTCATTGATAAAAATTTGATTCTGCCTCCATGGCCTTATAAGGCCTGGTTTCCCTCGCCAGAGTCCCTGGCAGGGCCCCTCACATTCCTTATAAGCTGCAGCTGTCTCTTGCTTTGGTGCTGTTTTGGAAGGGGGCAGGGAGGACATGGGGAATGGAAACATTTGTCTGGACAGACCATTTCTGCTCCCTGCCTGTTGTCCCTGCAGACACTGGCCCTTGCCTGCCTGTGTTACATGTGGCCTTTTGCCCAGGGTGGCCTGGCTGTGGGTGCAAAGTCAGGCACAGTCAGCTTTTCTGCTGAAAGGGTCCCATCTTGTCCCTGCACTCCCTGGCACTGTTCCTCAGAGCTGTGTCCCACATCCCTGCTTGTCCCTTTGCAAGCTGGTGCTCAGATCCACAGGTGCTCAGAGGTGGGAGGCAGGGAAGTTTGTGGTGCAAGACTGGGATGCCATGCTGAATTTGGGGCTCTGCCACAGCTTCCCAGGCTCATGTGCAGTTCTGCTGGGTGCTGGGAGTTAAAACTGCCCTGCTGTACCTGTGCTTGTGTTGCTGCTAAAGTGTTCTTCCGTTGGCCTCGTCGCAGGAGCTCTCCAGCTGTCCGTGCTCAATCCACAACATCCTTGCCATGCAATAGCCTCTAGACATTAAGCAGACAGAACCTGGAGACCTCTCTGCTGTAATTGCAAGGGTAGTGAGCGCAGCCCTGAGATGTGCCCAGCATGTCTGGGGCTGCAGGGGTATTCAGCTCCCTGTTTTTATGCTGTGACAGCACAACAGCTCTGGTCACAGTGCTGCTGGGTACCCCCTGTTCCTCAGCGTCCACTTCTTCACATGTGCAGTGCTGCACCAAGCAAAAGCTTATTGCTGCTAAAACCCTGAAAAACACCAGCAGCCCCAGAGATCCCTGCAGGCAGAGGAGCTGTGGTGGGCCAAAGTGTGGCTGGAGTCTCTATGCTGTAGCCCTTAAGGGCTGAGAATGGTTCCCGCTGATGGGATCCCATTAGCAGTCCTGGCTGTCGCACCCTGGCATGTCTTCCCTGGGTGCCTCTTGTTGCCAGTCTAAGCTGTGCCAGCCCTGTCCAGTAGGCAAAGGAGCCTTCTAATGCCAATAATCTCTCCCTTGTGCAGCATGTTTTTGTAAGGACTTGTGCCTCCTGGGCCTCTCCTGGATGAAAAGGCAAGTCCTGTGGGCGTTTTGTAATGAGACAAATCACCTGTCCCTGGCATGAGACTTGTCCACATCATATCCCTTTGTACTCTTCCTGGAAGTACTGCTAGTTGGCCCCAAGGGAACTGTGCCCTTGGGGTGCACAAATTCTCCATTCTCACTGTCTGATGCAACCCTGAAAGCTCCATCCCAATGCTAATGCTTAGTGTGGGGTGCTTTGTGGCCACAGCCAGCATTTGATGAGAGGCTGCAGGAGCCCTATGGCCCTGTCTTCTGCTTGATATTCTGACTAAATCCACCCCTGGCTGGCTGAGAGTTCCTGGCAAGCCGTGGGACTGGGAACAGGGACTGTCCTGTTGTGCCTTCTGCAGGCCTGAAGCCTGGTTGGTGCTCAAGGAGAGACCAACTCAATTCAGATAAACCAAGAAATCTTCTGAGGGTGAAAGGAGCCTATGGATGGGCCATGCTGGGTGGCTGGTGCTTGCTGAGGGGTTGCTGGTGCACAAGGCTGGGTTACAGGTGCCTCACTGGACGAGGTGGTAGGAGATTCAGGTCCTGCCACATGGGATGCTCCAAAAGACTCCCTGGCCTTCCTGTGTGAACTCTGCTTCCCAGATCTCTGGACAAAACCTGCTTGTGTTCAGTGCTGCAGTGGAGTGGGAATACAATGCAGCCAGGCTGTCACCTGCAACCAGCAGCCTGCTGGTTATTCCTCTGTGCTCTACCAGCAGCAGCTCTGAAATCCTCCTGCTCTGCCAGAGCCAGACTCCCTGCTGTGGTGCTGGGATTGGGGCTTGCTGTACTTAGGAGGCAGTAGCTGTATCCTCATGATGATACCTCTCTCATCTTTTCCCAAAGGACTGCCTGCATGCGGTCTCATGGGTGTGTTGTGTGGGAAAGGATATTTTGGAGGGAGCTCAGGGGCTCTAGATTGGGGTGAGAGCATGGGAGTAGGCCTGATCTGGTCATCTCTCTGGAACGGAAAATGTGGGACTTTCTGCCACGTCTGGAGTGCAGACCAGGTGTTGGAGATCACATTGGGATTTCCCATATCCCTCTAAGGCCTGTTGTCCTGCTATGCCTGTGTAATAATTCTGTCTAGGGGGCCTGGGCCATGCTGAACAGCATCGCCTCAGACAGTCCCTACAAGCTGTGGAGTGGGATCGTTTCTGTCCCCAAGGCCCCGCTTTGGTCCAGGATGGGCATCAACTGGCCTGGTCTATGCCCTGTTACCCACTCATGCTGCAAAGCAGTGGTGTGGGTCTGGGCAGACACCTGCTGCTGTGCTGCACCTCTGCTATGTGCTGCTTCCACAGACACTGAGGTTTGCACTGAGCTGGATGTACAGCTGGATCAGGAAGGGAAGAGCTCCTAGGGCTGCTGCCTGCCTCAGGATTTGTCCGTGGCCCCTTGGGTGATGTCTGCTGAAATGACCCATGACTTGCCTCACACATATGGTCTGGGCTTTGCAGGGTGCTGGGAAGAGCCACGGTGCTCAGGGATCACTGAGGCATCCCAGTCATGAGGAGATGGTAATGGGAGTCCAATCCCAAAGTCTCTCCCAGCTCTCCTTCTGTACTGGGTGCTGTTGCTGCAGCCCAAGAGAAGCACAATAAACATGGGAGGAATCTGAGTCTCAACAGGGTCAGAACAGGGAGGGCAGAGATGAGCTGTGCATAATTCAAGTCTGTTGCCACAGCATCTCTCTCCCAAGCACCTTTGTTTTGTACTGAGATTTGCCCTTGTGCCTCTAGGGAGCCCTGAATATCTCCCTGAGTAGAGTGCTGTGAACTTTCTGGGGTGCCTTCTCCAGGTCTGGGAGTATGGAGTATGACTGGGTGCTAAGTGCCCTGGCTGGTTGGGGGTTATATCTCATGGATATACTACTTTAGAGCTATAGGTGGGGATGAGGAACCCTGGCTTTTCCAACTGGGAACAGCACCTGTCCTACCCAACCCTGCTCTGGCTCCCTAGTGGGCTGAGGAGAGCTCTGCCCTGTCACCCACGTGGGGAGGGCACCAACTGCCTCCCATGTCCCATGTGGGACAGCAGGAGTTTGTGGTTGAGCTAATGGAAAGTGCCTTTGCTGGGCTTTGCTCTGTTATCACGTGCCTCTGCTAATTTGGACTTCAGGGACTGCGGTGCCAAGGCAGAAGAGTGTTGCTCTCCTCCTCCCTCCCTGGGCCCTGGGGCACGACTGAGTGCCTGGGATTGGATCCCCCCATCCAAAATGGGCTGCCTTCCCTTTTTTAGCTGTTCGTTGAGCTGTGAATTCCTTGCTCCTGGCAGCCTGACAAGCTGGGAACAAGGCTTAGCACGTGGGAGAGCTGGGCCCACCAGCTGCAGTGGGAGGGGTGGGAGTGTGGCAGCCTTAACTCTTCCCAGGCATGCTGGCAGTTCTGTCAGGGCATGGGGACAGCAGGTCGCCTGTGGTCTGTGACATGGACTCCTGTGGAGCAATGCATGGCCAGATGAGCAGGGCAGGAGAGGAGTCATGGGCACCCTGGGTATTCCAAAGGGAATTTGGGGGATAGTGACACATAAGGTGAGCAGAGGCAGCAGGAGTCATGCTGGGCTTGGTTGGTTCATGCAGATCCAAGGCACATCCAGCCACGTGCTTTGTGGCTGTGGAAATTAATGTGTTACTGCAGCTTGGCACACACGTTCCTCCCTTATTCCCAGACCTGGGATGCCAGTCTCTCAGGCCAGTGTTGGCCCAGCACAGAGCCCTTTTCCTGGTGCTCAGCTCCTCTGCCAATGCTGTCCTCGGACAGGCGTGGAGCTCCAAGGCTCCTTGCAGGACTGTGCTGGCTGTAGTGAACACATGGGGTCCTTTGAAAGCATTTGCCTTGTGCCCGTCTCCTGCCAGTGGATTGGCAAATAGCTGCTTCCCACGGTCAGGGTCTCCTGGCCTCTGCTTCAGGAGATATGTGGAGGCATTCCCCAGGGCCTCCCAAAACTGCTGTCAAGTCTGGGTTTGGGTCTCCCTAGTGTCTAAGTTTGCCTTTAGTCACTTCTCCCCTGTCACTTCCAGCAGTGTACAGCTGCCTTTAAGTGCCAGGTCTCAGCTTGTTCTTGGTCGTGTGTTTCCTGCCTTAAGGGAAGTGGTGTGTGTTCCTGACAGGAGACTTTATGCCTTTATGTTTGTCCCTGCAAGGGCTGCTTTTGCCTGGTGTGTGCCAAAAAGAGGCTATTCTCTTCTTAGACATTTTGGGGACCCCTGGGGAGTGGAACGGTTGCTTTGTCCCCTGGTGTGTTATAGGGAAGCCTCTCAGGGGACCTCTGTGGCCCTGGGCCTGCATCCAAAGTTTACGCAAAGCTCTCTCCAGCTCTCCTCATGTTTGTGCAAGCAACTCTTCTCTGCTCCCCTGGCTCTGCTCCATGTGCTGGCAGCAGGCTGTGGGGAGCCTGCCCCTTGGTTTGGCAAGGGGATACAAATGACAGAGCCCAGTTTGGTTTCACAAGCTGGTGCGAGCTGTCACCATCTCTCCTTTTGCAGGACGCCCTGAAACCCGCGTTCACTGTCACCAACCTGCCAGGAACAACGTCCATCCAGACAGCCCCGACCACCTCGACCTCCATGCAGGTCAGCAGTGGCCCGTCATTCCCCATCACCAATTACCTGGCGCCAGTGTCTGCCAGCCTCAGCCCCAATGCCGTCACCAGTGCCAACGGGACAGTGCTGAAGACTACTGGAGCCAGTGCAGTGACGTCTGGGGGCCTCATGCCAATACCCACTGGCTTCACCCTCATGTCAGGTCAGTGCCTTTAGGGACTGAGGACTGTGTGTGTCCATCTCTGCACCCAGAGTGTGCTGCTGTTCTCTCCAGGGCAGAGGAGACCTAGTGGCAGAAGGGAGGCAGAGTGGTTGCTGCTGTAAGGTGAGCCTGGCTGTGATTCCGTGCTTGAACCCAGCCAGGCCAGTGGCTGGAGAAGGGTCGTGTAGTGACTGTTTCCTTAAGAGTGCTACCAGCTGGCCCTGCTGCTGGGAGGTGGCAGGGAGCTGAGCTGGGACCCCGGGGCAGCACCGAGAAGCCTGGAGGGAGTGAAAGGAGCTGGTGGTGACAAAGCCTTTCTTTCTCCCTCCTTTCGGCAGGTGCTTCCCTTTCTCCCGGGACCCCTACCATTCCTCTCACTCAGTTACAGCCGCACTCCCTGGCTCTTTCCAGCCAGCAGGGCCAGCTGGTCACGGGTACAGCTGGACAGCTGCAGCAGGCACAGCAGACAGTCTTCCACTTCCCTGCCAGAGCTGGAGGGCAGATTGTGTCGCTGACAGGTCAGCACTTGCTTCTCCTCCTCTTGCTAGAGATGGGGGGATGGAGATGTCTGTGGGGTCCTGGGCCTGGCTGCAGAGCTGACCCCTGACTGTGGGAGCAGAGGAGGCAGAGCACAGGGAACCCTGGCTGTGGCTGCTGGGGAGAGATGGGAATAAAGGGTAGAAAGTGCTTGACATAGGCAGGAGCAGCATCCTAGGGAATGCAGACCGAGGGAAGCAGCAGATTTTTGGTCTCATGCCCCAGGGCTTGGCCTGTGGCTAACAAGTGCAGCAGAGACAGGTCCCTAGTGCAGCTGTGCTGAGGATGAACTGTGCTGCTAGAACTGAGGGAGGGATAGCACAGGGCTCAGGTGCCCAGTGGTTGTTTATTGAGTGCTGGCATTTGGCTCTGAGCAGCTGGCCTTGCCTCTGTGTATCTGCAATCAGCCACTGAACCACAGTGCAGAGGATAGGATAGGGGAGAGCCACTGCAGAGTAATGGTGCTGCTCTGCTGCCTTGTGTGCACTGTTCTTTGTAGGAATTTCTTCTTGTTCTGAGTTAAGGCTCTCCAGGTGTTTGTTCTTAGGCTGGACATGTTCCTGGATGGAGTTGCAGAGTAGGGCTGGGCTCTCCTTTGCAGTGGCATCTATCATCTGAGGACCAGCACTGATTGACACAGTATTTCTCGTGTCTTCCCTGTTTATGAATGTCCATGACTCTGATAACTTCTGTGCTTTCTTGGAATGCTTAAGGCTCCTGGTGGCCTGGGCAGACAGCAGGCTCCCATTCAAGGGAACTGGATTTCCCTTGTGATCTGGAGGAGATAGATAAGAGACTAACTGATATGTGTCTCTGGAATGTGATGTGTGGGGAAATGCCACGTCTGAGCAAGCTGGCCAGTGATTCTTTCTCTCTGTCATCCCTTGCTCTTCCCTCTGGATATAGGACCTCAGCCTTAGGAGACCTTTCTGTGCCGAGCTGTGTTTCTGGATCTGAAGTGCTTAGCAGGGACAGAGGCTGTGTGGCCTGTAGCTCTGGGACGCACACCTTGAGAACAGGTGTTCTCTACTCTCTCTGTAGGGCACTGTGATTTCCTTAAGGTCACAAGCCGGGTGAGAGCTGCACCCTGAATGCCCTGTGGAGGATGGAGCTGGGCTCCAGAGTGTGAAGGCAGCAGAACCCAGCTGGTGTGGCTACTTGGGTTCTTGTGGTTCCACTCGGTGCAGCAAGGTGATCCATGCAGATCTGGCTCCTCAATGAGGAGGAAAAGCTGGGCCCTCCCCTCCCAACATCTATTCTGTTTCTTGGTGGAAGCAGGAATGGCAAAAGCGATCCCGGATGTTCCTGAACCGCGGCTGGGAGTTGAGCAAAAGCTGTTGTGGTCTTTTCTTCACTCTCGGAATTTTGTAGGCCAGTTAACCCCTTCTTGGCCCATGTGCCAGGAAAGAGCAGGTTTTGGTCTCTGGTTTCTGCCACACACTGCTTCTGTAGCCTGCCCCACTGTGTGTGCAGCCCAGAGCAGTGTTGTGGAGCTGTATGCAGCCAGAGGAGGACTGCACAGCTTTCACATGGCCCAGACTGCCTGTATCCCTGTGGAGCCGCAGGCTCACAGGCTCCTCTCTCTCCCCAGGTGGTACCATGGCTCAGCAGGTTCCAGTCCAGGCAATCCAGGTGCATCAGGCACCGCAGCAAGCGTCTCCCTCTAGTGACAGCAGCACTGACCTTACCCAGACCTCTTCCAGCGGAACAGGTATTGGTAATCGCCTTTTGTCTGCCTTCCCAACCACTGCCGAAAACAGCCCACACCAGCAGGCCCCTGCCTGCTTCCTGGCCAATTTCCTTCTTCAGGTCAACTCTATCCAAGGCTTTCTGACAGTTTCCCCAGAGTATTGATCCCTGTTGCCAGGTCTGCGCTGGGCATAGGGTGCCTTACAATGTATCTCAGAGCCTCTCCAGATACATCATCTGATCTCACTTGCAGCTGGGAGCTGGGAACAGGTTGCTGAGTTCTCAGGGAGTTTCTTAGTGAGCCAGCACTGCCTCTAGCACAAGGCATTGGCTCATATCTGCTTGAGACTTTTACTGGCTATGCAGAAGATATCTCTTTGTCAGCAAAATCTGAGTTCAGGTGCCTGGATGCAGGCTGAATCTAGTTGAACAGCTCTATTAAAGTTTCATCAGGGAATTGAGATACAAGTTGAATTTAGTCCTGGGATGTTTGGCTACCCTGTTTTCCTGCCCCTTCATACTTATGAAAGGAGAGATTTGAGCTCTCCTGCTTGATCTCCGGGCCTCTTGCCTGAGAGCTTGGAAGACAAAGATGGGTATCTCCATGCTTCAGCACAGCATGCCCGAGATGGCTGGGGTGGGGGTGCTGAACAGGCAGGCGAGCGTGGCAGGTTCCTTTTGCATGCTCACGTGTGGTCTGTCCCGGCGGCAGTGACCCTCCCAGCGACCATCATGACTTCGTCTGTGCCAACCACCGTGGGCGGCCACATGATGTACCCCAGCCCGCACGCGGTGATGTACGCACCCACCTCCGGCCTGGCCGACGGCGGGCTCGCGGTGCTCAACGCTTTCCCGCAGGCGCCCTCGGCAATGCAGGTGTCCCACGGCCAGGTCCAGGATCAGGGTAAGGCAGCTGTCCCGGTCAGTGCCCCCTGAGTGCACCAACAACTCCGGGTTTTCTCGTCTCATGTGTATTTATGCTGTAGGTTAATCGCAAAGGGTTTTCTTCACAGCGGTCCTGGTGGCTGCACAAAGGCCTGGCAAGGGTGATGCTTGATGTGTGTTTTTAGGTCCTGCCATTCTTTTGTGCAAAGCATCGCATGAGCTGTTGATGGGTAAAAAGGATGGTGAGGGTTTCTGGGATGGGTGGCATGTGGGGCAGGTAGCACAGGGAGCCAGGAGGCTCTGGACAGGATATATGCTTGCATGAGGGGGCAAAGTATCATGAAGCCATGTGGGCAAGACTTGGATTGAGTCCTTGTGCCTGCTTCTCCCAGCATTTGGAAAACTAGTGCATGTGGTTTTCTTCTGGAATGCCTCCATGTGTGTAAATAGGTGGCTTTGTCCTTGAGTAGCTCCACAGAGCTCAAAGGATCCATGGGGAAGCACTGCTTAAGGGACAATGTCATTTGTGTTTCTCTCTGTGGCAGGTGGCGTCCCCCAAGTGTTCCTGACAGCCCCATCAGGCACGGTTCAGATTCCAGTCTCAGCTGTCCAGCTTCACCAGGTAGGCACAGAGTAGTACTTGCAGGTGTTCAGGGGTTATTCTTGCTCTTCTTCTGCCTGCACATCCTTTGTGCATCTGGGCAGACCTGGCTAGGTAGGATCAGTCCTCAGTTCTGGGAATGCGGTCTGTGTTACCCACCCTTGGGTGAGGGAGTCTTGTCCTCCTTGGACTGGTGCCCAGGAAGGACAGTGCCCCTCTGGCTGCTGGCACACATGGTCTCAGGGTGTGCTGTCCTCCAGTGGTTCCTCCTCCCTTCTCTCTCTAGATGGCTGTCATCGGGCAGCAGAGCAGCAGTGGCAGCAGCCTGACGGAGCTGCAGGTGGTCAACTTGGACACCTCACACAGCGCCAAGAGTGACTGAGAGGCCTCTGCTGCCGGCCTTCTGTTTCTGGCTTGTCACGCCAGTGTCGGGGCTGGCAGCAGCTCCTTCTCATACAGACTGCACCAGTTATTTATTGTTGCCTTTTCACGTTTCCTTCATCCACACATGCACACACACACACACGCACTCACCCACCCCCACACACGCAGGCATGCACGTGGGGCTGCAGGACCCACCCGGGGTGGAGCCGTGCTGGGGCCGTGCAGGGCTTGGGGCATTTGAATGCTGCAATAGCTGTGCTTGTCTCACGCCAGCCAAAGAAATTTGTCTCTTGAGGAGAGGATCGCTCTGCACTGTAAATAAATACTGCAGGCCGTTCCCAGCTGGAGGCTCTGGCTCCTTCTGGGTGCTCTGAGTCACCTTGCCCATGAGTATTTACTCTGCGTGGGGCTCATGTTAGACCTGTAGCCATCGTGCAGGTGCAGCTTGGAGCAGAGTGGGTTGTGGCTGTGCTACTGGCCTCAGCAATGTGCCTTTGTGGGGGTGACAGGTCCTGGCCACAGCAACTGACCCTGGGCTCCAGACAGGAGAGTGGGACCAGCTGGCATGTGCATCTCTGGGCCTGCATGCCCTCTCCCGGGAGGGCAGGGCGCAGCCGGTGGCACGTGGCCCTGTCCTCCTCGTATGCACTACAGTGAGCCCTCTGCCCTCAGTGCCTCCTCGCTGGGCTGCCTGGCAGATTGTCAGCCTGACTGGCCCTGCCCCGGCAGCTGCCCTTGCACAGGTGAGGTGGTCGATAGATGCCCAGGAACACAAAGATGCCCAGGAGAGCTCCTCAGGGGCCCTGTGCTCTGCTCAGCCCCACACTCTCAGCCCTCGCACTGCTTCTGGACTCCATACACCCAGGGGAATGTGGCTGGGTCTTTCCTACATCCCCCTGCAGCTCCAGCCAGTGCTTTCTAAATTTCTGTGTCTGATGCAAGGTGGAGAAACAACTCAAATGTCAAAGGGAAGAGCCCATGGGGCACAGAGCTGCTGGGCAGGGGGCAGGCTCTTCCTCTGAGCACCAGGGTGACCTGCAGGCCATCCTGGGTTGTGGAGGAGCAGCTGTGATGCCTGCACAGGCTCAGCAAGGCTGGGGGGAGAAGGGCTGGGGCATGCTTGGTCCTGCATGGGAGTTGCTGTGAATGGCTCTGCTACCTAGCCCTGTCTCTGGAGGGAGAGTGAGCAAGTGAGAGAAGCTGCTGAATCCTTAGGGGAAGAAGCAGCTACTGTAACTTTTTTTT
>VZTB01018406.1:300-11250 GCA_013397245.1 Thryothorus ludovicianus
ACACCTCAGAACACTCCTGGGATGAAGGGAAGGTTCCAGTGAGATCTCAGAACATCCCTGGGATGAAGGGAAGGCTCCAGTGAGACCTCAGAACATTCCTGGGATGAAGGGAAGGCTCCAGTGAGACCTCAGAACACCCCTGGGATGAAGGGAAGGCTCCAGTTACACCTCAGAACACCCCTGGGATGAAGGGAAGGTTCCAGTGAGACCTCCTGGGCCGGGGACACCTCTGTGAAAGCCCCTGCGTGTCACAGGGCGTGCTGGGGACAGGAGGGGACAGCTGGAGGTGCAAATCATCCCCACCTTGAGCTACGACAACAAAGTGGGAGCTTGAAGGCAGCTCCCAGAGTTCTGCTGCTGGAAGCATCTCCAAGGACTGGGTGGCATTTCAATCCCAACCAGCCAAAAATGTCACTGCCAGGGTGTCAAAAATCCCACAGCTCCTCCCCAAACTTGCTTCGTGTTTCCATCAAACTTCTTCGTGTAGCTGCAGGGCACTGCAGACATTCACAGCCCAGCAGCTGAATGTTTTAGTTCTGCATCCAGAGGAGTTCAGGCATCAATAAAAAAAAGAAAAGGGAAAAGAAAAACTTGTGACCACAAGGGACTCTGTCAAATATTCCCGCTGCTGTCCTGGAGCATGGAAAAGCAAGTCTGCTGCTGCACACAGGTCTGACTATTTGCATTTTTAATAATTCAAGAGTTTAATTAGTATCATGCCCTTAATCAGAGGCTGAAAATACAGCTGAAGTCATCAGAGCTTAATTAGTTTAAAAAAAAAAAAAAGATTCTGCAATGAAAATGTCTCGACTAACACAGAGCTCTGTCCTCAGCTTTGGGCTTCAGATGAGCTTTTACCTGTTGCTTCTGATTTTCACTTCCAGCCCACCTCAGAATAACCTAAAATCCTCAAACAAATCAGCTCATTTCCCTGTTTATCCCTATGAACTCTTACACAGCTTTCTTGAACTGGACTCAGGAAAATAAAAATAAAAATCAGTTTGAAGATAATAAATTAGATTAAACCAGGTATATCTCACAAGCTACATGTGAAATTCCCCTCTGCAGGAAATAAAATTGGTTTTAGAACATCCATAAGTGTCCTTGGATCTTCAGTTGAGTCAGCAGGAACACATTCCTGAGGGGGATCACTGAAAAATCCCATTTTAGCAGCAGGAGTGGGAGCTCAGACTGGTCCCAGTTGGTCTCTGGGTGGTGGAGCCTGGGAGGTTTGGTCCTGCCTCCCTTCCCGGGTGGCCTCAGGGGAGTTGTCCCAGTCTGGGCTGAGCAAATGCAAAGCCCAGGCCCAGGCAGGAGCCCTCCCTTCCCTCCCTGGCAGGTTGATGGTGCTGTACAGGACATCCTGGATGGGCTTTCCCAACAATATTTCATTTCATGCTGGAGCTCATCACCACCCAAGGCCGTGGAGACTGAATGCATAACCAGGTTCCAAACTGGATTAGTGAAATTCATGGAAATCAAGCCAATCCCAGACAATTAAATATGCTAATCCGGATGCAACGTCCAGTTCAGGAAGTCAGGCAGCCTCATGCCCTTCCATCTCTGATTTACTTGGAAAAAGGAAGCCAGAAAAAGTTCCCACCATGCCAAAACTGTCCCTTGGCTCCGAGCATTAGTGAGAATTGCAGTAAATCCTTTTTTTTTGGCAGTGGGAGGGGGATACATTTTCCTGCAGTAATGATATCACTGCCTGCTGTTTCTTTCCCTCTGCTGCTCCTGAACCTCTGGGTAACCTCCCAGCTTGCTGTCCCCTCAGGAATATCCCAAATAAATTAGTGAAACCTACTGGAAGGTGACAGCAACCACACATGGCACTAAATTCCATTTAGCATGGAATTAGGAATCCAATCACTTATGTATCTAGAAGGGTCTGCCTGGCTCAGACTGAAAAAAATGTTTTTTGGGGCCAAAGGAAGATGCCGGAAATTCAAGATGGAAAAGTGGAAGTTGGTTTGTCCACAAGGAAAGTTTCCTGTAGCCCCAGCAGAGTTTGATTTATTCCTGACACTCCTGTGGGAGCTTTTATAAATACATAAGCAAACATCAAATGAGTTTATACACATAAATAAATTTAAATTGACACATTTTATCTGTGTCCTCATCCCCTTTAAACCCTGCCTGACTCCTGCCCCAAGGAGCAGCTTTTGGCAGGGATTTTCTGCTCCCCTCACCTGCAGGAATCTCCCCCCTCTGCCATCTCTGAAGGTGTTCAGGGGCTTTGCTGCAGAGCAGAGGACAAGATGACAAATGAGCCAGCGCACAGCACAGGAATGTGAGTGAGTCCCAGCTATTTTTAATTAAGAAGCGATGACAGCTGACTGAATTCCCTGACACTGCAGTGAAAGGCTCCCTGACCCAGACATTATTGGCCACCCTCCGAAGGCCGATAGCCATCGGTCCCGCCGCCGCTGCTGCTATTCTTGTCCCCGCCGTCTGGCCAGATGCAGGGCTCACCAAAGGCGTGCCAGCAGCATGCAAATCCTGCTGGAAACCTGGGGCTGCTGAGCAGCAGGCAGGAGGCAGCAGGTGAGGGGAGGACAGCCAAGGTCACCGGGCTGGAAGCGCCGCTGCTCGTCCCCGAGAGGTGTTCCCAAGGTTTGGATGAGTTCGGCTGCCATTTGCCTTTTTGGTTGGTTAAACCAGTGATGGACTGAGCAGGGGAGAGGCAGAGAGAGAGGGCTTGGGCATAGGCAGAGAAGGGGTGAGGCAGGGTGGGCTTTTCTCAGCCCACAGGCCACAGGGAGGGTTTAACTGAGAAAGACCAAAGTGGCCTGGGTTTGGAAGGGTAGGGATTCACCTGGCTTCGTGTAAGGACTCTTCAGCAGGGATGGGAGCACAGTCCAGGTGTCCAGCTCCCACTGGCACAAGAGACTGGCACAAAAGTGGCTGTTTGAGCACCAGACAGCCCTGGAAAGGTGTCAAGAGTAAGACACCAACCTCAAAGAGAGAATACGAAACTCCCTTTTGCTCTCAGGGCTCGCACAGCACCGCATCCAGCAGCCGATCTCTTTACCTTGAGCTCACTTGTTGGTTTTAGCAGCAGAGATGAAGCCAAGATTCCCTTCTAGCCTTTCCAGAGGGCCACAGGGAAGAGGGATGAGCCGGCAAAGTCACCCAGATCACGTACGAACTTGGCATGAGCGAGACAAATACATTAAGGGACATCATCAGGAACTTTCCAGCCTGGCTGCAGGCTGGGAGGGGGCAGAGCTGCTCTGTGCTGTTGCTAAGACAGGCCCCCCCAGCCCTGCTCTCTCCCAGCCCAATCCACGGCTTTCTCCTCCCATTGGCTCCGCAGCCGCATCGAACGATCGTGACAGGTTTTCCTCCTCCTCCTCCTCCTCCTCCTCACCCTGCTGCCTTCTGCCTATGGCCTATTACCAGGGGAGAGGCAGCCAGACACGGAATCAATAGTTTGTGAGAGGCAACGGGGCTGTGCAGGGCTGCATTTGCATTCCAGACCTGCCTGCCCCTGTCTCGGCGCTCCCAGCAGCGGGAATGAGCCGTGCCCACGGAGGTGAGGAAGGGTGGCAGGTTGGTACCTGCAGTGTCACAGCCAGCAGGACTCAAGGGCCATCAGCACCCTGACTGGGCACTGGTCAGAGCCAGCTTCCTCCCAGTAGTCTGGCTGAACTGGTGTCCCCAGCTTGGAGCTTACTGGAAATCAGGGAAGGTATCAGGGCACTGGGAGTGATGCCCTGTCCAGTGAGATTTTAGGGAGTTTCTTGGTCTGAAGGGAGCTGGAAGCCTTCTGGAGCAGGCAGAGAGTGTGGGAGCACACCCCAAAGCCAGAGGAAGCTTCTCTGGCTGGACCAGGATGGCTGGTGACCATGCTTGGGCATGGCCAGGCTGCAGAAATTCGGGAACAGCAGCTCCTTCCTCCAGTGCCATCCTTCCACAGCAGCACTGGGACAGCTCATCAGAGAGCAGCTCAGGATTTGGGAGCAGGCACAGGGAAGGGACAGAGGAGTTGGGACAAGAAAAACAGGCTGGAATTGACATTGGGCACCAATGAAACCCCAACACCAAACACCCAAATATTGCCCCTGGCTTTGGCACAAACTGGGAGAAAGAACTTACACAGCAGGGACAGAGACCTGGGGCAGCAGGAGAGGGGTGAGTAACTCCAACAGCAAAGCCAAGCAGCTGATGAGCTGTCCCCAGGCACACTGGGACACCAGAGAAACACCAGCCCTGTGGTGTTTGTCCTTCCCCACTCAGGTGAGTCAGCATCCGGACTGAGGAAGAAAAACTCGAGTTTCCTTTTCTGTCCAGGACAGCAAGAGGTCAATGAACCCAGCAGGGCCATCCATTGGATGGACACTGTCCCCTAAATACCAGATTTTGCCATCCTGGACATTCCCCTTGCTCTCTGTCCTTTATATTACACAGTTAGGTAGAGTTCTAACCCAAACTGTTGTAAAATAACATAAATTGTTGATCAAGACAGGAAAATTTCCTCAGGAAATTTCCACTGCTTAACCTATTTGTTTGTTTCAGGGGCGGGGGTGGCTGGACACAAAACACCAGGTCAGTTAAAAAAAAAAAAAAAAAAGTCTGACCTGAATAAAGCATTTTTATGAAATCCCCAGGGATGATTTCTTTAATATGAGACGGAACTTGGAGTTGAAAGGAGGAGAGAGAAGGAAAGAGCGCGCATAAAGATCAGGTTCAAATCCCTGCTTGGCCCCACTCAGCACAGAACTCTGAATTAGGTCTACAGTTACTTAAACAGCTTCAAATATTTTGGGATCTCTCTGCAGCTCCTATGATCTAAGTTCCATCCCGAGGCAGAGCAGCAAGAATGTTCTGAGCTCCCCAGACCAGCCTGGGCTTCGCTTGTGCCTTAAACCCAGCTTCAAAACAAATTCATTCTTTTTTGGAGCCTCTGCTGTGTGGAGCTGTCTGGGCTGTGATTCCTCCCAGTTGTGTGCTCAGACTGGTGCAGAACTCCATGGAAGAGAATTAATGGGCTGGAAGAAAAGCTGCACGGATTTTTTTCTCTCTCTGCACCATGTGAGGCTTTCCCTGCTACCTTTACAAGGAGCATGAAATGAAGCAAAGCCCAGAACTCAAGTAAGAATTTAAACTGTTGTAATTACCCGAGACAGAGCCTCTCAGTGAAGCTGTCTTGATCAATAGAAGCCTTTTAAATAAAATGAAATCTCTCAGAGTAATTGAAGGATGGAAAAGATTCCATCCCTGGCAGCCTGGCTCCAAATTTTTCTCCTTCCTGTTACTTCCTACAGGAACATTTACCTGGACACGTTAGATTTGCTGTAGTTGGAAAAAAAATAATCAGATTCTTACCAGGATTGTGGGAATATCCAGCAGAAGTCAGAGCTGGGATGGAGCACCTGGAGGAAGAGCAAGAAGATAAATATAAATATGAGGAATAATATGATGGATATTGACAGTATCCATCTGATGTGATGGATACCTGACAGGAAACCCCAACCCAGCAGAGGGAAAATCGTGCCCATGGCTCTGTTTCCTTTATCAGGATGGATTTTCTTCCAGCCCAGGATTTCAGGGCTCCACTCCCCACCTGCCTGGCACAGCTGATGGAGAACAAGGAGCCAAGAAACCTGAGAGCCCTCCCTGAGCCAAGGACTGCTCCAGATCCCTTCTGCTTTCATATTCCCAGTTCAAAAGATAAAATCCCCAATGTATTCCTTTTCAAAAGCCATTGGAATATCAGCTGCCTTGTCTTTTTTTTTGTTCTAAAAATTGGTTTTCCATGTGCGTTTTGGACTTTTTGACACGAAAAATCAGCCCAGGGCTGCAGCCCTCCTTGCTTTGCTGTGTAGGGATTTGATCCCTGCCCCTCTGCTCCTGTTTTTTTTTGCCAGCCCCATTCCAGGGACACAACTCCTCAAGAAGCTGGGTTTGTAAATAAAGCCAAACCACAGGAATAGTTCTCATAACTGCTGTGTCCCTCTGATGCCAAAAGCTCTCCAAACTTCAATTTCATCTTGAAATATTTCAGGGCAAGGTGTTACAGTCCCAGAGGTGCAGCAGAGTGCTGAGGAGTGTCCCAGGCCATAAAAGCAGCAGGAAAAAGTCAAAACCAAAGCTCTGATTCCTGGTCCAGAGCCACTTGCTCCAGCCCAGTGGACAAAATCCTAGGATGACTGAAAATATTGGGATCTTCTGTGAAACTGAGTGGGATGCCTGATTTTGGAGGTGAAACTGTAAAAGGGGATATAATATCCCAATTTCCTGAGCTCTGCTCCCAAAAGCAGCTCCCAGCTTGTTTCTCACACCTGTATTTTGGGGGGCAGACAAGAAGTGGCTCGTGTTTGTACGTGGTCCTGTTTTCCCTTCGCTCCTATGGATCCAATACACGACCAGAATATAAAATCCATGTGTATAAATATCCATGTGCATATCAAAGGTATTAAAATGAGAAGGGACTTTGATGTTGGACTCGAAAAAATGCTCCTGACACCACGCAGAGCTGTGGGAATCAGCTGCCTGCTCAGAAATCCGAGGATTTGGAGGACAGGCCTTTCCCTCAAGGTGCTGCTTCCCACCCATCACCTGTGTTCAGGAAAATGAATTTCCCATGGTCCAGCCTTGACCCCTTTCCCTGGGTTTGTGCCACCCTATAAAACTGTCCCAATATCACCACAACAGCCCAGAATAATTAGAATTTTGGTAATTAGAGACATATCTGCATTAGCCATGCCTTCGACACCAAACCAATTCTCTCACAAATTAAACCCTTAAAGCAAAATAAATCAAAAAGAATAAGCAAATTAACAACTCCCTGCACCCAAGTTGTTTAGGATGACAGATCAACAAACACAGGCATCTTATTTATTTATATTTTTTTTTTCCACAAGCACCTTTTTATATCTCCTGACCCAAAATAAGCCCAGCCCCAGCTGTGGTGCCGTGTCAAACAGTAATTACTCTATAATTATATATATAATATATATCCAAATGGGGATATTGGCGGGCCAGAGGCATGGAATTATTTTAGGACTTACACAAACTTTCTCTGAGAGGAGCTGTGGGCTCTGTGGTGCACCTAAGAAATGAGCAAACACCAGAGGGTTGTTTTTTTCTTGCTTGTTCCAAGCCTCACCACCTGACGTGAAATGACTTTCCCAAATTTCAGCTCAAGGGGAAAAAAAAAAAGAAAAAAATAAAACCAGTAGAAGCGAGATTTGTTTACTCCTCCATAAAAGAAGCTTTGCTCTGTGACAGGTTTGGAGATTCTCCCCCCCAAGGAATTCCTGCTGAACCTCACCAAAACATGTGGCAGAACGGAAGCAAGACCCTTGGAATATTGCATTCTGCTGGGAGGAAATATAAAATAATTAAAAACAAATAAATTAATCAATCAAGCCTCCTAGAATTCCCAGAATGAGTTGGAGGAGACCTCAAAGCTCATCCAGTTCCATGGACAGGGACACCTTCCACTCTCAGAGCTCCATCCAGCTCAAGGATGCACCTGCACCCCTCATTTTTGGCAATATTTTGGCAATATTNTTTATATCTCCTGACCCAAAATAAGCCCAGCCCCAGCTGTGGTGCCGTGTCAAACAGTAATTACTCTATAATTATATATATAATATATATCNTTTTGGCAATATTTTGGCAATATTTCGGCTCCCTGAATCCCTCCTGCTGATCCTGAAAGATCAGGAGCCCCTCAATCCCAACTCCCTCATCCTCTCAAACCCTCAGGAACCTGAACTCTGTCACCAGGGGCATGTCCTGGGTGGGAGGAGGATGGGGAATCCCTGGGGGGAATCCCAGAGGGGTTCAGGGTTCCAGAGTGGCAGTGCTGGCTTCAGGAACCCTGCAGGAATTAGTGGCTCTTTTCCAGCTTCCAAAATATCCCTCCTCCTTCTGCCACGGGAAAACAGGGCCAGAAAGGAAAGTGGTTTAATGAGGAGGAGCACAGAAAATTCAAAATAGAACCAGAGGGGATTAAAGCAAATACCCAGACTGTCCTGACCTGTGTTTACTGCCCAAAACCTGGGGCAATTCCTGCTTTTTTCAGGGGGTTCTTCCTGTGTTGTAACTTTGGGATTAAACTTGGCCCATGCAGCTCCTCTGACTGCAGGTCCCAGGAGGGAGATGCTTCTCAAAGCCATCCTCCAGTCTCAGAGCCCAAGGCAGCAAAATTCACATGGATTTTTGCTGGAAGGGCTGGGGGAAAGTGACAGCATCTGCCTGACATGAAATTCCCATCCTTAATGAGGGATTTCAAAAACAAATCCAGTTTCCTGAGCAGGGTGGTGGGTGTCAAACAAAATAAAGGGAGGTTTTAATGATCTCAGTGAGAGTCAAGTCTGTTTGCCACTTAGTACATGTTTTTGCACCCAGGAATTTCATAGAAATGTGGAATTATTTGAGTTGGAAAGGTCCTTAAAGATGATCCTTTTCCAACCCTTTAATTTCAAGTTAAAAATTAGTGGCAGCAATGGATTTGTGTGATATATCACAATACAAATATCATACAAATAAATCTGAGTTTAAATGTTCCTGAGCTCTTAAGTCCCAGTTCAATTCCCAGCTGGCACAAGGAACAAAAGGCTCATCCCTGACAGGGTGGAACATCTCACCTGTGAGCAGCTCCTCCTCAGGCTGCTGGCCAGGGGGAAGGAGCAGCTCCATTTGGGATGGCAGATTTTCCCTGTGCTTCCCAAAAGAGACTTCACCAGCACAGCCAGACCCTGGAAAAAAGGGAATTCATGGTGGAATTAGAAATAATCTGAGTGCTGGAGAGCCCTGCTCTGGTCACATGCTGGGAGTGGCCCCAGTGTGAATATTTTCTTTAGTTCCCTTCTCTTTGGATATCCCTGATTCTGAAACCTTCCTCTGAATAGAATCGAGGTAAGCACAACATAGAAATTGCAGGATAATTAAAGAAAATAAATCCACATACCCTGAGTTCCACGGAGTGGCTTTAAAACTCTGGGGTTTATTCCTTCTCCCTCAGTCTGCCACCAGCACTCGGCTACATGGGAGAAAAGGGATTGAAATTAAATTAAATTAAATATTGCGTCCAGTTCATCATTAACACCTCCTAAGCAGTGCTGAACCTCTCACTTCGTGCCATAACCCAAATTTTAGGGTCTGTAAAGAACTGGCAGCAGGCTCAGACCTGGGCTAAATTCTGAATTAAAACCCAAGCCACAAAAACAGCGACCAAAAACCCCAAGTTGTGTAAAAGTTCCCCCAGCCCCAAACGCTCCTTTAAAGGAGAGATGTGACAGATGGCTGCTCCTGCAGCATGAGTGATGCAGCACCTCTGTACAAATATTGTACTGTGCAAATATTCATCAGTTCATTCCTGCCACAACCGTGTCAGGTGAGATCATTAACACCACCCCTAATTTCCCTGATAAGTAGGCTGAGACAGGAGGGTGGAGAGCGTTGTCTAAACTGAAGCAGTGAGTAACAAAGAGAACTCTGAGCCACCCTCCCTTCTCAGAGTCCATGCAGGGCTTTTATTTTATTTATTTTTTTTTTCTCTAAGTCGAAAAATGAAATCTTTGGGATAGTTTGACCCCTTGCCAGCTGAAGTTTGACGGCACAAAGAAAGCAAACAAACAATGGATTTCAGCTCACACCAGAACTAATGAAGCATTGATGTTACACTAAAATGAGGCTTAGCTTAAGTATGCATTTTTAACTCTCAGCTGAAGTGAAAACATTAATTCATGCAAATCAATGTTCCCTAAACAATAATTTTCCTCCAGAACATTTCTTCTTTTTTAACATAAACTCTTATCTAACAGAACCCATTTCAAGGATTATATCTGCAGAGTTCAGCAATTAGCTCTGTAAATTGTTTTCCTTGAGTGTAAGGAAGGTTCCATTACACAGTGAAATATAAAATGTATGCTATAGTCCATGAAAACCTCTCTTGGAACGATGATTATCCTTCAAAAAGGCTGGGATGAGGGCCAGATCACCAGAAAGAACTCAAGTTCTATTTGTACACCCAAAGTCCCTCTTTATTTCGTGCAAGTATCCACTTCCAGCCCGTCCTCAGGGAGTTTGAAAAGTAATAATTTCTGTGGAACAACCACGGGTCGAATTTTCCCTAAAACAGCCCTAAAAAATCCACTCTGAGGGATAAACAAGCAAATAGGAAAGGAGTGCACAGGAACAGGGGAGGGATGTGCATCAAACAGCCAAAAAAAAGGTGGGAAATGGCACTGAGGGCACTTCAGATGGTGCTGGAAGTGAGGATGAGGATGGAGAGGCTCATCCTCATCCAATTGCAAATCCAGAAAATTTCAGGGGAGTGACAGAGGTTTGTAGAACAGGAGTGGAGAGGGTGTAAAAGATGGCTGGAAGTCACCTGGACCATCAGTCACAGGGTGGTTTAACTAAAATTGGAATCTGCTGGTGTCCACACGAGCTCTGAAGATCCTGAGGATTAGAGATGCCACAGCCTCAAGGAGCTGCACCATTCTCCCAGGTCTGGGGTTCCTCCTCTCCTTAAATCCAACCAGAATTTCTCCTGGAGTGGCAGAATGGAATTTTCCTGTGTTTTGAAGGCAGCTTCATTCAATCAGGTCACTCACAGGTGACACCACCAAGAGACACCGTCCTCACTCTGCTCCTGAGCCACAAGATCCTCCCCGGCACAAAACACAATCTCCTCTTGTTTTCCATGGATGCCTTTGTCAAAGAGTTGTATCCATCCATCCATCCATCCATGAATTCATCCATGAAACTCTGAATCCATCCATCCATCCATCCATCCATCCCTCCCTCCATCCATCCATCATCCATCATCCATCATCCATCCATCCATCCATCATCCATCCATCCCTCATCCATCCATCCATCCATCCATCATCCATCCATCCATCCATCATCCATCATCATCCATCATTCATCCATCCATCCATCATCCCTCCCTCCATCCATCCATCATCCATCCATCCATCCATC
>VZTB01018413.1:4106-53266 GCA_013397245.1 Thryothorus ludovicianus
CCACGTCATATAGCAACCACGGGTACTGTATGAGCCATACAGCCATCTGTTAAACGCTTGCCCACTGTACCTGCAATCTTTTCTGCAATCTTAGCTTCTGTAGCCCTGTCTTGCAATTCTAAGTCCAGTTTCATTGTCTTCAGCTCCTTGTCCTTTTCAGCCAGCTTGTCCTGAAGCTGAATTGAAGAAATGGACAGTAAGTTCTTATGTGGCTGAAATTGTCAACCAGTACTTTCAACCACAATAAGACTGTAAATAACAATTTCTCACCCCCAAAATACAAACAGTAAGCATTAAAACAGAAGTGCAGTTTATTATATTTATTTGTTTAAAAAACAAATGTTAAGAATGTATTTTTTTAACAACTGGCCTATCCTGCTCTGTGAGACAAGCAGCAATGCACATGCCATTGTTTTTATTTGGGATTCTCTTCCTCAGGTATCACCAGCCATAGTCCTCCCTGTAAGGAAATTCAGAATTGCACGGAATATAAGGTAGGTGGTTGCATGAACAGCCTGCTCCCTACCAAAATACTGACATCACAGTCTGAAAAGACTGTTGTAAATGCACATTTTTTCATGTTCTTCATCAGACAGAAGATTGGTCTTCTTTCACATATAGAGGCCTTTCTTTTAAAGGCTATTCACTAAATCTGTTCTTGGACAGATATCTGAGCTTGAATATTCAACAACACTTCATGGAAAGACTAGAGACTGTTAGGTTGTTTAGGCACATGTGACCACAGATAACACTAGAAGCAATGCAGTGTTCAAGGCAGATGGAATTTTGTCCCCTTCAATAAAGCCAAGTAATCAGGGCACATTAATTATCTAGGCCACATGTACAGAAGCATCAGAAGAAAGAGCTCCAGGTTCTATCCATGAAATCCTGGTCTAGTCTTTGGTCTTCATTGGTTTTCATCCAGGGTCCAAGAATCTATGTCATTGATTGAGAAAGTCTGAGAATAGCTTGGAGGGTTTTCTTTTTAATTCTAGAGGAATAATTGTTAAGCAGATACTAAGAATCCAAAATGACAGCTGCACTAATATAAATAACAAAACTAAAAAATCAGGCACTGTTAAAAATATATGTGTTGCAAGGTAGTCATAAAAAAGCAAATATTGGTATCTTGAATATGCAATTGTACCTTTTTATTTTTGGCCCTCAGAGTGTCCAATTCTTTTAAAAGGAAGGAAATTTCTGTTTTTCCACCTAAATCTTCAGCACCATTCCATGAGGATATAAATTCAGGGAGCATCCTGTTATCCTTTTTTTTTACAGTGCTGTATTTTGGAAGGAAAAAAAAAGAAATTAAAAATAATTTTAAAAAGCAGTTGTTATTCCACCATTCTGAAACAAAATGCACAGAAATAAATTATCAAAACTTGTTAACAAACTTGTTAACCACTGCAAATGTATTAAATAGTCAGAAAAAAAAAAATGGATGCCCTTCTACCTCTTCTTAAAGCTGTAATTTTGAAAAGAATCTGTAAATCTGGAATAATAAATAAATAGGCAAAAAACAGATGAATAAATTGATGAAGCCTATAAACAGCAAATGCTAAAGGAAAGCAAATATTAAAAAACACTGCTTAACACCGTGCAAAAAGTAATAAAACATTTGGGAATCAAAGTGATGCTCAGATTTAAGCAAAGCAGTATTTTGTAGGACGATTCCAGAGGAAGTGATATGAGAATATCCATTAAAAAAGATTTAGGAGTTCATCTTGAAGAAATCTGTAAAATGATGGCATTTTTCTAAATATGGTAAATGACAACAGGAATTCCATACTGCACGCAACTTGGAGTTTTAAAATAACTCATTAGCCATAGACAACTTAAAATAAGATTTAATGGCCAGAAAAATTCTGTCTCAAAGTAAGATTCTCATAAAACTTTTTGGGTATCCATTGCTGTGCTACAAGTGAGATCTGAGTGACCTATCTACCGATAGATCACTCAGATCTCACTTGTAACACAGCAGTAAAATCAGTAAATGAATGGATTAGAAAGGCAACTAGTAAATAGTTTAAACATTTGCTTTTCTTAAGCATTTTCTGGTTATACACTTCATAGCCAATAATTAATAAGTAGTCACAGAAAAGCTGTACTTTCTAAATTCTTGTTTCCACTGTAGACATTACTTTATGTGTAAATCATACCCTAGAAAGATAAAGAAAGCTATCTATTGCTCCAAAGAGTCATTCTCTTAGACAGTTGTCGGTACTCCGCTACCCTTTTTTCACCTGCTTCCACTGGATTTATTTTCTCTCTGGTTCTTTAAGAAGGAAGTTAAGATCTGTATTCTGCAGCCAAGCTGTGCAACCCAAAGCCCATTAAACATAGACAGCATGGAGATTAATATCAAGAAAGTACTACTTAGTGTATTACACTTCATATGGGTGAAAGAGTGGCTTAAACTGCATGTCTTCCCTTCCAAGATGCTTCAAATCCCATTTAACCTCTGCTGTGCACATTTCATTTACTACTGTTTCAGGCTGCAAGTGATAGATGCATCCAGATACTCTTGCCCAAATATGACAAAACTCAAGTGTTTCTTGTGCATTTTCCACGTTCAAGAGATGCTTCCACGAACAAGTTTGACTATAACTCAATATCATCTTATACTGGAAGAGAGCAAGTTTATATTAGAAATTAAGAAGAAATTTTTTTACTCGGATAGTAGCCAGACACTGAACAAGTTGTCGAGAGTTGTGGATGCTCCATTCCTGGAAGTGTTCAAGTGTTGGATGGGCCTGGTCTAGTGGAAGGTGTCCTTGCTCATTGGAGGGGTTGGAATTAGATGATTTTTAAGGTCCCTCCCAACCCAAACCACTCTGTAATTCTATGACCATCTTTCATGGTCAAATGCTATAGCTTTAGGATCCTATATGTAACATGATGAGGTATGTTACATGAGGTGTTTTGTTACGCTGAGGTGGTTCAACATGCTGACTGCTGTGGGAGGTTAATCTCAGTGCTCAAGACAAGCCTGATTGTCAGCGGGAGTGGCACTGGTGAAAGGTAAAATGAAAAATTTTTGGCTGACTGTGCTGGGCTGTACCTAAGCGCTCTGGATTATTCCTGGCATTTAGTGCAGGATGCACTGCCCTTAGAGCAAATCACAGTCAGCAATACAAAAAGGCAAAAAGGAAAATGAAAAAGTGTTAATGATGGGGCTGGGCTCAAAAAGTCACTGTTAGATCATAATTAAGATAACAAAACTGTGTGTAGAATCTGCTAGAGAGGTGAGGAATTAGTATATTTTTCAAAAGTATACAATAGGGCTTTGTAGCCTTGATCCCATTTTAAAACCAACTCTGACACTCAGTTAAAAATTGATCTTCAGACTGCCTAAGTCACTCAAAACTGGTAGCATTTCCCCTAACCAGCTGGCCAACAAAGGTATAACTAGCCAGCTAGTTATACTTTTGTACTTTGTGTCACATATAGAATGAGTGTATATATTTCTTAAGACTGGTATAGTGCACAGTACAAACACTAGTGACAAGAAATGACCGAAATTAATGACACAATAAAATCTTCAGAGCCTGTATTAAACTCTTCAATCATATCAGCCCATCTTCAGACTCCAGTCCCAGACTGCTACAAGTGATGATGATTACAGTTCATCATGTCACTCTTCCAGCCTCATCTGGACTTCACTCTGCTCTATTCCTGCTTCCTACTCACTCATCACATTTCAGGTGCTTGGGTTTACCTTGATTCTTCAGAACCAGAATTACAGTCAGTTAGGAATCCTCCTCTTTGACTGGTTACTTGCAAATCTGAAAGTTTTCGTGGTTCAGTTTCTGCCTGGATAAAAAGTTCTGTGGGTTTTCGAGAATTCTTATAAAACTGAAGTTCAGCACAAAAGTCTTCTTTTTTCTGATCCAAGATGTGTGTTTCTAATTGGGAAGAGAAGCAAACACATTTTCTCATTTGGAGAATGTACAAACTTGAGATTTTTCATTTGAGAATGGCTTGTTATAAGAATTTCTACTGTAGTAGAAATGAACAAGTAATTTAGTTTCAGATTCAAAATTTCTTTGTCCTTTCACTAAGGAATGAGACCTGCGTTACCTACAGCATGGATGGATGTAGGAATTATACCCCATTTACTGGATTTTTCTCACGGAAACATGAAAAATTTCCTAATCCCTTCTCCCCCTTAAACAACTTCTTAAAATAATGCTGACTGGAGAAAATTATTTACCTATCTCTTACAAAATTCAGCTCTACTATAGTGAGATATGATTAATTTCTGCTGTAGAGAGGGAAATTTTTAGGTTATAACTATACTCTTACCTATAGTGAGGTTTCTTTCAAATCCATTTTGGCTACAAAAGGAGTATCATCAAGCTGTAATTAGCAACAACAAATTTAAAGTACCATTATTCATTCCTGGAGAGCACGAATTACAGGCTAATACAATTAAAGAACTTGAAGAATGCAAAGCAGAAATTGTGCCAGAGGGAAAAATTATCTGATTAAAATGTTGAGTGTGATAGTTCCCTTAGCTTGGCTACTAGATATTTTTAGGACATATTTCTGATATCAAGGCATTTAAATGAAAGAAAGATCCACATACCACAAATGCTCTTTCATAAAGCAAGAACAAGTATGTTTTAATTATAGAATTATATTAAAAAATGAGAAGGAAGCAGCCTAAAACCTCTGGAAATGGAAGAGAGGTGCATATATTTTTCATTCTTTCATTTAGATTAGTAGAGAACAAACATTGGAGCTTTTGCTTATTTAATAAAGTTAGTGTTTCCAAACGTTTTGGATAAAATATAGGGCATATATTATTTGATCCATCTTATAACATCCTCCTCAAAAGTAATAAGAAACAGTTGAAATCAAGTAGAAATACACTAAAAATATAAATCAATCAGTATCAAGGCACCATCCTGCAGGTAAACACAGTTTCCAAGTAAAAAATACTTAAAATTATCTGTAAAATGTGTTGCAATAGATTTTTCTTTCCTTGAACTAAGACACAGCTAATGGCACAGGAAACAGCCCAAGGGCCCCAAGAGGTGACTTGGGAATTGGCTGGAGTCAGTTCAACAACTTCCAGTAGGAAGCTGTTTGTTACCACCTCCAGGAAAAAGTTATGGGACCCACTGCTCATCTGTATTCTCCACATCCATTCCAGCACAAACTTATTTGAATGCACTTTATACTAGAAAAACAACAGTCAACACAGTATCAGAATCTTTGTTTCTTAGCATGTGGGGACCATTATTGTAAAATATTTTTGATAAGTATAATACTACTTTCATCACTGTGATTGAAATATGTTCCTCATACCATTTCACAGCTAGTGCAGAAACTGAACACAAGGCCACAGCCACCTGGATTCTCTGAACAAGTGTATGCTGTTTCCACTGGATAGAAATCTTGCAGGTTTTTGAGCAGATTTCCTCTAAAGTGCTGCTACATCTAAAACCTGGATTTGATCTCTCACTCCTCCTTATAGTAAGGAGCAAGGATCTCTAAAGAAACATAAAAAAATCACCAAATGTACTCTAAGAACCTGACTCAATGTGGGAGTGACAATACACAAGGGCAAAATTTTGAATCCTTTCCAGTAAGTACTATCTGAAAACTAACCTAGTCTGAATTTTCCATACTTGCAAAGTATTTCATAGGCAGTTGTGTTTCCCATTTGATTAATATTATAAAGAACTTCCCATGAAATATCCTTCTCACTTTTCCTGTATCAGATGCGGTGTCTGTATAAATGCAGTCACAAATTATGCTATCACATGCTGCAGGGGAGGTGCAATTCTTCACTTTCTGTAACAACTTTTCTTCCTCCTCCTCTCATCCACTCATTCTATAAGCTATATATATGTGAAGTGCCTCAAGGCAAGTGTGTAACATTCTGTGCAACAGTTCAAGCACAATGTATATCTGTTAAAATAACCAGTGATTGTATTGCCAGGAACCTTTGTTTCTTATTTAGCACCATGGTACTCTGGCCCTATGAAAGTTGGAGAAGAAAAATCTCACTCCAGAGAGCTAAATACTTTAGATGATGTTTTAGGCTGCTTCTATTCCCTTAGCATGAGAGTAAGTTTTTCTACTTTTCACAGTTCCTATTTTCTTAATTTGCTCCTTTCATTCCAAGACTTTAAGAAGAGACCATAGAAGAGTCACTGAAGTTGGCAGAGACCATTGGAGATCACCTTGCTGGCATCTCAATAATTTGTAACAGGAAGTTGTCACCAGAAAATTCCAGATCCCCTGAGCCCTGCTGCTGTCCTCCCAGCAGATCACTAACATCACTGTAGTACCCCTTGAGAATCTGGACCTTTAAATGTGGAAATTCTTCCAATGCTCTGAAGAAGGCCTCATCTATTTCACTGAATCCTCCTCCATGCCCCTCCCTCTTAGAAAAAGGATGAAGTCAAACACCACCTGGGTTCCCACAGCCTTGATCATCATGCCCAGAGCCATACAGTCACATGTAATACTTCCCAGGCCACCTCAACAGTATCACTAATTCTTGCAAGGAAGAGCAGCAGGGTGTAAGAGAGTCAGAAGAGCATCAGCAGGCTGTCTATAACATTCTGAATATGAGCTGTCAACACGAAGCAAAGATCTCTAGATGATGGGTCAGTTCAGCAGGCAGGTTTTTAAAACCAGAGGTGAACATGACTGCATGATGAGGTAAATATCTGTATTAGCAGCTGCACTTCTGCTAAATCCTTGGACCATGTCAAGATAACGTGGTTTTAACTGTAGATTACAGCAGCTAAAGAAAAATGAGAATTTAGAACAGTAGTACAACCGTGTTAGCATTTAACCGTGGTAGCAGCTAATGCTGCTTCTTTAGACAACATACATTTGCAGGACAGCTTTTCATCCAGACTCAATTCCCTCAAACACATGGGTAAGACTAAGTAGCATCACAGGAAGGCTGTAAATGGCATTCTTGGAAATATTAGATGAAACACAGAGGATCTGTTTTTTCTCCACTGGCTTTGTAAGAGAGAAGATTTCACTCAAAATTGAAAGCGCTTTGCCCAAGGGCTTTAAGGTGAGAGGTTTTTAGTCATTTAATAAAACGGTAATTTTTTTTTATCAACATGCGAAATATGTCAGTAGAATGCTTTGGGGAAGACATTTTGAACACTGTCAGATCAATGGACATAGGATTAATTTTATTTTTAAAATGACTTTATTCTTCATACAGCCCTTGACTCCCACTTCAAATTATTTAGGCTTTGGTACATGGTAGCTTGTCTTGTTGCTAAACTAAGTGGCAATTTTAATCAATGCACTTCAGTGCTTTTCCTCCTGCCTCCTGCAAATCGTATTGTGCACTAATTACCAATGCTGCAGACACACACAGGGGAGTAAGTAGCATTTGCAATAATCAGGCTGCACAGGGAACATCACAGAAAGGGTAAAACAGCCTTGCAAGCATTGGAAAAAATTATGTTGATTTCATTAAGTGGTACCACCACTGCTGATTTTGGTTCTTGAGTATAATAAACAACATTTTTTCCATATAAAATAGTACAAGTTCAGTAGCCTAGATTAATATTTCACTATAGGGAGAAGCTGAACAGCTGATCTTCTGTATGTATTTATCTTGAATGAATAGCTTGTTCACATTGCGGGAAAGAAAAGCAAATGTTAAGAAGAAGGACTATAAAGACACTAGAATTAAATCAGGGAATTGATTGTGAGGGACGTAAGGGGAAGATAATGCTGTCATGGCTTGAAACAGTAAAGGCAGAACAGAATTCAATGTTGTTAAGCTGGGAGTGGTTAAAAAGTCAAGTAAAAACATTAAACACATCATACTGTGCAGGCTCCCACTATTCCTCATAGCTTTTTCTGAGAACTGGGGGATAAGTACTGAGATCAGGGAAAGCACAGCATTAGAGAATCCTGCACCAACAGTGAAAAATGCACAGAAGGTACAGATTCAACTGGAAGAATAAAGAGGCAATAGCTTCTTCCCTTGTTATACCACTCAGCATATTCAGCAGTCACGTCATCCAGAAGAAGCTGGGTGGACAACCCCTTCCCCCTTTCAGCACCCTAGTGAAGTACACTGATCACCACAGAGGTTTGCAGGGAATCTCCATGGAATAACAGGAAGGGAAAACAAACAAAACCCAATGGAACATGCATATAGCACCTCAGAATACAGAACTGGTGACAGATCTAGCTACAGATAAGTATGGTGACACTAGAAGCCCCAGGTGCGCCAAATCAGCTTCAAGTGTAATAGTACTTAAAGCTTGCTGCCTATAGCTTACTAGTATTTGTCTTAAGCTGGTCTGTGGCACAGACATGATATGTTCTCATCTGTCTCTAAAGACTTCACGAGTGAATAAACCCCTAGAGGGATAGCAGTAAGAGGCATAATAGGAAAAAGCAAAAGCAGAAATGAAGAGAATGAGCCATAGACACCCTGGGAGCAGGAGCAAAGATGACGGCAAATTCAGTAGGTATGACACTGTGACACTGACAGATTAAAAGTATTTGAAAAATGCAGAGCAAAATGCTGTGCTGTATTTGAGGAAGTGCAACCTCATCTAATAAAAGCCTCCAGAATTCCTCCTGTTAATCATAGAATCACAGAATGTTTGGGGTTGGAAGAGACCCTAAAGATCATCTAGTTGCAATGTCCCTGCTGTGGGCAGGGCGGCCACCCATGAGATCATGTTGCTTAGGGCCACATCCAGCCTGGCCTTGAAAACTTCCTACGACAGGGCATTCATGAGTTCTCTAGACAACGTTTCAGTGCCTCACCATTCTGTGGGTAAAGAATTTCTCCAAACATCTTACCTAAATCTCCCCTCTTTTAATTTGACACTGCTCCTCCTTCTCCTATCACTATCTACCTGTGTACAAAGATCCTTTCCTGCTTTTTTTACAAGCCCCCTTCAAGTACTGGAAGGCCACAGTGAGGTCCTCCCAGAGCCCTCTCTTCTCAAGGCTGAAATACCCCAGCTCTCTCAGCCTGTCTGTCCTCACACCACAGGAGCTGTTCTCCAGCCTTCTCATCCTCCTGGCCTAGTCTGGATTTGCTGCAACAGGGCCACACTTCTTGTGTGCTGGGGCTCCCACACTGGATGCACTATTTCACATGGAGTATCACAGGGGCAGAGTGGAAAGGTAATATTCCTCAACTTGCTGGCCAGACTTCTTTTGATGTAGCCCAGGATGCTGTCTGGGCTGCAATTGTGTATTTTTTCTTCTCAGTCTAAACAAATACACAACTTCAATGTCTGTGGGTTTTGTAGTTTGTTTTTGGGTTTTTTTTGTTTGTATAATATCAAACATTTTGAATTTCAAACAAGAAGGAATATTCACTATCCAACAAAACTATCTATGCAAAAAGCCATCCTTGCACTATACCAAACTAACTTGTTTCCACTGGAAGAATAGGAAACACTTCCTATGGTTTAAAAAAACTGGATCTTGCCCCACTATAAATCACACATCTACAACACTTGCTGCAATAACTACGCATGTAAAAACATTACTTTAGAACTTCACCTTCATTTTCACTTGAGTAACTGCTATTCTTTATTATTGGGTTTCAAATTTTTTCCTACAATAATAAGATTAAGAACTTGACCTGATGGCCACTAACTTCTCAACTATACAACAAATACAAGACCCTGTTTAAAGTGACAGAATGCTGCACTGCAAGGAAAATGCTGTAGCAACTCCAGAGAGGAGCAATTTATTGCAGTGTGCTGGGCCCTGACTATTCTTTAGTGGACACAGTTCAATACTAGAGAACACCCTAAGGGGAGGAGCAGGAAAGTAGACCTACAGGCACCATGGCCTCTCAAATTGCAGCTGTACCGGGGAACAACCTGTGCCAGTAGCAGTTGCTCCCACACAGAAGAAGAAATCTAAGACCAAATCAGTTCACTTAGTGAGGAATAAAGAGGAAACAGGGCCCACAGACCAGGTGGAAGAAGCAGGGCCAGAGATAACCACCAGATCCCTATTACTTCAGGAGAGGGTATTCAATGGATGCAAAACAGCACCATTGGGCTTTTGGGATAGCTGCTGTGGAGACAGAAGAAATTAGACAGCTGAATACCTTTCCTGGTCTCTCAGAAGGCTCTGTTCTTTGTGTGACAGCAGTTCTGAGTGGGCTTGAATAGGAAACCCCAACTGCTCAGGAATTTTGGAAATCATCACTAATAGATCTTGAAGACAAAAATTTTGGATTATCTGGTGGAAAATGTCATTGGTTCCAGCAATGACAGGGTTAATTTTTGCCAAAAGGGGACATGGCCAGGACACAGACATTACTCTATACCCATCTTTTCTGGGAAGACGGGGTGCCTTCTGGTCCAAAAAATGTGTTAGAAGGACCATTCAGTGTTGACCATTATTGGAGGGGAAAGGGTGGTCTGTTATCGAGTGTGCTGTGGCGTGAGTTTTTCTCCTGAACCGTTTTTTTTCCAATACCCTCTGTCATTAGTATTTTTTGTGTTACTCTTTGTTTTCTTATCTCATTGCTGTTGCCAGTAATTTGCTTTTCTCCAAACTTGTGATCTTTACCTTTCGTGGCTCCAGTTGAAGGGGGGGTGGGGGTGGCTGCACATGGTTTTCCTGGGAGTGCTAAACTGCAGAATACCATTCCTAAACCATGACATCACGACAGAAGGAAAAACGGCAGAAGTCGAAGGCGCTGGATCCACACTGCATCTTGGAGCCTGTGCTATCTCACTGATGGCCCTCCCTGCTCTTTTCTCCTGCTCAGAGATGTTAAATTCTACTCTTTTCCGTCAGAGACGTTTTAGAAATGAATATCTACTGTACTTCAAGAAAAAAATATCACTTTTACTTACGAATGGCTAACTAACATTTACACAATCAAAAAAAATTAGTTTTAAGTAACTAGTATCCTTTGACACTTCTTTATGATGATAATTTTAATTCACATGACAGGTTAAGTTACAGTACTTGTATATTGGAAGACAGATGTGCAATGTAAAATATAAACAAACTTCCTGTAATTTCAATAGTAGGCATAATAAAGGTAATTACATTTTTTAATTATATTGAGTATCATTCTAAAGCAAAGAACATCCAAACAATTAAAACAACTTTAGAAGTCAGTCAGGTGAACATGGCAATGCAATTCAAGTACTTGATCTCTGGCAACAGCTAAGCATTTAAGTTGTCCAAAAAACTGAACAAAGAGAACAACATAATCTTATTGCAACGTTGTTGAGAAAGTTATCTGCAAATGCAATAAGAATAACCAAAGCTATATTACACATTAATGTTTTCTTTGCTTGCTCTACATCCCATAACACATACATATACAAAAAATTAAGAGGCTTGAAAATATTTTGTCTGCTAAAATACAGACAAAACTCAGTGGTTTAATGGTTCAGGGTTTTTTATTCCTTAAAGGAATCAAAAGAGAACAGTGAATTCTGTTTTAGTAACATAAGTTGGGGGACATCTGTGTTATTTTGAATGCTTCTGTATTCACCTGTACTTGTGTGGAACCCTGGCAACACCCTTCATAAAGAAATAAATTGAGAAGGAGATTAAGAACAGTTGGGAGTTATTCTGGCAAAGGCAATTTTTTACAATTCTCCAAGGATTCTCATTATTTTAGTAATGATCTTCCCTTGCCTGTCTCTCTCACTAAATCTTTTGTCCTCCTCTTCTGCATCCAAACAGCAATTGTGTACAAACTGTTGAATATTTAAAATAGAAAAATGCTACTCAGTCTTTAAAATACGTGGCCAATCATTATTTTGGTATTCACTGCAGCTAATCGTGATGCATTTATTAATGTGTAAATATCAGACATTTCCTTTGGCATTCCACTCTCCGTTTGCAATTCATTAACATATTGTTATTTTAAAATATTAGTCTCTGAGAAGACACCAGATTTTCACTGGATTGGTCTGACAGTTGAAAAAGCATTTTTATATTCTGAATGCATCAAAACAGCAGAATCTCTAGGCAGATAGTAAGTGGGATTCACTGAAACACAATGTTAGTTCTAATGGATGGATGATTGTGTTTGGTCTTTTGAAACTTTGAAGTATAGGTAAGTCTTGATCACACAAATTAATAAATCCTAAAGCTGGAGTTAACAATAACCATTACACCCAAATTCTGCAGCTTAGCCCAGCCAATTTTTCAAAAGGTCAGGTTGTGAACTGGAGAAGATCAGGGAGGTCCACCGCATAGCTTTGTTGCCAGGCATCTCTCGTCTGGATTGTTGCAGGCATTTATTAGTATTCGTCAGCAGACTCAACAAAGCAAACAAGAAATTCAAGCACGAATAATAAAATGAAATGCTGCTATATAACCCTTTGTCATTCAGCAAATATGGGACTTTTTAGCTACATTGTTCCTAAACCTGGGTTACTACTTTAATTTTTCTCCACAGTGCTGACTGAATGAGTATGCATGTGTGTTAAATGCAGAGCTCCCTTAACAACTGCAGGACTGCCATTTAATCTGTTGGTAGATGGACCATTTCCTGTGGGAACTCTAGCTATGATTTCCAGATCCACCAAATAAATCTCAGATTAAGATTCCAAATGAAACCTGCCTTTGGCAGATAAAAAATGTCAAGATGGATATAAACAGTAAAATTATAAATTATCTAGGTGTTGCACGATGACTTGATGTGCGTTTTTTGTTTACACTTTCCCTGATATCACAACTATACAAGGCATTCATCAAATGTCACACTTTCATAATACTGGAGGCATCATTAAAACTGTTTGGCTAAGGACCTTGAAGTGTTTAAGCAGTAGCTCAAAAGTATATTTGTGCAAAGTAGAAGAATAAATTTACATATCAGCAGCAGCTCATAAGGGATGGGTAAATATTCTGTTTATCTCTCATTGTAATTCAGGTTAGTTTAAATACAGGGTTTCAGGATATCATTACAGCCTATATGGAGTCATTACATAATTTCCAAACATAGTGTCTGCTGGAGTTTTACTAAGCATGCTGTGTTTATGTTTTCTAAACCAACTAAAAACAAAGTAAACCCTCCCACCCCATTTGTCTTTTGCTATTGTCATATCAGACAGTTACTTTTCACATATAACCCCCTTCCATTATCTAAATCTTAATGATCCAGAACTCCCTTTTATCTAGGCAGGGTCATGTTTCCCAATGCCCATTAATTATAGTGAAAATTCTCTTATCCAAATGTACTCAACCTCCCCTACCACACACAAACAATTAAGGCTTTGCTGAATTAAGAGTTCTAAACAAAATCCCAGGAAACTACAGCTTTAGAAGTAAAGAAAAATATTGCAATTTTAAGTGTTCAACATAAAAGAAAGATCACTCTGCAGAAAGTAGCCATAAAACACCTTGCCCCTGGACCCTTTACTCCAGCAGTGTTCTACTAAAGATGCAGGTGAACTCACAAATAAAAAGTCGGCAGTGGACTCCCTGAAGAACATTTTTACAATAATTTTTAAATATTTTGCTCTGAACTTAAGTGTCATTGCAGCTGCTTTAAAAATAGAAGTAATGAAGGTTTCTAAAGGAGAAAATAACCAAATTCCTTTTGCACTTGTGCAAGGTTTTCTACAGCTCCTTCTGAAGCACTACTTAAAAATTACTGTGGTAGTAAGTGCTGTTCTCTCTGAAGTACATTTCAAGACATTCTGAAGTTAGCTGCACTCATACTTTACGCACTTAAGATTCAAAGTGCAATACTTCAAGGTGTGCACTCTCCCCATCCTTAGTGCTTTGCAGCCCTCAGTGCAGATAAGGCCCTACACATTTTGAGCCTACCATAAAGTGTCCAACAAAATCACAACACTGCAGTGAGTCAGGAAAATACTGGATATCTAGTTGTGCTTCTAATGAGGAGTCTTCATGGTCTGCCTAAAAATGTGCTGTATTCTACCACTCAAAAGGTACCAGGAAAGAAATGGAATGAAAAAAGAAGAGATAAGAATTTATATGCATGAAGGAATCCATATATTTACAGGAAAGACCAAGTGGTATTGGATGATTTTTCAGTTTTCATTAGCTCATTCTTATCTTCTAAGTTATGTCACACTATTCCTTCTTCTTCCATGGAAGAGGTTTTCTTCATCTTCCACGCTTAGTGTTGCTCAACAGTTACTAGCCACTTTTCCTGGATTTTACTCCTGAAAGTCCATCCTCTCAGCCTCTTTTCATCCTCTTACGTCATTCAGAGAAACCTGCAACTACACTTGGCACTTTGCAAGGGGATCTTTGACAGCATACAGCGAGTTTGATGGTGAAGGCACAGCACACATTGAAGGCACTGATCAGCTGAGCCATATGGGCATAGAAGACGCTGCCTCTCGGCATGTCACAGATTTTTCTGCATATAAACCATCCTTGCAATATCCTTCTTTCTTTTCCAGGTAAACAGCACTATTGCTAGAAGATGGTAGGAAAGGGAGAACAGGCTCACAGTATCTCCTGTTGAGGCATGTAAAAGAAGAAAGAGACTTAACTATGACAAGTATGCTTAATTCTGCCTCTGCTACAGCCTTGAAAGAGGGGCTTTAGATTTACTTTAGAGTGTTTACAGCTGTAGTGGATATATTCTGGAGAAATGGGCAGCAGCACCTTTACCATTAGCTGCTTTTTTACCCAACTAAAGCACTAAATGGAAAACCTTTACAATGCCATATTACTCTCAAGGCTTTGTTTATCCATTCATTTTTGTGTGTGCCAAACTCACCCAAAAGAAATTGCAGACAAAAAAGTCCTTGTAACTGTGATTACAAAAAAACAAATCCACAAAAAGTACATTAAAGCCATTACACAACTAGAAGAGTTTCCTACTTCTAATAGGACATTCAAAGTTCCACAGAAAGATTATTCATTTTACTTAACCTTTGCATATGACTACATTTCCTTAATTACCACAAATGTACAACACCCCAAAGCCCCACAGCTCACCACCAGACAAAATACCTCCATTACAAATTTCCCTGCACAAGCTGATTCTGTAGTTCTGCTCCAATCTACATTATCATATCTCTTTAAAGCTAGTCTCCTCTGAACTAGTTTCCAGACACGCAATTTTAAAGTATATTTACAAGCTGCAATATTCTTTTGAAGTTACATGGAAAGAGTCTATATGGATCATAACTAAAGTTACTATCAAATTCTGAGAAGTGAAATTGTTTCACTGACTTACATTTCAATATATGCTTCAAGTAATGGCTTAGCAATATATATCTATTTATTTCTATGCTTGAAAAACATAATAACCATTTTTTAAGAAAGCAAACAACTCTGCCATTAAAAATAATCAATCTATTAACTTTTCTTAGGAATTTACAAATAAAAATTATACAATGCTTTTAATTCTGGAATAAGCAAAACTCTAATTTTGTTGCCAAAACAGACTGAACAGTACTTAAAATTCCAAGACTTCTAATTTCTGTCCTGTCCTTATGAGCATGGATGCTCATAAATACGACATAAGCAAAAACATTACAATAGTTAAAGAACTAAGAACTATAGCTGCACCTATTCAAACATGGTACGTGAGTCAAATAAGACACAAATTTAACTCCAGCATTTGCACACTTACCACTTTTCTATCCTGGTAATGCTTCTGGAAAACTGCCATATCAAGTCCTAAGCATATATATATGAAGAGAAAACACCCAATTTCCCGTTCCCTCTTGTATTTTCACAGTATTAATGTTTTCATAGTTCCCACCATGCATGTAAACCCTACCAAAGTAACAATTCTACCCCAATGCAATGTGCTTCCCCACACCATCATCACTGCAATGCAAAGATATGCACCTATTTGCCAATACAAGTTTATTTTTATAATTGAATAGCATTCTAAGCTTTCTAGCTTGGATACTGAATATTTTTCATTTCTAAGTGGCACACTCCTCACTGGTCTGCTGCCAATGTTTCTGGTACACTCTCTCAAGTATCCTTAGAGGGAAATGAAAAAAGGCATTAACCTGCTATTAAAAACAAGAGAAAGAGTACATTTAAACCAGATACAAACACAAAACAACAAGCCTTGCACACAAACTGTTCTTTAATTCTTCCAATAGAATAGAACAGTGACAAAGTCTTCAATCCACGCAGGGATACTATACTCCAAACCACTCGGAAAGTTAAAAAGAAAATTTCACCTATCAAACACTTCAGATACACTCCTCTTAAACACTACCTTTCTTTCAAGTATTTTATTTTATAACATCTATTAACAAGTTACACATTATCCCACATGACTGCCATAAACCTACCACTTCTCTGTGTCTGTTTTTTCTATTTTTTAAAATTCTCATTGCTTGACTGAATTTTCATCTAATCAGATAAATTTAAACTCGTACTTGCTTTGCCATCCTTTTTTGTTGAAAAATGATGTAATCTCCAATATTTCAGTATCCTATTAAAAAAATAATAATTCATTAGAGGGTTATCCTAAACCCAGCTTTTAAACTTCCAAGTTACAAGAAAGGAACATCTAAATTCAGTACAGTACCAACTGCACAAAGGAAAGATACAGAGATTACAGAGCAAGCAGGACACAAAATAGTTCACTCCTCAGCACACACATTTACACAGAAAATGAAAAGTTGCTGTGATTAAGTAATACAGTGAGAAAATGCACCAGAATATCTACCAAGGGCACATACTGAACATTACGTTGCTGAAATTGACCCATTATCTTTACGATAAGTGAATCTAATTTAGCTGTTAATACCCTAATTAAATTCTAAGGAAAAAAAATATCCTCATCCACACCAGTATGATGACAGATTTACCCATAATCCCTTTTTCTAACTTTCCTAGGAGCAAAAGCATGAAGAATTACATGACTTATTAATGATTATGATAAAGAAAAGTGTATAAATTTTACTTTTGTTTATACAACAACTTCTATTGGATACATGAATCCATAAGCAGCAGCTTGGAAAAAACAGCTGTTTAAACAGCACAAAATATTGACTTAATGCATCAGAAAAATAATACACATGAAACTCAGTAACTACTCAGTTTTAAAAATATCTCTGAGCAGCAGCAGAACATAATTTCTTGCAATTAGGCAGAAAATATTTCACAGAGAATCAGTTTCATTTGCCTGCTTTGGAAAACTTAACCTTTTGAACCATTCTTAGGGTATGCTGACCCCTAAAGGTCTAAAAATACTAAGCCTTATTAAGCCATTACACGTTTAAATTGTCAGAATACAATTCTTCACTAATTTACACCACCATGACTATTTTTGTTGACAAAGTATATGATTCAAAAACTTCTGAACTTCACTCAGTAACGGCTCAAAATTCCATAAATTGGAAGAGATTTACAAGTAGTTTATTTTACAGAATAATATAGGTAGAAATCCCTTTAAATATGAAAGAAAAGCATCATCTACAAAACAAAGCATTTCTTTTTTCTTCTAAACAGACTCTTCATAGCAACTTGACATTTATTATCTTTTGAGAGAGAATATGTAGTATAAAACTCAAAAAACGGAAATGTACGAAAAGCTATGAGACTCTGATATAGAGGGAAATTTCTATGTTGAAACACCTATTCCATTTTGAATTTTTTAACCTACATATAGTCACTTACTAGCAAAAAATCCAACCAAAAGTGAGGGTGTTTTTGTATTGTCCTTTCCTTTCTCCCTTCTATATGTCACAATCTAGTCACAAGCCACTTGATCTATCTACAAAGTCAGTCAGTCACATAATGTACTCTTAAATTCAGTGGGTTTTTTTTTCCCTTAGGTTTCTGTCATGAAAAACAGAAGAATGTATCGGAGAAAATTGTGTCTGGTCAACCAACTAAAAATACAAAAAGATACTTGCATCCTGATGAAGATGACAACTCCACCAACCAGGGAAGCTCCAAGTTAAACAAGGTCACCTTTACCTCCAAGCCTTACCTTACTGTCTAAATTCAGTTGAGCTACTAGTGAGAAACTCATTTATATTAGTAGATGGCTTAATCATGCCCAAGACATAAGTGAATAGCCAAGAAAATGACTTTAAGACAGACTTTCAGATTTATTGTTAAAAATTAAAAAAAATAAGGTAGGAAAGTAAAGTGCCATGTACAGACTAAGAATTTAAACAAACCTTCTGAAAGTTATACAAAAACATTTTCAATAATCCAGAAAACAAAGGTGAAGCTTTATATTCATGAAGCTGCTCTCCTGTTACTCCAAGTACTTTTAAGCAGCAGTATGTGGTTGTGGGGTTTTTTTTTTCTTTTCTTCCAAAGTCAGTCATATATCAGCAAGAACAAACACACTCCAGTCACTGCCTAGCACTGGTATAACACCTGAGGTTCCTTATTAATATCTTTAAAGTCCCTACCTTTTGACCAGTTCTCCATTTGTTCTTCTGAACTTGTTTGATCTGGCACTGAGTCCAGTTTTTGCTTGAAGGTTTCACAGCTAAAATAAAAGAAACTCGAGATAAATAAACTTGAAACAATATAACACACCTATATTTTGCCTTCATTTGAAAGAAAATTTACAGAAGAAATTATTTTAAAAATTTATAGCAGCAAAATGAAGTCTGCATACTTTAACAATCAGTGAAAAATTGTATTTCTCAGTAAAATTTTTTTTTTTCTTCACTCATCTAATTTTGATAATTGTTTGGTTCAGCTTTCTGTTGCATGGGATGCCTTTGTTGAAATATTTATTAGTTTCGTTTTTTCTTCTGGAGTCTGGTCTTGGAAGTACACATAACTGAGCACAGCCCAAATCCCACCAAGCAGTCCTGCTACAAACAAGACTGCTCACTTTGGCAGCTATTACAGATGGAGGCATGTGCTTCACTGTACAGCATTCTTTTTCTTGATAAAAGAATTCATTTCCTAGATAAAATACAGGTAAAGTGGCCCGTGACCATTCCAACTCTGAATTTGCAGCCAAATAATGCATCCTAATATCTGCATGCATATGGCTTCCAACTATAGTTGCAATATTTCATATAATCAATAAGACCAATAGTAAAATATTATGCCTACCAGGCATCATTTTGAGCATTAAAATATATATTCTCTTATGTGTTAAAAATTCAATTTTACTCTGTATAGCAAGGAAATCTAAATAAGTTTGTAATCTTGATAACATAGTAATCTTACCACAAATTGTATTACTTACTTAAGCACCTTTTTAAAAAGTATTGTACATAGAACAATTTTTATCCTTAACTACAAAGTTGTGCTTATTTTTTATGTTTTCCCTGCTACATCTTTTTTAGATTTATTAAAAAGATACATGTGCATTGAAGATACAGTGGCTAGATTATGAAAACACTCAGAGTTGTCATTGTGCTGAAAAAGTAAGACATTAAAAAAAAATTAAGTACATGTTTTATAATTCAAGCAAATTATTCTAATACATATCCTAAATAATATAGCAGCAGAATTATAATTGCAAATATTTTCCCATACAACATGAAAAAAGTAGATGATTTCATTTTTATATTTAAAATTATAAAAAAATTAATTGTACAAACACTTAAGATTCAATACTAGCACGTACACCAAACATTCAAGAAATACATATTTGGCTTATATTTGTTGTTGACTATAAATCTGCATGATAAAAAAAATGTATAGAATTGGATGTGCTTAGACCCTAAGAAAAAATAAAAAGTTCACCTCATAGTGCAGAACACTGAGTCCCTTAAAAGAATCCCTCAAATGAAGCTGTACGGTTCTTCTTCAATTCTGTGTAACTGTGTTGATTTGAAGTTGGCAATCTTTTCCTAAGTTCCTCATTTACTTTTGGATTAGCTGAAAATATAGAGGGTTATTAATATCAAGAAATAGGTTTCTGTCAATGAAGCCATTTCCCTACATATTGCACAAAAAGGTTCATAATAATTGCAGTATTTTAATAAGATATTCATATAGCAAGACATGAAGAAAATATGGTATTTAATAACCTCTGGAGTATTTTAAAACATGTCTTAGGGCCTTAATGTGTCTAGTAATATACTATTTAAAACCATAATTTTATCCCTCCACAATATACAGTCATTCTTCCTCGCCATTTACCCAGCTAATGAATGCCAGCAATTAGTAAAATGTAATCCCATTGCACAATCATTTTAATGCTTTTAGCACTCAGAAAAGTAAACACCAAATTAATACTGCTCAAGCCATATCAGATCCTAGCTGGAAGCAAGCAATTATAGTTCAGCTCCTCAGGTGTAATTAAATGATTGGAATGATTTAGTTCCATAAATGCAAGTTAATTCATAAGCAAGCAACAAATATACTGGGAGTAATTACAAGAAACATTGACAGTCTAAGCAGGGCATGTGCCTGTCTGCACCTGATATAGGAAAATGCTGCCCTCTCCCGGAAATAATGGACTACGGCACAGGAAAAATTTGTGACTGAAGTCAAGAGGATCATTTAATAGACTTTGTCTTCATGGGTGAAATAGGTTTGTTAACTAACAGGAATTTTCTAGTTTAAACATAGATAAAATAAATTTTTTTTTTTTTTGATGCTAAGTTAAGGTCACCTATCGATCAAAGTAAAACAGAAAGATTTTTGGAGTTTCCTAGGATGTGCCTAATAATTAGAAAAAAAAAAGTTGGGATACAGAACAACAAAATACTCCAGACACTAAGTACTTCAGCTGGTTGCTCTGAACACAAATGCTGCAATAAGTAGCTGATTTGTGCACAACACTTACTTGTCGTTCAAGACAAGCCTTTAGTGAAAGTACCTTGAACATTAGGTATATTTAGAACCAAAACTTATTGAACCATCACAATTCAGTGAGTGTTAAAAATCACCATTTCAAAAATGAACAGAAGTGGCCATTAAGGTTTTCACACAAGAAACCGACAGAAAAATTGAATACAATTATTCAAAATCCTTTCATTTAAAGTCAGTATGTTAATAATCAATCTATGTAATAATGAGAGGAAATTAAAGTTGGAGATAAATATAAAGTGTACTGTCAGACCAAGACAAAACTGAATATACAAAATGAAACCATAACCCAAAGACTAGAGGTAATTTTAAACCTAATTTCCTTATTCACTATTTATTTATCCAACTTGTGCTCGTGCAAAACTAATAGGACATGATGAAAGAAAGTGAAAATAAAAAAGAAAATGTCCCTATTGGTTGAATATAAAATGCAGCAGTCAAATAAAATTAATAGGTAAGTACAACAATGAAAGTACTCTCAGACTTAACTGTTTTGCCATCTGTAAATAAGAAATGCTTCCAAATGCTGCTGCAGAGGAGAAAAATCATACACTGTGGTCAGTATATATCTGTTTTCCACACAGAGAAACTGTAGGAAAGCTTGATTCAGAAGAACCTGATCAATGTAAAAGTCTTAAAATTGTTCTCTATCAATAGCACTTTGGCATAAAAATATTTATTTGTTCCAGATCTTGCTGTATTTCAAAACAAACCCAAGGTGTATACAAATACCTTTGGTGTTACTTTACTTACTGTGGAAAAGAAAAAAAATATTTTAAGAAGTCGTATTATTAAAAGTTTAAAATGTACTGCACATTTGCTTTGCCCTTTGATGTCACAGTCCTATTTTTCTATTCAAATCTTGTACACTGTAAGTTAATTGCTTTTGGAAACTACTTATTATTCATGTAAAAATTAATGTGCCAATGTGTTTAAATCCTTTTAAATGACCATTCATGCATCTTTCTTCTTTAAGTACCAATGAAATCTGTCAAAGATATCAATGCAAGATGGTCTTAGACAAAGTTCTAATACAGATTTTTTCTGCTAACATAAGATTTTCATTTTCGTCAACTTTACTTAAATTCCATTAATTTTTTAAGCTGCTTTTAATAAATTCACAAGTAAAAAATTTTAGGCTCCATAGTCTGTCATTTGTGTTCCAGCTGACTTTATGAATATTAATAACAGTGTTATCCTGATTAAATAGGCTTCATATAAAATCCCTGTGAATCCTATAGCTCAGACATCTCATTTTTCCAACTCTTTATGAATTTGGATTCAGACATTAAACTGGAAAAAACCTTAAAAAACAGATTCAATGGTACATTGGTGTACCCTTAAGCAAAAAATTAGCTGTTCTAATGATTCAAATAATTAAAATTGATAGGACCACATATTGAGATTTAAGGCTTTCTGTACACATGCAACATATTTTAACTCTAATGAAAACATCAACATTTCACAGACAAGGGATTAAGAATCTATTACAAAATAATAATACCTGTCCTAACGCTTACCTTAAACAAACAGATGATATAATCTTAAATCTTCATGTATGGAGTGCTGATTTGGAGAAGTATTTTCCAAAGAGAAAGAAATTAGTGGATACTTAATTACATAATACATACACATGAAATACAGGAACATTCTAGTTTACCACAGGAGCCCAGTGAAAAACAGCATTAACTATTAAATGGTTCATACTTCAGGAAAACCAACCTTTTTCTTAAGAATGTCAAATTGAAACACAGAGGAAATACCAATATTATCCTATGAGACTCATGCAGTCCCAGTTTCGAACTACTTTCCATGCTTATGTTTGAATTCTTTACTTCTATGACAGACAAAAATGGAAAATTAAGCTCACTGCACTGCCTTGACTTTTTTATATAGTGCTAACTGTAATGACTGTGTCCTTAATCCATTCAGGAAAATATCCTGCAAAAACACCATTGAAATACTTTGTCTTTCAGTATCTTGGAATATTAATGGATTTTAGGGGAAAAAAAAATCTAAACAAAATAATAAATTATTCAAAAAGATAGCATATCAATCCTTGTTCTAATTATTCATCAACACAAACACTTCATAGGAATTAAATAAAAATTAGGTATATAAAAATAACATATATCTGCAAGACAGAAAGCATATAGTGCTTCACTTGTGCAGTTCCAAATGGCTTTTATTACAGCTGTAGCAGCATTTCCTCTTCTCTGAGGCAAAATACCCATGCTCTTGAGTGTCTGCAGAAAAACTGCTACACAAAGGAGCAGCCCACAGTAACTCCAACCCCACAAGAGCAGCACAGCAGCACTAATGCCAATGCCTGCTCTCCCTGGGCAGGACTGAGAAGCCCATCTTCCAAGCTGGAGGTCAGTTACTGAGCCCCCTCCCCAGGCACAGAAAGAATGTTGGGACCACTCTCTAAGAAGACCCAAGGACTGCAAACCCCCATTCCTTGGTCTTGCCTTGACAGGTTTTGAAGTCAACCACACTGAGTCATGGCCTTGGCCGCTGTGACAGGATGCAAACGTTTGCTGCTCTCGACCAAATTCACCCATTCTTCACAAAAAGTCCTCCAGTCTTGCAAGAGTTTTTCCACACAGAGGGCTATCCCACCTGTCCCACCTCTGGTGGAGCAAGACACCAGCTCCCACTGCTCCTTGGAACAGCACTAAGGCAGTTTTTGTCCCCTTAAAGATGCAGTTAACAGCTGCCACTGACAGTGCAGGGGTGAAGTACCATATAGTTTATGAAGAGGGAAATAGACAATGAATTTTAGCAGTATTCCCAAAAGATTAATTAGATTGGCAGGATCTTCTAAAATATCCTGAAACGTTTTGCCTCGGGGCATGCTAAACTAAAAAACTTAACTTAGAAGGGTACTCTACATAAAAAACAGTTACCTTCTCAAAGCATTTCCCCAGGGAACAAACAGACAGTTTTCCCAGCCCAGGTGGATGTCAAGTTTTGATTCAATGATACACTCATCCAAAAAGAGTCACATTTCCTTCCTATCTTTAGAAACTTTAAGGCGTATCAGAAATTTAAGGTAATTCAAAGTAAGTTAAAACTAGTTTTGGACTGTTATAAAAACACTAGTCAAAGGATAACAATTATTAGCCAATTCAAGTATTTTTTACAAGTGGAATAATACTCATCTGTTAGATACTTAAAAGATATGATATGAAATATACTTTGATTACAGACATAGTTATTTTACTGTATTGGATTCTATTTCTTTTATATGTTTTTAAATACAAGTAGTTAATGCAAAATGTTGTTTCTTTTAAAAATAATATAAAATACAAACAAGTGGATTAACCTTAGAAGTGGATGAATGCAGGATAAGTATTATTTCAAATTTATAAACTCTCACATCACTAAAAAGACAACAAGATTTTAATAGAAGTAACTTTGTTATCTGGAAACTTAATAAAAACATTTTCCCAGAGGGCAGAGTGAAGCACTAATCCCTGGCTTTTCTTTCCTGCTGATTCTTGACCCAAAAGAAGATAAGGCATATGCAGTTGATTTCAACTAACCTGCATAAATAAGAAAGACATGAAGAAATAGGCTCAGGTAATTTTCTTCTGTTGCTGCAGCAGCTTCTTCATATTCTCACTACAAAATTTGCATCTGGTGCTTTTAATGATGGCATACTGTAAGCCAAGGAGCACTTACTGTCTTTGTTATGATTTTGGCAAAGGCAAAAGAGGAGGCATAAACATGCATAAAAACAACTGGTTTAAAATAGGTTTCACCTATTCCTAAATTAAAGGTTGGATAAAGGTACTTTCCTCTTCATTTTTTCTCCCTAACTTGAATTGTCAAGAATCAATTCTCTCTGTGCATCAGGAAATGTTTATGTGCATATTAGCTCACCAACAGCCCCCTATCTCTTCTGCCTTCTGATATATTCTTGTTTTCACATTAACAATCTTAATTTGTATTTTATTTACTAAACAATTTTCAGCCTGCTCTTTTGTCTTCTGTCCCACTTTTTAGCTGTCCTTTGTCCTCCAATTCTTTTCTTTTTCCTTAGTTTTGTCTTCTCTTTGACAATATATGCCTTCTCCTTCCCCCTGCCCACCACCTCTTTGAAATGAGTATAGAAAACTGTGGAGAATCTTCTCAGACTGTCTCTCCTTTTTTCACAGCTTTTCTCATCTTGCTGTGCATTCTGCTGTGAAGCAGCTTTCTTCTGTGACAGTCTAACTGACATTATTTTCATTCTAATAATGAAATTATGATGTGCTTTGATCAGGTATGAACAGCAAATCATTTAGCCATCCTTTAGTTTTGTTGTAAACTCCCCACTGGCCTTAAAACTCAGTATTCTGTATCACATTACATATTGTTATAGACAGCCAGATCTCCATTTCTAAACATTTTACAACCAGATTGCAATTTCCGTAGCCTTTACAGATAAGAACAAATATGAGCATTTTGAACAGGCTGTTGTCTTATCTGGAGCCAAAAGAATATTTTAGTACAATCAGCACTACATAGTGGTAAGGGCTACCTGTGTATTATGCTCTGTTGACAGGACCATAGTCAGCAGACAAAGGGAAGTCATTAAACCTCCCTTATTTGGCACAGCTGAAGTGCTGCATCTGGTTTGACCTACTCATGGATATCCTGAACTAAGTCCAGCAGGTGATTCAAGATGATTAAGGGTCTGCAGGACATGAGTTATGGGGAGTTTGCAAGGGTCTGGTTAGTTGGTTCTAAGGAGGAAAGGCTAAACAGGGATTTTACTGGGTTTTAGCTGCCTTGTGAGCAAATATAGAGAGAGAGAGAGATAGAGAAGACGGATCCTTCTGAGAGAGACAAGTTGTACCACAGAAAACTCAGAGTTATGGGTAAGAGATAATTTTGCACAGAGAGGAAGGTCACTGGAACTAGTTGCTTAGAAAGGTCACAGAATCTCTATAGCTGGATACGGGCAAAACTCATCCGGATATATCAACCCAATCTCACTTTGGAGATTGCCCCATTCTGAACTGGATGATATGCAATGCCTACCTACATATTTTGTTTCTGAAGACTGCAACAAAAACTCACCAGGACTAGAATTCCTGCGACAGAAAAAATACTAGGTTGCTTTACAGGGTCAGTAGAGCTCCAGAGCAACCAAACACCAAACAGCAATGAGACACAACTAAAGACCACCCATGTGGCAGACAGGCTAAATGCCAACAGGGAGGAAAGTGCAACAGCAGCATGAGCACAGCATTTTGAGCCCTACTGGTCTTGAGTACCCAGTTTTATTCAGTTCACTACACGACTGGATGATTTGGCATTAAGCTAAATGTCAAATATTGGTTTGCACATCATCCTTCACTAAACCAAAAATGGACCATTGATACAGTTATTTTACCTGTCTTTCGGAAAGCTCTGGCCTCAAGACCACAAAATCCATCCTTCCCCCAAACTTGTAAAAATGTCACTGTGACTAAAGAGCTCCAAAGCTAACTATGGAAATGATTCAAGAAACATGAATCTACAGTGCTTACATTTGCAAAATTCATTGTATAGTATATTTAATATATTGAAATTCCCAGGTCTCCAAATCATAATTTTTTTTATCACAGAACTATGTTGCTAGATCAGATTTTACCATAAAAGCAAAAATAAAATCACAAAATACTATATGCACATAAAAATATGAAGCAGTAACTCAGCGCCAAATTAAAAAACCACTAGTACAAGTAATAGCATTAAGCAGAAATTATGTCTTCTACCAAATGTTTGGCTGCCTTCACAGAAGGAAGTAAGATTGAACAGGGACTCAACGAAGAAAAGGAGGCAAAAAAATCACACTGAAGCAGAGAAACTTGATTCATCCAGCCAACTCACATTTCTCAAGGTACCTTCAAATAGCACTATTTTTCCTGACAGTAAATGCAGTAAAAATAAAAAGCATAAAGGCTGCAAATAGTGTGGATATTGGAGTCTGACCAAAAACTATCATGAACACTGAACATGCAGAGGCCTGTCAGAAATGTGCCAACCTTTCAAGACTCAGTCCTGTACATGGGGACTGAGAGGGGCCTGTTCGTTTCCTGCAGGGAAACACAGCTGCACCAGTTTTGTGTGTATTTGTCAGGCTGTTTTAAACAGCATGAAAACACAAATGCACCTCCACCACTGTCAAAAACCAACATATCCAGTGCATTGGTTCTACCCAAATTATGCAACTACTCCAGTTCTTTAGTATACACTTCAGCTGGGGAAAGGAATCACATCACTTGAAATTTCACAAGCTAAAAAGCTCAGAGAAATAAAATAACACTGACTCCACATTAGCCCTCCTTGTTCTTTACGAGCAAATTAACTATCCTTTTCTTAGATAACTACCTGAAGAGAAAGCTATCGTTCAACTACAGCATAATTGCTCCCTTAACCATACCTGCACAGCAGTAAAAGCATAGGAACAGTGTTGCTCAGGTGTGAAGATATACATTTTTACTCAACAACCATACAGTCTTGCCTTAACTTATGATTTTTTTTTTTTAAATTTAGCAACTAGATCCATTACATAGCGCCTTCATTGACTACAAGCAGTAATTTCATCCTTGTAATCAAGAAGTGGCAGTGATAGAGAAATGACACACTTCAGGATGTGTCCAAAGAAGAGCAATGAAGCTGGGGAAGGGTCTAGAGCACAAGTCTCATGAGGAGCTGCTGAGGGAGCTGTGATGCTTAGCCTGGAGAAAAGGAGGCTGAGAGAAGATCTTACTGCTCTCTCCAACTACCTGTGAAAGGAGGCTGTAGTGAGGCAGGGGTCGTTACTTGTGCCAAGTAACAAGCAATAGGTCAAGAGGAAATGGTCTCAGGTTATATGGTAGAGGGTGTAGACTGGATATTAGGGAAAATCTCCTCACAGAAAGGTTCAGCAAGATTTGGAACAGGCTGCTCAGGGAAGTGGTGGAGTCACCATCCTCAGATGTATTTAAAATGTGTAGATGTGGTACTAGGGAATATGGTCTCATGGTGGTCTTGGCAGTTCTGCATTTATGGTTGGACTTGATGATCTTAAATGTCTTTTCCAACCTAAATTATCCAACAATTTTATGTTTGCTAGACTCCAACAACATTTCTGTGCATTTTCAGCACTTATGCATTGAATGTGTGCTTTACAAGACACTTAACACGCATGATATATAGCATGCCTTATGTGCAGCAGCTTATTTAGTTATAATTATGAGGTTAGTGATTTTCGAAAATTAATCCAGATGCTTCCCTGAAATTTATTGCAATATCAAAGAAATCTGAAAACCAGTACAATTCAATATAACAAGCTACACATTCAGAAATTATCTTGGACTCCCAGAGAAGAAGAAGATATTCTGAGGTGGGCCAAAACTCAGTGAGAACCAGAGATGTCTCAGTGAAATAAGTATGCTGAGAATGTCCAAAATTAAAGGTAAGCTAAAGACTGAAGAGGCTAAACCTGTAAACACGCAGCATCATATCAATTGCTGCACTGTTTCCTGATGTTGCACCAACAAAGAAAGGTACAAGATTAAAGGGAGTCATCATAGGCTGCGGATCAGTACCAGGCAGTTGAAAATCACAGACAAACATGCAAACAACAAAAAGACAAAAATTAAAAGAAAGAAAAGAGGCATTAGCTGAAGTTAGATCATCAGTCACAAAACATATATTTCTGACAGTGGATCAATTTCCCTGCCAAACTTTAAGAAAGCAATACAAAACATAATCACATATGAGACTACCACTCAAACTGCTGTTTTTTTTTTTATGTCAGGGTAAACAACATATTTACCCTTTAACTCTTGTTCAGAAAAAATCCAAAACCTTCTCTCAGCTGAAATTTACAAAAAACAAGTCAACTTCACCCAGTAGGTAGGAAATTCCTGCTGGGGAAAAAAAAATACCTGTCTAAAATGTTAAGTTACAAACAATGGAAAATATAGTTACATAAGGTCTTCCAAAGCAAGGTGCAGAAAAATTTTAAACACAAGTAGAAATGTCAGAACACACAGAATAAAAACTCTGTCATTTCTGCTCCTTTTCAGCCAATGAAACAGTCCAGCTTTTTTTATTTTTTATTTTTTATTTTAGTATATGAATACATGAATCATTCTCATTCTTCAATCTTTTGATTGTTTATAATATGCAACACGCAGAAGGAAGAAGTTGGACAAATACGTTTTTTTAAAAATCCAAATTTGTTTACCGGGTTTTGAAGAGTTCATTTTAAACCCTTAGTAAGCATATTAATCAGCCAAAACCATGAAAGTAACTTACAGTGGAGAAGCCCGAAAGAATTCCTCTGAGAATATAAACTACAAAGAGTTTCACATAAATTGCAGGTTACACAACAGACAGAAGAACTTCTTAGGGGTTCTGAGTCTTGACATCAGATTCTTTCCACATAGACAAATGGAGAAGAAAATCCTAGAAAAATTCAAGACCTAGAATTATCTAGTTGTTTTCAGCAAAATTATTCTTTTTGGCTTGTTTGGTTTTTTTTTGGCTTTTTTTTTTGTTGTTGTTGTTGGTTTTTGTTTTGTTTTTTTTTTGTAAAAGAAAACAGCTGGATGTTTTACTCATTCTTGCAAGTTGATCCTATATTCCAATACCTGGTATTAATTCTTCCTTGATTCACCAAGATACATTCATGTTTTCATTGCCAAAACACTAAAGCTGAGACAGCAGCTGAATATCGGTCTCAGACCAGTTATTCCTGGGTGGAGCAAAGGAGTTCTAAATCCACTTATTAGATGAAGAAAGAAAAACCCTTCCTTAGTACTTCTGAAACCCTGGCTTATTTTGATGGCTGCTTTCTCTTGTACATAATTGTGCTGAATGTTTTGAGGCTTGTTTGTCAGATGTTGTGGTTATTATATATTTCACTGCTTGATGTCATTAAGTGATAAAAAAAAATCAAGATTTTATAGCTAAAGAAGTGTAAATAAAATACAAGATTCAAAAAAGGGAGTATCTGGTCAACAGTTCAAATACTCAAAATAATTCTGAAGACATTCCTGGACATTGTGAAGTTGCAAGACTTGCAGGCTCCACAGTTTTATCTCCCCTTTCATGCTGAAGGAGCACCTGACAAAGTTAGGTATGTGCACCAGTAAGGCATCTGTGCCTAATCATAATATTAAAAAAACTCCTAAATAACTTCCTTTTTCACAGTTCAAGTGAGAGGAAGGGAGTCTTCTGAAATATTTTCTTAAATTCAATATAAATGAAAGCAACTTATTTTAGCGTTGTGCTTTTATAACTCCTTACTGCCAAAGGCAAATCTTAACAGGTTCAGACTTAAATGTAAAGAAAAAAAAACCAAACTATTTTTTTCTGGTACAAGTTATGATCCTTTGACACTGCTTTCAGTGGTCTTCAACATTTGTCTTTAAATTTCTTCCAGACTTTAAAGCCACAATATCTAATCAGTTATCTCTGTTCATATCTCTGCTTATCCAAAGAAAGCATTCCACTGTTCTCAGTTCTTCAGCTGAACTGTGCATATGCTGAGCTGTCTGCTTTGGGAAAGGAGGTGTTGTGGAAAGGTTGCTGGTTTTGCCATAACTTGCTGTCTACCTGAAAAGAGTTAAATGAATTCAATCTAATTTACTCATCACACTAAACATTACTGAGGTGTAAGATTATTTTTGTTTTTTATCAAAGATACTATTATAAACTAAACCTAACGAAAAGGTAGTTCAGTACTTATAAGGTTTTTCACAGTGCTTTCAGGATAGGTTGAAAAAGCACATCTGCACTCAGGCATCCATTAATAGACATATCTCTAAAAACCTGTTTCTCAAGACATTGATGTCCAGAGACCCCATAATGAGCAAACTCATGCTCTGATCACATTTTTCTTTAATCAGATGAGCTAAAGTGTTTTTAAAAACATTTTGGATAACATCTGATAATTTTTATGAACTTCTTTATAACTGGGGTTTAACATGAAACAATGAATTTCTATAGCAAGTGGAAAAAAATTTTTCTTTTATTTACAGTATAATTCCTGTATTACTAAACAGTGACACTTTCACACATAAATATATTCTACAGGATTACAGTTTAAAAAGAATTCATCACTGGTTTTTATTACATGTGGAATTTTTAAGAGCTGAAGATGTAGAGATAATTCTTAAGTTCCCCAATCTCTCTAATGACCCGAATGGTTGTATTATTGGAAAGAAAGTGTCATATTTAACACTAAATGGGTTCTCAATAAAGTACCTAGTTAGATAGTTTTTTTTTAGTTGTTGTTAACTTTTAAGGTAATTTTGGATACAACTGGAGGGGAACCTCAGTATGAAGGCAGCCTATGCTATTTATAGTAAGTTTTCTCTCTAGTGCAAGACAATGAATGTTTGCCAAAAGAATTGTACATCCAGGAGGGTTTTTGAAATATGAAAGATACTTTTAAACTATGAAGAGAATTATAATTTTTGCCTAATATTTAGTAACCTTCAGATACTGTAATTCCACTTCAGATCCTGGAAAAACATTCCGGAGACAAATATTAGTCTACCACTGGATAGTGAAGAGGAGGAACAAAATTACATTTCAAGGGGAAACTGTTTTAATTAGAGTTACCTTGTACACCTGCAAAGCAGTCACCTTCAGTACATTGTGCAAAGCATTACACCCCACAACGCTGTTTATTCTTGCTACCATCAAATTCTGAGTCCATAAGGCAAGAAGCTCAAGATTGCTCCCAGGCATATTTATATCACCCTACATTTATTTATACTGCTGTAATACAGGAAACTAACTTAAACACCCTTAACTAGTTGACTGTACATCCCACAATAATAGTCTCTGGAAACACCATCTCACCCCAATCCATAACCTTTATGATAAGGGAATCCTTCAGGGGTGCTTCATTATTTTATATTTCAGGATACACAAACAGGTGGACGGGGTCCATTACTGCCCTTTCACAATTGCATTGAACCAGGAATGGCCTCACTATGATCCTGAAAGAAATCCAAATGTATCAAAAAATGGAAAGTGAGTCTATTTTCACAGGTAGCTGCATTTCTGTATCTGTTGCTCTAGTCTAATCAATTTTCAGCATTTGGAAAGAAAGCCTGATTACATGGAAGAAGACCTCAGTGATCTCAGCACCAGCCCAGCAGATGAAAGCTGCTGAGCTATTGCCTGTGCAGAAGTTTACGAAGCACTATACTAAAACTCCATAGCTGTTAAACCACTTGGCATGCCAAACCATTTATCCTGAATCCTACATGAGAAACCAAAGATCAGATTCTGACCCTGCAGCACTGGCTCTTCCTTTGCTGAAGCAGAACAAGTTACAAGCATATAAAAAAATAAAACTTCAGAAGAAAACAGAAAACCATTTGTAATTCCAGCACCTACCTGGAAGAGCTCAGTGATACAAGTTCCTCACCCTATAGATGTAAAGTCACTACTCACTGCCACAACTCTCTGATGTGATCTAACTCAGGTAGCAGGGCAAATTCCTGACCTCAGTGACACTGGTACTTTGACAGAAGCCCAAAAAAGCTGGACCCTGTAAAAAGGAACAAGTGCAGAACTCCTTGCTGCCGAATAAAGGCAGCAGATGAAGACATGTTTTGGAAGCCAACACTTGTGAAAAATATCCAGCTTGATGAAATACCTGTCAGGTCTAATAACACTTTTTTGTGAAGTGGAGGCCATGTCAAGAACTCTTTTTTTTTATTTGGTCTAGGACTCAAAAGCTCCAATATACTACATAAGAAAAAAAAACCCCACTGAACACTACAACTTATTTCTTAAATGTTACGTGTGTGGTAAGACGAATGGCAGCCATTTCAGTTCACTATCTACATGTTTCATATTCTGATTTGAAATACAGTTACTGAGAGTCTTCTTTAGTTCAAACTGACCCAGATGCTCAGCTGAGGTACCCAACACAGAGTCATTTCTGCAAGAACCTAGAATCCATTTTGTTGTCCTGTCAAGTCTGAAAAATAGTTAAATTTCCTCCTCTTGAAGACATACCAGAGATTTGATTCTGGATAAAATACACCTTCCTGACAGGAAGCAATTTATTACAGAAATGTACTCTTAAATCATGGGCTCTATCATCTACAAGGCATTTGCATCCATCAACTACATCTCCAGCACATGCAAGACTGTTTGAACAGCAGCAATCCAATTTCACTCTGTTACTCTGACAAGAGCTCCATTCTCACTCACAGACCTCAAGTAAGTTTTACATTAATCTCTACTTAGCAAAGGTATGTTAATTTGGCTACAGATAATATATGGAAGGAAGCTGAGAGCATTGATACCACTCCTTCGAAAAAGCAAAACTACTCTAACACTATAATGCAAGTAAAGAATGTATAGTAGGAAAGACAGTGCTTATCAATTTCATTTTATTCACTTTGTATTTTCTGCAGTAGCAATATGTTTTGCAAGTGAAGGGATTTCCTTTTACTGACCTTGGCAATCATCAGGACCATACTGTGATTTATATTGAGAATTCCAGGCCTTTATCTGATCTTATAAATAAATGTAAAATACATAAAACAATTATCCTAGTGTAAAATTGAATTTTATCTCTCTGTAATCAGCTTTTGTCTATGATACATATTTCTATGTTTGAATACAATTCAAAATTAATAACAGGTATAATTTATTTTCTGACTTTTCATTATCTTGACATTTTAACAATCTTTTTTTTTATATACTCAGGCTTTAATTTTATCTAGGGCTTCAACCCCACAGCTCCTTTTTAGACATGTACAATGTATCTTTCAGAATATCTATTCAAGGAATAAGCCTGCTGAAAGAACACACTGGCCATTTAACAGACCAAGAAAAAGTGCTAAAAAGAGTAGGGCTTTATAACAAAGAAAAACATCAGATTAAGAGAGAAAATTTAGCACTGCATGTAAATGACAGGAAAAAAACACATATTAGAGGAAATCACAAGTTACAGTGAAGAATTAGAAGTAAAAAGTAGAGTTCTGAAATTGGTGATTCTGGAAAATTATTAACAGACAGTTTAGACTTAATTTTTTAATAGCTAAAAGAGACAACCAAGGAAGTCTTTTTTCTATTAAAGGGCAGTTACAACTTTACATTGAACGCCATAGCATTAGCAATTTAATATAGAGATTAGTCTTATCTGGAACATGAGGCTTTCAGTACTTTACATGTAATTTTTTGGCCTTAAATGTAATTTAAGGCCAAAAAATTTAAATGTAAATGCACCAATCTGATAGTTTACTTTCTTTTCTTAATTCAATTAATTAACTTCAACTAACCATCCTCAATGTTCTACTACCTCAGACATACATATGTTGACTAAAAAAAAGGATGCCTCCATGTAAGGCTTAAGCAGACTTCATAAGCCAGTGTTATGGTTTACACAGAAGACTTTATTAAAAGTAAAAACTCAGAATCAGGAAAAAAAAAAAAAAAAGAAGACACAGACATACACAATACAGCATGAGAAAATATCCTAGAAAGACTGTGCTGGATAAATACAAAGCATGTCATGGCTATATGGACTGACAGCAAAAGTGTCACTTCCCAAACAAGGCAAGAAGTCCACAGGCACTCTGCACAAAGCCAGCCTGGCCACACCACAGGTGTTAGTGCAGCAGCACTGGGATTCCTTCACGTCTGCAGAGAATGAAGCTGCTCACTGGACCTTTGTGATTAGAGGAGGAATGTGATAACCACGGTGGTCTAGACTGCTACAAGTAAAAACAACACGCCCCAAATGAGTGGTCCTTGGTCTGAAGTGGCTGTGGTCAGGATGAGGCACGTTTAGGAAGCAGTCCCTTGAATACTTTGTGATAAACATATGTGGAGAAAATAACATGAAAGAACAGTGTAGTTAACTGAATAAAAGGTTAAAGAAAATAAACAGTATTTTTGCAGCTTAGCATTTATTTGTGAACTGCTGGTGCAACTCTATGCTTGACAGAAAGGCTATGAGGCTTTTGGTAGCTTGACAAGACAATCTACAGGCTTGAATGAAATGTTCAGCTTAAGGAATTAGAATAAATCTGATGACTGATGTGCTACTGAACGTGACAGACTGTCATCTGTTTTAAACAGGATCTCTGTAGGATGCACTGAAAGCAATATTCTCACATTACCTTAAACATACTAAGACTTTTTCCAATGAATTCCAGCTAATCTATTAAGACAAAGGATCTCCTCAAACTCTTGGCATTTCAATAAAATAATGAAATAGCCATTTGGTTTACTTGCATAATTAATTCATGCTGACACTGTAGTTCTGGGATTAATTTACAACTAGTCACAAAAATATACAACAAAAAAAACCCTCTTAACTTTCTGAATTAACTATAAAATTATAAAATATGCACAATGAGAGATTAAAGCAGCTTATTTAAACACTATTTTACACAGACCTTCACATGTAGAAATATCAAATTGTTTTTCTGTTATCAAAGCGGATTTTTATTTAAAAATATGTACAGGCATTCCTGAATGGCTTTTGAAAAATAAAAAAAAAAGTATCAGAAAACCTACAGTAAAATGGTATTGCAACACATAGCTAGGGATATATTAAAAAAAACCCTTTAGTTTTAATTTGGCCAAATCTTTAAAAATTTTAGACTATTATTTTAATTATATACATAGACACATATATAAACAATGTAAAATAAGATAAAAAATCATTGGAATGTAATTTATGCTATTTAAAAAACCATATAAGCAACAAAAACTTTGGCAAGATCTAGAATGAAACAAGAATATCCTTCCTCTACATAAATAGTCCCTGTAGGAATTATTAAAGCATTTTAACATCTCCTTATCCTAGAGATAATGACTCAAATCTGTCCTACAAACACAAAATATGGAAAAAAGGATTCTGAGACATCCACATGGAATCTGTACCTTAGATAGAGGGAATGGGCAAAACTGCTCATTGGTGGATAAAGCACAGTAACATCAGTTTGTGCTACACTGTATTTGCAAAGCTGAGCTGGGAAGCCAGCACAACTCCCCAGCTCCAAAGGGGAATAAGAATCAAACCACCACCACCGTCATTCAGCCTTCAGAAAAGGCTAAGTGTCAGAAGTGCATATAATTTAAGACACGTTAGCTATCAGGTAAATTTCCCTCTTAGTTGATTAATTGGTTTTCAACTATAATTTCACATAACACATTTCTAAGAAAGAATAGTCCATATTGTTTAGCTCAAAAATGTCAGTATTAGACTAATTTACCTTGCTAGTCCTCTTTACTGTTATACAAGAGCACCATAATTACTGGTAATTAGCCCAGCAGAAAAACCATTTCTAGGCACGAGGCAGATTGCAAGTACAATACAACATGTATTTTACTGACAGAATAGAATTAAGATTTTGAAAGATGCTTTGCCATTACACCTAGTGAGCTTATAAATACATAAATAGAAAACTGAACCCAGAATATTAAAGCTTTGCCCACTCCTGCTGCCAAGACACAAGTTTAAGTCATAAAAAAAAATTCAAGCACCTCAGTCAAAATAGTTCTGTTTGTAAGACTGCAGCTATGTGTCCCTTCATCCCCAATTTGCACTCAGAAACCACTCAGACCTCAGAAGACCAAGAGATGTTTTTCAAACAGCTGTTTCACAGCTCATCAATACGGAAGATCACAAGCCTCTGCATAAGCTTATTTTTCATTCTGTGTTTCACAGGACTTGTTTATCTGCCTCAGTTACCATAATCTTCTTCCCCACATAATGTAACCTGTTAACAAAAATCACTGTGACAGAGATAAATGTCATGCTAGAGGCAACCATCAGTAAGTCTTTGAGGTACTCTATACAGTCAGCAGAAAAATGTATTACTTATGCTTATATCAGAATTACAAATTAATCTGTTTCAGTTACCTCCTGTGATCTTTTGGATTGAAAGAGAACCAGAGCCTAGAAGCTCTGATACTTCCCAAAGCTTTTGACAATTGCTAGCTCTACATTTCTATCATCTTCCCTGGGTCAAAACATCAGTCCTCACTACAACCTTTGCTATTCAACATGTGCTGTACTTCCCTGCTGAATGCTTCAGGCACTATACAAAATCTCTCAAGGGACTCAGGTGCTGATACATAAGGAATGCTGAACACACAGAGGTGGTCTCTACTTTCTTCAGAGCAACTGCCAAATTCAACTGATGCATCAAGCACAGAAAAACATTGGTTATCAGTCATCTTTTCATGATGTTCTCCATGCACTGGCAGGTGCAAGGCTTGGTGTTTCTGTATTTTGTTTTTTTAAAAACATTTATAGGCCAAGTTTAATGAAGGCTTGTCTTATTTCCCTCACCTTTCAATGGCCAGCATACCCGCTTTGTTGACTTTACCACTCATTTCATGCATCATACAAGATTATTAAGCTCTTCTTTTGCTTCTAAGGGCAAACATTCATTGGAATGTAATTCTCTGAAAATTTTGTCTTTCCAGCTCTATGCTGTATTTCACTGAAAGCTGTACTGTCAAACTTCTGAATCTCCCTCCTCTCCAAAAAAAACAACCCTTTAACAAGAACATGAGCTAAAACTTGTAACCATGCCCTTGAGAGGCAGGGAAAGCTTATTTTCATAAACACTGAAGTCAAATACTTATATTCTGCTACAGCTTCCTATTTGTGTTAATACCACTGCCTCTGGTACTAACTAGATCCAAAGTAAAAAACATGAAGGCTCAAAACAAAAAGGCATGATGACTCTTGAACAAAACAATGGTAGTTAAAGACATCACTAATGCCAAATATATATGTTGCAACTTCATTCATATGTGAGAAGTCACTGTTGCATAGAAGTAAAATTTCTTCTATTAGTTTAAAAAATTGACACTTGCTTAAGTAAATTGTATTTATATAAATTTAGAAATTTCTCCCTCACAAATTTAAGCTGTATATCCGTCTATCTATAATCAATGTTGCTACAAATTTACAAAATGCTTTTCTTAACACATTCTAAAAAAGAGTATTTTTACTATAGAAAAGATATGTTACTACTTGCACAACTCCAGATTTGGATGCCATTAACTTCCTTCGTAACTGTGCACATGGTACTTTGGTGTTTTGGGGTATAGCTAAAAGGGTGCTGATAACACACCAGTACTCTGAATATTCCACACACTGCTTCCACAGCATCAAAGCTTTTGTTTCTCACCCACTCTGTCCCTCCAGAGAGTAGCTTGGGCATGGGTAAGAAGTTGTGAGGGGACAGAGCTGACCCAAATGAGCTAAATGGATATTCCACACCAAATAATGGCATGCTTAGTAATGGAAACTGGGCAAAGCAAAGAAGGAGGTATGCAGTTTTTCTTCCAAAGCAGCAGCTCACTGAGACTGGCTGGACCATGGTACACTGCAGGTGAGAGGTGGCAAGTGACTCCGTTTGCATAAATTTTTGTTGGTTTTAGTTTTTTTGGTTGGTTTGTTCTTCCTCCTTTTTCCTTTGCTTATTAAACTGTTGTTGTCTTGTACTGTGAGTTTCCTCCACTCTCCTTATTTTCCTCCTCAGGCTGCTGGGGGGAGCAGCAAGAGAGCAGCTGTGTGGGTGTTTAGCTGCTGGCTGGGGTCAACCCCACACACGATTGTTTATTTTTTCCCTTCAAAGTGGAAGGACGTTTATAGCTGTGATTTGTGCCTATTTTTTTAAAACACACTGAAACAAGAACAAATTGGAATACTCTTGAGAGTGTCCTCTCCAGACTGCAACAAATAATTGGGTTTGAATGACTGGAGTGCTGTAATAGTTTGCTACCATGAGCTACAGCATAGTTTGGGTTGGAATGGATCTTGAAGATCATCCATCCCAACCCCCAGCCATAGCCAGGGAAAACTTCCATTAGATCAGGCTGCTCAAAGCCACATCCAACTACATGCCATGTGAAAGAAAATCCTTAATTTCATTTTTGCAAACCACAAGCAAAAGTGATTACTCACCATTAAAACAAATAAAGCAAACAAAATGATACAATTCCAGCAGAATTCTAAATAAATACTTTATTTTTGAAAAATGCTTTCACAATCTCACTTCTAAGTCCATTCCCTAACATCTGAATGCCAATTTAACATATATAATGAACAGCAGGTAGAAACACATTTGCAAAGATTATTTCAGAATGCAACTTAGCCTAGTATTCATAGTCATCAGACAAATCTTCAGGCTTTGAGAATGACTTAATTTTTCTTTTGAGATATAAGGTACAGTACAGCAGTGTTACTGTACAGAAATATTAGTCAGAGCAAAAACACCAGGGACCCACACCCTTCCCATTGTTTTGAAATGTAAACATTAAGACACTTGGAATTTCAAATAAAAAAGCAGGGCATATGTTATAGAACTGGTGTACCTGTTACAATCACAGAACACTACTAATCTCTCAGATATTTCAAGCATAGACTTACTGGAACAAACCCAGTAAAAATCCCCACAACAAGAACAAAACCTTAATACCTATTATCTCTGTAATATTTTCCTCCTTTTTCCCTTTAAAATTAGGAACTACCTTTTAAATTTTCAAATAAAATTAGCATCTTGCTGTTTAAGAACTGTTTCACACTGGAGTAACTTGGCTAGATACAAATTGCATCAGGTAAACTGACTTCTAAAGAAAGTTGCAGAAAGCGCGGACATTCTTCACAGTTCTACAAGCGGCCAACACAAATGTCAACAAACCCAGTCCACTGTAACATTTAGTCTGAGCCACGTAACAGAGCTCTGGGCTGCGGGTGTGGACACATAGCGTGCGAAACAGGCAATATGCAAGATCAGCTACTGCTGATTTTGAGATTCTGAACTGCTCTATTCAACAATTTTCTATACTCAAAAATACAGTTGAAAAAAAAAATCAGCAGTTAGCATATATGAAAAACAAAAGTACAAAACTAAATCCCGAAACTTGTATTTCAATCTGCTTTGTAAGTTTATCAAGAGCTTCCTATAGGCCCTGTTTTGATGGTTTCGATCAAGATTTGCCTAAGGACAATGCAGTTGGCTCAGAAGTCAACAGAAAAAAAGGGGCAAGCCACCTGGGCTCCCGTCCTTGCAGCACTGTGGAACAGATCAGGGTATTTCACCCGTCATGAACGGCACAAAGCCGTCCCTAAGCATCTCACTGACTTGCACAGCCAATGGCAGACATTTAATTGCAAACCCATATTGATTTATATGAACGAACAGGCCAGAGTTGCACGCTCAGGAAGCCGCCCCCGCCCGGCGCTCGGGTCAGAGGCTGCGGGCTCGGAGCCGGCTGCTGGCACAGGGCTCCATCTACCGGTGTGCGATCCACGGGAAAAACGGGAAAACAAATCAAAATCCCAACAGCTATTTCACATCGCTGTTTGCTAAGGAGCTACCCAGAAGACATAACGTGAGACTATTCAAAAAACTACTGTTTCTGAAGAAAACAATGAGCAAACTACATTCACTCCCGTGCTAGGCTGGAAGTGTTGTACACGTATGAAATCTCTTATTATTAATATTATCTATTAATATTGCAAAATATGTCTCAAAAACTGTTATAAAGAAGCACCATTTTTCTACAAAATGCAGCATATGAATACACACTCCCAATCCAGATGTGAAGCTTGTTCCTTCTTAATGCAAGCAAATAAGCAAACAGAGATAACTCTCAAAAACTACTGAACACTACATCACAACTGAAGGCATTAGAGATGGTCTTTTTCATTAAAGAGGGAAACTCCTCAAACATGCTAAAACAAAGTTTCAGAAGGCGACTGCTGTCTGTATTCAAGGGTATTTCTGTACAGTGGGAGCTGCAGCTATAGTACGTCTAACTTTAAAAATTAATTTGACTGCTGCTGTCACAAGCAGCATTTCTCAAATTGAGCCATTTAAACCTTGCCTTAATAACCCCACCGTGCCTTCAATTCATGTTTGGGAGTGACAAGAGCAGTACCTTTCCCTGCCCAGGGCCCTTTGTGCCCATCAGCCAAGGTTATTGAGCCCTGGCTGCAGAGGAGCAGACTAAACAGAAAGGAGAAGCAGCACTATGCCTTCTGTGCAGCACTTCAGCAAGTGCCTGAGCCTGCCAAGGGCCAACAGCTGGCTGAGCAGTCAGCCCAATTCTGCTCTCCAAGGCATGTCTAGCAAGATCAGCAGCTAACTCAGGACCTGGTGCAAGCAAAGAGACAGTGCAGGGAAAGGACCGTGAGTTCCCCACTCCACCCCACTTCTTTTCTTTAAACATTCTGCCTCACACTCAACATCATGTTGAAAGCAGCTGAGTAGGGCTCAGGACAGGACAAGAGAGTTCTTGAAATACCCACATCCCTCACACAGCACCTAAACAGAGGAAAAGATGTGATTAATTTAGTCAGGAACACCTGGAAACAACCAACAAATGGTCATAGCAAGAAGGCAGGAATGGAGCACGGAACAGTAAAAATGAGCCTCTCCTATCCTAAGGCAAGGAGAACTGGTGAACAAGGGCATCAGGGAATTCACACAGCTCCTCCTGTGGCTCAGTTTTCCCAACGCCGCTTGTTCCCTTCCCCATAAATGACAATTGAAGAGACTAATGGAAAAGAAAATCTCCTACAATGAACTTTTTACAGCACCATAAAATGAGAACAGAATACTGTCTTTTTTCTTTTTTTTTTAAATTTTAACTTGAAGAAAAAGCAAACCTTAAAGCTTGAAAGTGGCTTTTCCACTTGCTGAATTTAAATTTTAATCAAAATTCACTTTAAAATAAAACTGAGCAACTATGGGTTTGCTGATGTCTCTTTAAGGAACAATGACATCAATGCAGGCTACACTTGAGAAGGATATAGGTGTGGAGCTACATCCTTTTTCATCATACAGTCAGGTGCAAAGGGAAAAGTTAAACTTCAGGATTCCTGTGGTTTAATGAAAATAAATACCATTACAAATAGATCCAAGAACAGAGACGCATTAAATACTGTTTGTTTTTCTTCAGATATAGATCATGGGAATGGAGATATTTAACTACTTCAAGACTAATTTTTATTTCATTCTAATCTGTTTACAATAAGCAATCTTCTGGTATCATGACAACTAGGAAAGGCAAAAAAGTATAAAAAAGTGAACTAGCCTGTGGAAAGTTTTAAATTGGTATCTAAATATTTGATTGGTCTGTTTTGATTACACTAAGCAACTGAATGTCTGTCATAGTTCCTGTATCATTCATCTAGTAATATTTGTAAGAAAGAAATTAAAAACAAGAACACATTTTGGTAGCTCTACAAGAAGAGCTACGAAAATTTTAATAGATCTTAAAATTATGGTGGGTGTTTCATAGTGCCAATTTCCTCATTACAAGGAAGATACCAAGCACCAAACTGATCACAAAGCACTTATGTCAAATCTCAGACTTGGAAAGGAAAGTATAAGGAAAACCACGTACTAATACACTGCCATAACAGCAAATGGAAAAACTGCCTGTGTCTGTGAACATACAAGAAACACATTATAGGAACACATGATGAAAAATAAGGCTTTGTTTCTCACGCTTGTATCTAAAAATTTACATAGCAAATTTTACACATTTCCACCCCCTAATCACTTAATGCCTAACATTCCCATAGAACCTAAAATTTTATTTACTGGAATGTGAATCACAAGAACACATTGAGAAGCAGCATCTTAAAGCAAGTCCAACTGCAGATGACAGAAGTTTTAAGTTAAGAATATTATTTAAGAAAAGTCAGTTGTGACTTTCTAAAAGTAATACTAATAACTTTATTAAACTATTGTATGGATAGTAATGATTTTATTTTATCAATACCACTAATGATATTATAGGATGGGATAATTTAGGCAACTACAACAAGCATGAATTATCTGACACAACACTGCATTAGATATGTATCCTCACATTTTGCCATATAATCTCTCTTTAACAACACAAACAAAATAGAAGTACATAACTATGTATCATACCATTACTGAGAGAAATAAATGCTTAAAAAAATAATACACTCATTTTTGCATAACTCCTTTCAATAGTTTTGAAGACACCACTGGAATGTCTTAGGTTTTCTAATTATGCACAGCCAGAGTTCTGAGATCTCTTAACTGCATTCAGCTGCAAGAGGAGACACTTTTCTTGGTAACTAGGTTTTTATCTTTTTGGCAGTCAATTCCTAAAATGAAGTTAAATCTGTAATACATAGGAAAAGCTGAATAGAAACACAGTAAACACAATACAAACTGATATTTTCTTTCCTATCAAATACAATAGGCAATCAGGAAGAATGGTTCCACTTTCTCACCTGCTGAAACATCGGAAGTTTAACCAGGAGAGGGGGTCAAACATACATTTGGAAATAGTGCAATGAAAGAAAGCTAAAGCAGAGTTGATTAATCCCAGAGGAAACAAGAACATCTTAAAAAAAAAAAGATATCATACAAAGTTTTAAACACATTTAACTTTATGTACTAAAAACTGAAACAACAAAAGGTTGTATTTAAAATAGTGTAAACATTCTACAAAAAAGAAATATTTTAATACTTTTCATTTCCATACACCTCAGCTGCCATGCCTTGGAAAGCCCTATGCCCTTTTCACCAAGCCAATCTAAGCTTAGGATCATTCTTTTGTTAAATCGGCAACTAAGAACATTTTTGAGTTTTAGGCCCACCAAGGGCAATTCACACACATTCCTACCCATGAAGTAATTCTTCAGCACTAAATACTCCCTTTGCAATTGGACATTTTTATTTATAAGCTAATGTACAAGTGAGTTTGTAAATTGGCTTAAATAAACTACTACCATAAATTAAAAATGCAGTCTGTTTGCTTCAAGTACAGCAGTTTTTGATCCATGTTAAATTCTCTCATAGTGGAGCATCATGCCACATCTTCAGAACAGTTTCAACTCAGATACAAACCTGCCCTCATTACAGAAATTTTGATGTTAACAAAGACCCAATCCCTCCCTACAAAGACCCAATACACAACCAAGCATTTTAATCCTTCTTTGTCCTAATACTTACTACATTACTGCACTAGATTAGATTTTTCTAACTTATTTCACATTTAACATTTAAATTAGTGCATAGCTAGTCAGAATATTTCTATTTAAAAGAACATATAACTTAAAGATCAAATTCTGTCTTCAACAGATTTAGATAAAAGGACAGAAAGGATAACATTTCTCTACCAGCATGTTACATGGATCTCCTTAACTCTATTATGGATTTCATGGTGCAAAAATTAATGCCCTCCAGGAGCTGAACTCATTACCAATTATTTCTTCCAAATCCACAGTATAATCCCATGTTCTTGTGACCAAAGGGAGTTTTGCCATTCACTTAAAGGGAAGTTGGATCTCTTCCTGGGCTTGTCACTCTAGCAAGACACTGAACAAAATGATAACACAGCCAGTCTTTTTTTTTCTATTGCATAACAGAGACTATGAACTAGTCTTATGTATTTTAGTCCTTGCTAAAAACGAAAACTTATTGATGATAATTTTAACTACACATGAAGTCAATAACAGGATTATATGCCTTTTTTCAACGTGAATTTCCTGAATATATTTCAGCAACTATATTGGTAGCCAGCCTGTAAGCCACTCATGGACTCTACTCAGCCCTTCAACCCCTTCCCTCCTCTAGAGCCCACAGGAGCACATTCCTGCAAGTCATCTGGTGCTCATGCAGCACACCCAAATCACAACACTCGCACAAACAGCCTCCCTTCAGCCACCTGACACAATAAACTCCTTCTAGATGCCTACTAGAGAAAAGAACAGATAAATAAAACACACACTAACAAAAAAGGAAAGAAAATAAACTGCAAACAAACTGGTGGCTAAAATGAAGTTGATCGTAGGAAGCACAACTCTAAGTTTCAAAATAAAAAATGCTTTCAGAATAATTAACTGAATCACTGAGTCTTAATTCCTCCGAAAAGCAGGAAACAAATATTACAATGCCTTTGGCAAGACAGCCAAGTGTAATGGTGCACAGCAAATACAATAAGCTGTTTTCATATTTAGATGTTCAATAAAATAGAGTAAATCCTTAAGCAACACATACTGCATTATGATAGGAATCCACTGGAATTCAATTTATATGATCACGTTTGTTACTTGCACTTAGCTCCCGTTTCACATGTTATACAAAAAGTTTCAAGAAATTTATTTTAGAGAACAAAAACCTGTAACCTACATGTGAACACTTAAAATAATACGATTTGATTCATTAATACTATGAAAATGAAAGTTCAATCCCAACAATACGTCAGGTTGTGGTGGGCTGACTCTGACTGGAATCCAGGTGCCCACCTAAGCTGCTCTATCACTCCCTCCTCAGCTGTACAGGGAAAAGAAAAATATAGCAAAAGGCTCACTCACCAATTACCATCATGGGCGTAACAGACTTGACTTAAGGAAATACTAAACTTTAAAACACCTTCCTCCTGCTTCTTCTTGGGCTTAATTTTATTCCCAGTTTTCTCTACCTCTTCCCCATCACAGAGCAGAGGGACAGAAACAGGGTTCACAGTCAGTTCATCAGACATTGTCTCTGCAGCTCCTTTCTCCATGGTGATAGAACTCGACACACTCTTCCCCTGCTTCAGTGTGGGGTCCCTCCCACAGGAGAAAGTCCTCCATAACTTCAAGAGGATTGCTCCCCATGGACTAATTATTCACAAACTGCTCCAGTGTGNGTAACAGACTTGACTTAAGGAAATACTAAACTTTAAAACACCTTCCTCCTGCTTCTTCTTGGGCTTAATTTTATTCCCAGTTTTCTCTACCTCTTCCCCATCACAGAGCAGAGGGACAGAAACAGGGTTCACAGTCAGTTCATCAGACATTGTCTCTGCAGCTCCTTTCTCCATGGTGATAGAACTCGACACACTCTTCCCCTGCTTCAGTGTGGGGTCCCTCCCACAGGAGAAAGTCCTCCATAACTTCAAGAGGATTGCTCCCCATGGACTAATTATTCACAAACTGCTCCAGTGTGAGTCCCTTCCATGTGGTTCAACCTTTCACAGACAAGCTCCTCCAACATGGGTCCCCCAAGGCTTCCCCCCACCAGCAAACCTGCCCTATCATGGGCCTGCCAGGAGCCTGCTATAGCACAGGTTTCCCATAGGGTCACATCCTTCTTTGGGCACAGACACCTGCTCCAGCGTGGGCTCCTTCAGGGGCTGCAGGTGGATCTCTGTGCCACTTATGGATTGTCTCACAGCTGCCTCACCATGGTCTGCACAACAGGCTGCAAAGGAATCTCTCTGATGCCTGGAGCACCTCCTCCCTCTCCTTCACCACTGACTTTGGTGTCTGCAGAGTTTTTTCTCTCACACATTCTAACTCTCTCGAGCTGCAAGTGAGAATTCCCAGTCTTCCCCCCTTTCTTAACTCCATTATCCCAGAGGTGCTGCCACTGCCACTGACAGGGTCGACCTTGGCCAGCAGTGGATCTATCTTAAAGCTGGCTGGCATTGGATGTCAGACATGAGGGAAGCTTCTAGCAGCTTCTCACAGAAGACCCTCTGTAGCTCCCCTGCTAAAGGACCTTGCCACATAAAGCCAACACACATATCAATTATTTTCAAAATTCTAATATATAACATTCTTTACTATAGCAAAGGCCACCAACTCCACAGAAACTGTTAGTTTGCATTTTAACCTGACCCTAAAGGACAAAGGTCCACATCAAGAATCATCATGGAAAATAGAAGCCTGCTGTTACGAAGCAAGCAGGGAGCTTCCTCACAAAAACTAGCAGGAAGCATGCCAAACATCTTGCCACTTAAAAAAACTGGTGGCTGAAAGCAGCAGAGAATCACCTTAACAACTGAGCATTCACACTAGTTCTTTCCATAGCTGCATCTGTTCAGCAATAAAGGTTTCTATAGTGTTTCTCTTCTCAGTCAAAGCCATTTTCCTTTCAAAGGAAAAGGAAAAACGCAGCAATCATACTTAGAGCAATATCTGTCAGTTGCAACATTAGCTTGTACTTAAATCTGTCAATAGCCGGCAGCCAGAAGGGTTTTTTGTTAGTTTCAAAGGTAAGTTTCAAAACATCAATTGCCCACATAGGATAACAGAGGTAAAAGTGAGAAGAAGCCTCTGCATTGATTTGGGTGATCTGAACTAAAGCAAGCATCAAGTCAGATCACCAAGTCATAGCTTAAAACCATTGCACTCTGGCATTTCACTGCCATCAACAAGCAGCATCTGCTCTGCCCTATGTTTATGCTACCTACTTTGTAGTCTGCCAAAGATCAGTCAGGATATCACAACCAATTTTACACAAAACTGTGATCTATAGGCAGGATGCTCTTCTTCACCTTCAGCTCACATGTATCTTCTTGCTTTAAATTCTAATGAATAATTTGTTGATTCTTTCCACAGAGAACTATCAGACACTATTTTCTCTTCTCCCCTAACCCCTTCTAGCAAGATCAAAAAATTCCCTTACCATTTTACTAACCTAGGCACTCTCAAACTAAAACCCCCACAAACTGCAAAAAGCTATATGTGGGTCATGTGGCATCAGCATGATATGATTTCTGCCAGTAATACAATGTGTTGGGTTTGTCTTGCTGCAAGAGAAATACTAAGCCTGAAACAAAACCTTCTTTTGCTTCTTACTGGTCAGGGGAAGAGTTTAACACCATTATAATGCATTTCTAATTCAGCAGCATCTAGAATGACTTCTAACAAACAGGGAGACAGATTAACAGAATGTGAAGAAATGTATCATTTCCTTTTCCAAAACAGGCAAACTAATAACTGAAACAGAGAAATTAAGTAAATCCAGAAACAAAGCAAGCAAGCAAACAAAAAAAAAAGGCAAGAAATTTAATTAGTTATCATGTGAAAATTGGGGAAGAGATTTTTAAAATTTAATTTGTTACCACTACTACAGGGCAGTAGTCTCCATTAAAAACAGTAATGGGAATCATCCTCTAAGGAACTTGCAGTAGCAATGCAAGAAAACCTGTAATACCTACAGAAACTAGTAATAACAACTTATAAAATAACAATAATACCTTCTTAAATCCTATATGTAATTTCACCTCAAGTCCCTCTATTCACTTTTCATACTGCAATCAGAAGTGTAGTAACTTCTTCTTAGTTGGACAGGCAAGACAAGTTTATCACCTTCAAGATCCTGAATTTCAGCGCTAATCTCTTTACCAGTGACAGAGCAGAAGAGCTCATAGCCATCAAATTGATGGCACCTCACTGGTGTATACAGCTCTGTCTCACACAGCTGAAGAACCCTGTCATGAATGACAACGATCTGGGTACTAAACAGCAAAATAAAACAGAACTACCACATAAGCAGCATGTTTAAGTGGCATGACAGTTTTATCTCTTGTTAAACCTCATGAGATTTATAAATTAGTGCCATAACATATTTAAAGAAACAAATAATCTAAAACAAGTGGTTTCAAGTTAAACCAGAGTTGTACATTCCCAGAGCAGAACTGGTCAAGCATGGATGCCCAAGGACAGGTACAAGAACAAGGCAAGCACATCATTGCACTTCCCTAAAACCCACAGATCCTATAACCTCCAAGATTTACAGCTCTGAGAGCTTCTGAGCCAGAAAGCACATTGCTGTGGTTAACCGATTTTTCTTCCACAGCTAAAGTACTGCAATTTGAGAGTTCTAAATGTAGTTAGAACTTGCTGGAATATTCAAAAGCCACCATGGCAGGGCACTCTGAATTCCCAAACTCGGGCTGAACAAACTCCTACAGCAACCCAGCTCCAATCACCTCAACCCCAGAAGTTGTACCTAGACCCAGCTGTAGTTTTTCTAAGGACAAACATCGGAAGGTGTGTTGTCTTAGGTAAAATAGTCCTTTGGGCACATTTACTGAATGTTTTCCTCCCAGGTCGTTCACATTGAGAAACCACAGCCCTTTACCTCAAAAGAAATACAGACGCTCACATCATCATCAAGAATTCTGATTAGCAGGAATTACAACAGGAGCTGAGGTATACAGCTCATTGGGATCTTCTAAGCATCTTTAAGTCATAAATAATAAATAAAAAAAAAAGCACAAACTTTATTTTAGCAAGTTCTCTTGGTGCGGTTTTTTTTTTTTTTGCCTTTTTTTTTTAATGTATTACTACAATGCTGAGTATCTTCCAGAGTTTGCTCTCATCTGACACGAAAGATCCAGCACCGACCTCCTGAATTTGCTGGGTTTCATCTCGGACTGTCCCGCCCCCATCCCAGCGGTGCCCCGCTGCCGGGAGCCGGCAGCCCGTCCGTGCCTTCCCTCCCGCTAAGCCGCCGGGCTCCGCCACTCCGCGCATCCATCGCACATCCCCGCACGGGGAACTCGCTCCCGCCAGCTCCAGCTGCGGAGCGGGCGGTAAGTCGGGCAAGCCGGGTCGCCCGGCGGCCACGGGGAGGCAACACTAACCCAGCCGAGGGGCTGCCACGGCACTCGCAGCCGGCCAGCGGCGCAAGGGCCCGGCGGCG
>VZTB01018414.1:2634-39699 GCA_013397245.1 Thryothorus ludovicianus
TCAGTCAAGTCTGTGCATGCCTTTTGCCTTTCAAAATCATGTATTATGAAAAGAATATGTCAATTGAGCAGCAAAGAGTAAATAATAAAACAATTATTTCACTGTAAGATAGAAATAGCAGTGTAGATAATGGTTAGATAATGAATAAACTGAAGACCTTGTTTCACATGAACAATTAATTTTATTCCAAGAGGGGAATGATTGATTCAATGCAATTAGTTCCATCTTAACAATGTGCTTAAGTACCTATTTAAATTTTAAGTACATATTAAATGTAATATCTTTTATGAATTTTTCATTTTCAGACTGTAGTTAAAAATTGCCTTTTTAATATAATTTCAAAATGTACATAGCAGAAAAACTACAGGGGTCAATAAAAATCTAGAAAAATGGGGCTGTGAGGTGAGGGCATGGAAATCATTCAAACAACCTGCTAGACATTCAGAATAGCCCCTTTGCTGCTCCCATATTACTCCTTCATAAAGTGACCCATTTTAAAAGAAATTAGATTATATTCCTGTTACTCTGACGAGGAATTTTGCAATTTATAACTAAGTTTGCTCGTAACTACTTTATACCCACTCGCTCTTGTGTCTATACTTGTCATTTACCTTGAGGAGCTTCCCCTCACCCCACAGCTGGTTTTGCTTTGATATATTAATGGACAGTTATCCTCCACAGCCTGCATTTTCTTGACTGAAACAAGTCCAGTTTTACCCTTCCCTATTAAAAATATGATCAATTTTTTTAGCTGACACAGAATTAAATATTTCTCAATATTTCCTCTCTGTGACCCCCACCAGAAAAATTCACAAGCCATAGGGGGAGTTCTTGGAAATATCCAAGCTTTTCCTCACATTCACGGTCTCAGAGCTAGCAGGCTACTGCAATTTTCAGAACAGGTGGTATCTCAGAAACAAAGTGGTACCATGAAAAGAATGCACCACATTGGCTTTATTTAATAGTCAAGGACGGCTTTCATGGATCTTTATAGTTGCAATCAGAAATAACACTCTTGTTTCCAAAACTAATTGTCATCCTGCCCCATCCCCCTTGAATACATATTTCAAAGGAATTACTTCTGGTTTCTAGCCAACAGAATGGATTTTACAATTCATTACTGAAAAGAATGACATTGAATTTAACCTCCTAAATGTAATCCTTTTACGTCTTGCTGGCTTGTAATACAGCCATCTTGGTTTTAATGGCAGCTGTTTTCTCAGATTTACAGCTCAATTTTCACAAATGCATGAAATACTTATCATAGGTCTCAAATGACACGTGTTCAGGAATGGTACAATAATCAATAAAGGCATTTTTATAGTGTCACTAAACATTTAATCAAGCTTTCAAGAGTCTTGTGCTGTTATGGTTTTCTCCTTCTGGCATTAACTGTATTAGATGGTCTGTAGAATCTGATTATTTCTCCTTTGTGGAACATTCACTTTTACTAATTGTCAAATAAAAGATATGTCTTGCACAGAGCATTTATAGAGACAGATGCAGCAGTTACAAGACATTGGGAACAGCTGTCTATCTGCTACAGATTTAGGAGAAGTATAAGTTTCAGAAGACCTTAGCATGTTTAAGGCTAAAAATTGATGAGAGTCTCCATGCCTGACTTCCACAGTGTCAACTATTTTCTAGAGAATACTGGAAACTTAGATGTTGCAAATCTTGTGATAGATTCTTAAGTATTCTTAAATAATATCCACTATTCCATGTGGTAATGGAAAACATCTTGAAACAAAGTATAAGAGGTTTATGTGAGAAGGATAGGAAAAAGCAGCATACAGGACTAACTCCAATCAGGCTTCTATCAATTACTACTCTTAACTCTTTACCCAGTTTTGACTATTTCTCTTGAGCTGTAATTTTTTGCATCTGGTTTTACAGGATATAGGTTTTGCCCCATACAATGAGCAGCATATGAGCAATATTTCTTCTCTACCCAAGAACTGAACTTCCAAGTTTTCTTCCTTTTTTATTGTTAAAGTCCAGATGCACTCCCTTCTCTTAGTTTGAATTACACATGGTAAATATTATATGCCTAGTAAGGTGTAATTTGATTCTATTTAGCTATTACTGTTGTTTGTGTTTCTATGATTTTATAAATTTTGTCTCTGCTGTTTCTCCAGTCTTGACTTTTCAATTTTATTAGTTGTGCTAAACTATTTTTTAAGTCACAATTAAGGGTTTATAATAAATGTTTAAAATCATATGGTAGATACAGCTAAGTGAAAAAAGTATGTAGCATAATTGTATATACAGACAACTATGTAGACATAGTTTTGATTTAATTTATCAAAAAATTTGGGAAAATTATTTTTTCCTTAGTGTACAATATGTTTCGCTATAACAAGAAGCATTGTGATTTCCACAACAGCTAAGCAGATAGACTTACATTTGTGTACTAAACTCAAGCTTGCTTTTAAATCTCTGGAAATGGCCAGTAAAGTTCAGTCATTCTTGAAAAAAGTCTTTTAGTATTTTCACATTTCTCCAAAATTTACACAAAATATGTTGCAAGATCTAAAATCCCAACATTCTCTATGTAGAGACCAGTAAATAATAATCAGTTAAGAATGAAAATGCTGCACTGAGCTACATGTTCATAAGAAAATGTTCTAGTTCATCACTGCATTTCTTTTCCCACGAGGCATACATGCATTGTAAGAACTATGATGCACATTGTATATCATTTGATACATGTTGTATATGAAACACAACATCAATTTTTTTCTGAAAATAAATTATTTGTAGCAATGACAGATAATGTCCTAAATTCCTATGGTAATGCATTTTATTTATGCCGATGTCAATTGCATGGCAAAGTCCAATGTGTTAGATGAAAACCACCACTGGATAATATCCCAACATAAGGACAAGGGACAGCAAAAATAAATTGGTAACGATTTTAATTCAGTTGAGAGTAAACAAAATCTAATGATGCAAAGGAAATATAAAACACTTTTAGTGCAATATTTTTCTCCTTCTTATCATTAAATTCTCTAATGCTAAAATTTCATTATAGTGACCAGCATTGGACATGAGTTGTGAGTGTGGAACTCTTAGCTCTTGTGAAGTTTAATGTTGCTATTCCTTCATAAATAAGAAACTGGAGTGAAGGTGAAAAAAATGATCATGCAAACGAACAAGCTTTTTCACCTCAGCTTTAGTGTTCTCACCCTGCTGCCATACCAGCAGCATTTTGCCACACCCTTGAGTTAAACCAAATTTTGTACATATAGCAGGAAATTCAAAAAGAAATATTTCAGTCTAAGTTCTTGTTCAGATTTTAGTACCAAACAGAAGCAAGAACTTTCACACTCCTAAATTAGACACAGAAATGTCACCAAATGCCTTTCTGTGTTTCCTCTTTTGAAAGACTTAGAGCTCTGGGACCCCCAAAATTCTCTCTGAACGCCATGAGCAATCCTTTATCTAGGAATGCCAGGGAAAAACTATAATGACTTTATAGAAGAGTAGTTCCATCAAATTAAATAGCTGGCTGAGGCTCAAACTTCTATGGCTTGAGTACAAGCTTTTTGTGGGTCTTAAAAATAAATGTCTCTTCTTCAAAAAAGGTTGCTGACATACATGTCTATATCCTATCCAAACGACTGTAAAAATCTGATGCAATAAAAAACAAATTGCCAGTCATCCTTCATTTTCAATAAGGTTATAGTGATATTCCTATTATCTACCATATTTAGTTATAGATAGCTCTGTTTGAAATCCGTATATGTACAGGATTAAACAAAAATAATTCTGCCAAGTTGTTGAATTTGATAATATTGCTTAGAGTAAGGAGGCATGTTTACTTGTCACTTTAAAGCAGAAAACCTTGTGTATCTGAAGAACATCCAACAGGCTAGAAGTGCAGGATTTGTATAAGGAACTTGTGCAAGAGAGAGTGTGAAAATAGAACCAGAGGTTTGTGTTACTGAACTTTCACAGAAGTCCTTTGGGGAGCATTAGGGAGCATTCTGGAAAAAACCTTAGTCTTTTTAAAACCAAGGTCTTAGTGTTTTCATATTTCAGAATCAGGATGCAGTTTTAAAGCCTCACATATACCTGATATCCAAAAGCAGAGCTCTTTCCTGTTTTTTACAGTTGCAACCTTTGTAATGCTACTGCTGTATAAACAGCAGTGTGAACCATGACTGTCTGAGTCCAAAACTGAAACAGAACTTTGTCTCTGTGGAAACATGAAAAACTACACTATCTTTTCCATATCAATTGAGCCAAATGAAAATTATTTGTACAAAAAGAATAAAGCCAAATATGTGGCATCTCTTCCTAATTTTCAGACTAATAAAACTCAATAAGAATTCTAAAAGTTCTATACTTATATGTCAGAAATATTACCTTAGAACTATAGCCTCAGTGACTGGTGAAACAAAGCATAGTAAATCCTAGAGGGCCCTTTAAATTTTTTTTAATCAGAAGAAGTTGAAAGTTTTTTATTAAGGAGACAAGTTAGAATTTAATGAAATTATACACTTGTAATAGCTTTGAAAGAAAGGCTAAGTGTAGTGGAAGGAGATATATAATCCATGGTCAGTTTTTAAGGTAATAAAAGCAATTGGTTTCTCAGACTTGAAAGAAATAGCATGTTTTGTGCTCAGTAATGCTTATTCTGGCAGTTGCTCCTGGCTATGTATCTCATATAATTTTGAAAGGTACAAAGACATGAAAAACTTCTTACATGAAACAGAACTCATGGATATTAAGGTGACAGAGGGTGAAGTGAGGAGTGTAGGCTTTGAAGAAAGCAAGGCAATTTTCAAAGCAACTAACTTTATATTCTTTTTCTAGAGTTACTCTGTCAAAGATACTTAGCTCAGCTGTCATTTTTTCCTTACTAAAGCCGTATGTTTCACAGCTTAAATCATCAGATCCATCTGTGTTATTGGTGGTGAACGGCAGTGGCTAACTGCATACTCTGCATACAGAACATTCTGTTGTACCCAGATTCCATTTTCATTTAAAAAAATCAGCAACCAAATCTGCCAGCTACAAGTCATAGACATTCTCAGGTTTCTGACTAGGAACAGAGAAGAACAAGGTCTCTTTTCTTGCCTACATAATTTGTTCAAAGACATAGTGGGGAAAAAAAAAAAGGAAATGTGATTCTTTCATGTAATTTCTTTAATATTTGCAAATTGAAGACAAGATTTTTCAATATTTACAGTGGCTTTAGGAGACCACACAACTAGCATACAAGATATTACTCCACCCTATCACGCACAATCAAGCTTTTATCTGTTGTAAAAATTGACTTTAAATACCAGTAAGTATTAAAATTTCAGCAACATCCACTGTCCCATGTCACCACCTGAGATATATTCAGTGAAGTATTTCAGCTAATAAAATAATTCATTTGATAAGATATGTTATGCTGATTACATTTTGCAGAAGTTGTCTTCTGACTTATGAAGTAGAGGGCAAGTAAGTGAAATCATAGCACTGACAATATGATTTCAAGTGAGGCATTATTTTCCAGGAAAAAGTGCTTTCTCTCACTCTAAAACATCTCTAACAGCACAATTACAGAGTCTCAGGATTGCCTGCTCCTTTTAAAAATGCCACCCTTGCCTCACTAGAAGCTTCATCAATATCAGAATGTTTCTGTTTCTGGAGTTATCCAATATGTTAGAGGAGAAGGGAGTCACATTCCAGCGTACCAGTTAGTGAATTTTGGATTTATTTTGAACAAAATAAACCCCACCCATGTCTCATAGCACCTTTCTGAATTGACAGAATTTGAAGAGCCAGAAGAGATGATATTTGAAAACTGTCTTCTTTCCTTTTGGGGATGACTTATTGCCCCTTCAGAGAGCATGTGTAACCAACCAGACTTTTTCTAACTAATATACAGGAGAGGGAGAGGTCAGAGAGGTAAAATCTTATGCCAGTTGCATGGTAAGGATGGCTTGAATCCCCATGGTTGCCCTTCAAACTTCTGAGCTAAAATAAAATCTGTCAGTGTCCTGTGGGATGAGCAGCAGGAGCAAAAATCTTTGAGTCAATACCTTTCTCGATTACTTGGATACTTTTCTTTCCCACAATCTCCTAAGTCCAACTTAAGGCCAGTACAGGAAATAGTTCTGTTTTCATGCAAACACAGAACTCTGCTGAGAGAGAAGAATTCTTAGTTTTGGCCAAGCCCAAGAGCATGACCCATACTCTAGGCTACTATTTCTCAACTCCAGCCTGAACTAAGTAAAATACCTATCTTCTTCATACCAGGAAAATTATATATAAGAATTACTTTTGGTCTCATAAAATTGATCCCAGAAAAATAAATCAAAAAAACTTTGATTAGCATAATAGATTAAGAATAAAGGTAGGCTGAGACACTTATGCCTCAAAAAGTATATGTTGGTGAACAAATGCAAATATTTCAGCTTTCTAGCAGCTTGTCAGTCATGCACAAAGCTATTTTGAATGCAAACATTTCCAGCTGACATAAGGATGAATCTTAGAAGAGCTGAGAGGTTTATGGTAAACTTGAATAATAATGCTGATGAACACCAGCAATAAGTTTCAAGCCTACAGCCATCAAAGTCGGTACTGAGCTGTCAGGTACTTGGTTGAATGCTGGTATGGAAGGACTTGGCAGGCTTCAGAAATGGGATAGGAAGGAATAAAATGATGCATATGAAATATAATGTGGAAATCCTGAAAAATTGAGAGCACATTCATGGAAACAAAAGTAGTAGTTGCATAATAGACTACAAAATGATATATATGTCTGAAATGTACCATTTGAGATGGTTGCATAAGCTCATTCTCACCCTCCTAGTATGGAGAACATTTGCCTATGTGCCGAAACAAAATAGTAGATCTCACCTCAAACAACATAATGTACAGAAAAGGAAAATATTGGTTCATTTTGGTCTTTAATAAATAGGCTGTGTTCCACATTTGTATATATACATAATATGTGCAAACTGCTCAAATATTCACTTCATCTGCTCTTCAAGTCCACTGCAAAACATCCACGACTCTTCTAGAATATTAGAAGACTTTTTCACTTGAAATCATAAACAGAGAGATTCTGAAGTTATCTCTGCCTTCTTCTAGCTGCATATGCATTAACTTTGTCCTAGTGGTATTCCTAATTATGATTGAGGCTCTATAAAGAAGCTGATAACATTCTAAATATATTGCTGAAGGATTGCATCAAAGCTAATTATTCTCTTCCAATGCAGGGTTTGATAAAGAGCTTGATCTTTTCTTTTTCTTTCTTAGATGTGTTTAATTTTTTCTCCTTTGTCAAGTATTTCAAGCTATCTCTTTCCCATGATAGAAGGGAATCCTTTCAAAAAGCAGCTAGGGTCAGATTGCATATGGCCTGCATGAGTAGGAAGGTTTGAAAAGGATTCCTCCTTTCAAGTGTCCATTCCCACTGCTCTGCATTGCCAGGGTTGTAAACAATAGAGGGTTTCCACATGAGACCTGAGAAATTCCTGACTCAAAGTACCCTCTTCTGGGAGATCAGAACCAGTTGTGCTTGTGATGGTTTTTTCTTCTGAAGTGTCTGATTCACTGAGTTGCTCATACAGTATCCCCAGTTGTATCAAATTTTAGTGAAAAAAACCCACCTTAGATTAGTTTGCTTGACATTAGTATAGGCTGTTTGAAAACAGTATTCTGTTGTTCTTGTTAGGTTGTCTGTTTATTAGATTCCTAAATCATAACTTGGTAAACCTAGTGAATTCTAAGTATGGCCAACAATCATTAGGGGCAAATCCAGAAACTCTCCAATACTCTCCATGTATATAGACCAAAAAATGAAAAGTTACTTTTTATCTCCCAGTCTTATTACACTCCTACTTCCTCTACTTTGATGCCAAGGTTCAATTTTTCTTTTCCAAAAAAGATAACAAGCTAATCATATAGAGAAAAATAAATGGACACATTTTCAGAAGTGATAATCAATTTGGACTGATCAATTCCAGGCAATTATTATTTTCTGTCTTGATGTGGGAACACATTTCAACTCTGAGTGACAACAGGCAGCAAAGCCACAGAACATCAGTAGACCAGTCAGTCTGTGCAAGAAGATATTTAGTATAGGCAAGTAGTCTGGTACAGGAAAGTTTTAATCCTACTCAAAGGGTGAACCTAGAATTCCAAATTGCCTTTCTCTACTCATTAGCCCTGCTTTGAGGCCATGCTGAACTCCACACAATTCAGGCATCAAAGCTAGGTGAGTTAAGATTTCAGACTTTCAGTTAGGGAATATATCTATTATTAGAAATATTGAGAGTATATTTCTATTCATTAAGCCAGACAGCAGGATGACTTTCTAACAATTAGGAAAGATAGTATGCTTACTGCAGTAATACCCCTGCTCCAGATCTGTCAGGAATGATCTACCTCCACCACCTGAAATGTCACTCCAGAGGATCTTATGTCTTTAAAGTCATGTTCCCAAGCCAAACTTTTCAGCATTTCAATGACTCCTTTTCTCCTTTTATTTTCTTCACTTTTACCTCCTCATTTACTTTCTGCCTGAACTAAGAAATATATTTGTAGCTCATCAAGGAAAAAAATAGGTATGATAGAAATAACACATTTTACAGCAACTTTTGAATTTGCTAGAAATTAGTCCTAGGCAGAACAGCTCATTTCTGCTTACCACAGAAATGAGGAAAAGTTTTAAAAAATCACTCACTGACTGTGGACAACATTCAATTTTTTTTTCAAAGTGGAAAAGGAAAAACTGATGTGAAAAAGTTAAAATAAAGCACTAGATAATCTGTCCAAAATTAATTAAGCCCATTTTACTGCCTGATAGATATGGTACAGTAGGCAAACCCCAGATGTCACAGCAGAGGTTTCTCAGCAAGCTGTGTCTAAAGTGTTTCCAGGTGTTCTGAACACATCGCTCATCAGAGGGCACTTCTGCCTCTGCATTGCTCGGTGTGCAGCCAACCCCATCCAACAGTATTTCCTTGCAGGGTGTGATGAGCGTGCTCAGTGGGATGGATAAGGTGTCTGAATGCTGATGTAGGGTAACAGATTTGGATTCTGATGGATTCATAAACCTGTTTCTAAAGGAGGGTTTCCCAAAAAGAATAATATATGCAATGTGTTTGTTACAGCTGTGCCCTTACACACCGTACCCTATATTTGAAACTTAGGTGTTTTAAATGTATAGTTTGGGTTTTTTGGTTGGTTGCTTTTTTTAAGACTGTATAGTGGGAACTTATGAATAATTGTATTGTAAATATACATTTTACTGTTTGCTGTGTCAATATAAATTTAAAAGAAATATAACTGGAAGCTCTCATGAGAGATTCTCTCAGTGGTACCCACTCTGAGAGTGTGGTGGGTTTATTTTGTTTGCCAGGGGCCCACCAAATATGTTCTGTCACTCCCCTTGTCAGGTGGACAAGGGAGAGAAAATAGAATGAAAGGCTTATAATATATAACGAAGGACAGGGAGAGATCACTCAGCAATTACCATCATGGGCAAAACAACTCAGCTTAAGAAAATTAATTAAATTTATTACAAATCAAATCAGAGTAGGATAAGGAAAAATAAAACTAAATATTAAAACACAGCTTTCCCCCATCTCTCTTTTCCTCCTGGGCTTTACTCTTGAATTCCCTGACTCTTCCCCCTGCAGCAGCTCAGGGGAACAGGAGCTGTGGTCTGTTCATCACACGCTGTCTCTGCTGCTCTCCCCCTCAGCAAGGACTGCTCCCAGTGGGGGCCCTCCCATGGAACCCAGCTCCCCATGAACTTCTCCAACCTGAGTTCTTTTTGAAAACTTGTCATTTCTGTCTTACTCTCTTAGTTTAGTTCAGCTGTTGTCAAACCAGTATTTCAATATTTAAATCATGTAGCTTTATGTAGCTCAGTCTATCATCTGGACCTCAGTCTATGATTTAAAAATCTCTCCTCCTGCCAATAAACATTAGAAATAATTATACAGGTAGGATGTTTTAGAATGAACGTCTTTTGGGATGAACATCTTTATTTTCTTTATATCAAATAAACACAAAGTATATAGTTATATTTCCTGGAAAAACTGATGTATAAATTGCGCTTAACTGGAAAAGTTAATGAATGTTTTTGGCAACAAAGCAAAAGATATTTCATTAGAAGCTGATATCTACCAGTGTGAGTGTTAGGCAATTGAATAATGTTTTGATGTAGAAGTACATGTCTAGTGACAGAGTTTTCACATATTTAGTGTAATTTAATATTATATATTACAATTATTGATGTTATCAACCTCTATGTAGAATTAATGGAATTTGCAATTTGAAGTGCTATAATTTTAAATATATTCAATTATATAAATTATAATTATAGATCTCAACCTTGCTTCACACATCATTGCCATTATATAAGCTAAATATAGGGTAGTTTGGAGAGGGAGTGTTGTCTTTGAAGGAAGGATTGAAATTTGCATTGTTGCCTCATGACAACACTGCCCCTGTAAGGAGAAGTTACCTCTGGATAGCAGTTACAGATAAGCTGGGTGGAACACTCACTCCATTTTTACACTGACCACCTTCTTTTTTTCAGTCCTTAAGCCTTCCCTTGTGGGATTAGCACCTGGAATTTTTCTTGGTCTCTTTAGCATACTCCATGGTGTGGTTATGAACAACTTTCTTTAAAATTGGAATTTACAGTCTTCCTGTTCCACTCTCAAAGCCAGTGCTTATTCCCATTTTAAAATGTCACAGTCTGGAGGTTTTTTTAAGAGTATTAGATGATTTTTCACACTCATGAGGAATTTCTAGTGTTCTAAAAGTTTAAATGTAAATCCCAGTGTCTTACAAAGGAACTGAATGAAGATACTTTGTTATAGAACCCTCCAGCCATCTCAGCCTCACAAGATACTTTTGTTTGAAAGGATGGTGACCCTTTATTTATACAGACACATTAATGACTTTTAAGGACAGATCTCATATCATCCCAGTTTTATGTGTTTAATGTCAAAATTATCATGCACTGGTGACCTAGAAGTCCAGACAGCCATTCTCAGTCAGCCATCAGACTCCAGGCACACTTTGTTCAAGGGCACAACAAAATAAAAAGTATGAGTCTTCCAGATGAGAATTCATATACAGAAGGGTGCTGGAGAAAACTGTGAACACAAGATACCTGAATGAGTAGTAGTAATCTAGATTAACCTAATTTTGGATTAAAGACAGGGTTAAGTAAAGAATTAATATATCTGTAGTCTTAAACTGCTTCTGTCAGCATTGAGTTGTGTTTAATAAAATCGGTTTAATTTAATTCTATGAAACTGCATGGTATCTTATTTTCTTCCTCAAAGTCATGATACACTTAGCTTTCATAGTGGGAGCGTCAATAGCTCAACATCTCTCAAAAAAAGGCACTTTGGTGACCTTTCAGCTCTGACCTTCCTATTTCAAATTTGAAATCCAGATTAGGAAATAAGGAGAGGTTCCCTACAAAGCAATTCAGATATTAGTCGAGGTTTCTTGTCACTAGGAATATTGCTGATCATTCATATGCTGGGTACTGCATTACTGGGCTTCAGGAAATGGAATTAACTTGAACTGAAGGGTACTAAGTACATTTTTAGTATCAGTTCATTGTGTCAGTTTCTGTACTGTAAATCTGGGATAATCATAAGTTACTTCAAAGTAATTAATTAATAATAGCAATATACTACTTGAGAACATATTTCCAATAAGTACTTGAGAATATATTTCCAATAATATTACCATCCTTATTCCCCCCACTGAGATAGGTGGTTTTTTTTATGGACATATAACCAAACTGGGCTATTTTAGTAAAGTTTTACAATAGACAAGGATCCAGTTTTGACTTTCTAGCACAATAGCTGAAAACTAAGATTCAAGGGATTTTGAAGGGGCTTGTGTTGTTAAACATTCAATTCAGGTAATTTTTTAAATGTAAGCAGATGCAGAAGATGTTTTTCTCTGAGTAGCTATCACTTATTTTAGAACTCCTGGTCAATCACTATCTCAGGATTATTACTGTTTGTTTTCCTTGTTTAAGCAGGGGGTTTGGAGTGTATGAATTACTATGGTTACAGTCTGCAATGTGAAGAACAATAGATCGTCCTTGACAGCAAAAATATTTATTAATTTCTGATATTCTGCCACTTTTACAGATCAGACAAATACAAAGAAATTATGAAAAATATCAGCAAGATTATAAGGTATTGGAAGGGTTAAAATATTCTTGAAGATATGAAACCTTTTAGGAGATGTGAAAATAAAGCCTAGACCTTTTTTCCCAACTCTGTTTTAAGAAGAACTTTTTGTTTAAAAAATAATTGCTTCCAGTATAGATTTATTTTTGCAAGGGATTTAGAAAACAAAGGTAAACTTGTGTGACCTTTCCCCAGAGTTTTGAAAACAGTAGTTTATCAATTAAATTATTCAATATTACTGAATGTGATTTTTGCCAACCTAGACAATGTATTAACAAAGCCCTGCTTATATGGCATATCACCAAAAAACAAAAATGAAACACTTATTGATCCATTTTTAGGAATTCAACAGGAGTTATATTAAAACAGGCTCACTATATTGATGCATCTGTCTCACTAACAACTTTTACATGTTTTAAAAAAAGCTCATGCTACACAATTTTACAAGGGACCTTATTATTTGAAACATTGTTGAAGCACCAATCTTGGACTATGAATGAAGAAGGAAGGGCATTTAAAGTATATATTTATAATATTTACAGTGTCTAGTTAGATGGTCTCTTATTACATTTGATTTCTCTAAGTAGACTTACTCTTATTAATGACTGTCTTTCTTTGATTTATGTTTATATTAGATGAGTTTATCAAAAAAATACAAATTCTGTAGGATTCCTTCTGTTCTGTGATCTTCCAGATCTCTCTTGAGACTGTTGTTTCAAAGACAGGTTTCAGTTTTGAAAAGTTTCCCTCACCCTAAGGGACTACAGGCTTTAAATGTAAGCAAATGATTTTGTCAAGGGTTCTTATCACTGAGTTTGGCAATAAAACCAGTAAACCCAAAATGATTGATCACCTATATGTATATATTTTAAAATTTTTTTTATCTGTCTGTCTGTATATAATATTAGTCTCATCATGACATAGAAATAGAAGAATTGTGAGAAATTGCCTCACATCTGACACCAATAATGTAAGCATGTGATATGATCAGAATATGGGGGAATCATGGCAATCACCATAGCAGGGGGTAGCTGATAGGTGGGAGCTGCCTTTTCTGGCTGGAGGCATTATCATCTCTGAGATCTCAGCTGAGAAAATGGCCTCTGCTGCCCAGCCTGACACTGCAAACTAGAGAAAGCTAGCTCTCAGTAAGGATCTGTTCTGCTCATAATAGCCTCAGAGAAGATGGGCTCAGTGTGCGCCGTAAGAACACAAAGCTTTCAAGTGACCTTTTCTTTCTCTTGTCCTCTTAATTATTAACTTTATACCAGTCTGTCACATCCCAGGGTAATGACTTCAGATGAGCTGTTGTGTGGGAGCACATCCAGGATGAGTCTAGGCTACCCTGAGAGGAAAGGTTGTGAAGCCCTTCATCAGTTCAACATCTCAGAATCAGCCACCTGAACCATCTTTGGAAAGAGGGGACAGAGTCTGAGGTGGGAGCAGGGTGATTATTGAATAGCAGATTGCTTCCAAACCTTAATACATTTGGAAGTGTGTGTTCTAGCTCAGCAATTAATTTTTATTTGCTATTATAATGGAAGTTTAACAATAATGATAAAATCTCAATTGTTGATATAATAGTGTCTGAGCGTTTACAACAAGTATTCAGCATGTAGATAGTTAATATGAAACTAAGTATATATCAAGTGAATCCACAGTCCAAGCTGCAATCCAAATCAGTGTTCTGGGAAGTAAATTTGGGCTAAATATATTAACTATTTTCATTGTTGTTACACAAACAAAAATATTGGCAGATATTTTTCTGAGATGATCTGAATTCCTTTATAATTGCTATTAAATTAAATAACACACTGAAAAAACAGCCAAATAATTTCTGCTTGATAAAATATGTTATTTGACCAAATATGAAATTTTCATTCTGTTTTCTCTCCTTGTGTTTTAATTAAATCAAAATAAATTGTGGAAGGGAACTCATCTTTAGAAAAGAAATTGAAACATTTTTATTTGAAATAGTAGAATCAAGCATTTTGAAGCTTTAATTATCCTCTGGTCTTTTTTATTTTTTTTTCAGTCGAAGGATACTCTTGAATTTTATAAATGGTTTGGTATATTTTTCTAAAAGGATTTTTTTTTTTAAGCTTTAGTCACTTATGTCAGTAAGCTGTATATTGCACACATGTTAAATGAAGAAGAATGTCTCTATCCTCCTGCTGAATGAGAGGAAGTGCAGCTTCCATACAGTCACTTTCAGATGTGACACTCCATGTTCATGTGTTCTCCAGCTCTACCTGGCAATCTCACTGCACATAACAACTGTAAGCAAGAGGCTGAAATGTGATTCAAATGCAAAGCAAAAATTTCAGAATCCCAAGGTGATTTCACCTTCCTGGAGTATCATCTAGAAACACAGTGCTTCTGAGGGGTAACACCCCAGAACGTTCAGTGTGTGCATTCAGCATATGACAGAAAGCAGTGAAGGCAAGGATGGAGGAATGTTGCAGGGAATAATGATCAAAAAGTGAAAGCAAAAATGTGTAACCTTGCAGTGTCTTATAAAAATAGGGGTGAAGGAGACCCATGAGCACTTGGGAACAGCCGTGAGGATGGTGTGCTCTGGGGCATTTGGATGTGGTGACGAGCTCCAGGGAGAGGTTTGCAGAAAGCCAGAAGAGCTTCTTTGCCATTGTGTTAGCAGACCTTGTAGACATAAACTCCATAAGAAGTAAGGCACCTAAGAAGCTGGATTTTAGGTACAAATGTTGAATCATAATTATTTAGGGATGTAGATATGAGAGATATGTTATGTATGGGAGGTAAAACAAGGTATATCAAGCCAAGAAGCCCCTGTCTGCTTTGGCAAACATTTTTATGTCATTATTTGTAGATTTTAATCTTTTTAACAGAGGCATAGTAACAGCTAAATGTAAAGTGTTCTTTTCCATTTGATGGAAAGGAATATAATATGAATGGAATACTGCAGACTTGGTTTTGAGCATCAGCTTTTTCTTACTATTGTGAGTCATGAAAAAATTAAGTAAACAGAATATGCAAGTGTTCTGATGGGTTCTGGTAAAGCTGAGGCCATCAGATACCAGAAAACCAATCCTAGTACGTGATAAAATATACAGAAAGATAAACTTGCATTTTTTTATAGAAAAAGATTAAGCTAAAGTTTTTTAAGGACTTCTAAAATATAAAATCTAGCTATAACATATTTCAAAGTTGAGTTTTGTATTCTCTTTCATTTTTTCTTCCTTGTTATCTATAAAAAACTTCCTATAAGTTCAGTGAGAAAACTTGTCCTGGTGAAGAATTCTATGTGAGTTACACCTGGTTTTCATTATTTTTACCTTTTGGATTATATTAATTCATATTTGAGATTTTTCATTAAAATTCATCGATTAAATCAATATAAATCAAATTATTTCAATTAAACTGTACATTTCTTTAAAATGTGTGTATGGTGCTCACCTTAAATAAAAATGAAATCTGGCAATTTAAAGCATTATCATTTTAATTAAAGTGACTGCTAACACATTGAAATTTGAACCTTGAAAGGTTTAATGCTGTTTGCAACTACCAACCTCCAAGCAGATAAAGTAAAAACGATAAGAATAAGAAATGGGGGAAAATTAAGAATAGAATATCATATAGCAATATCACAACATTTTTCAAATAGAAAGGTATTCCTAGCTCCTAAATCACAATAAGTTCAGGGAATTTCAAAATAATTTAGGTAATGGGTTTTTCATTTGTTCTAGGTTTTGTTGGGTTTTTGGTTTTCTTAGTCCCTTTCTAATACAATGAAAAGATGCAATGACATCTTCTGTAGAAACTTTTATGTTTACTGGAAACCTGAGAGTGTGTTGAAATCTTACACATTCCTCATCTTTATTATTCTTGCTTCAGAATATCCTGAGCTGAAGCAGTCAAGGTCATGCATTTGATCACAGAGTACTCTGTGTTTCTTGCATCAGATGGTGAGTTTGGGATTTTACTTTGTTTCGTAGGGTAGCTGCTGTGAAGAAGGATCTGAGACTGACAGTTCCCTTTACCAGCAATCCAAAAGCTTTGTGACTTCTGTGTACCAAAAGTCTGCCCTACATGTCATGAAATCATGATTTCTGGATAGTTATTAAACCTAGCAGATGGTTTATATGTAAAACAATTCCTTTATTTTTCACCTATCAGCAGAATAATGCAAAACAACAATAGAATTCAAGCACCTGGGACCTTTTCCATGGCTCTTATTCTTCCATCTGTACAGTGTTTTATTTCTACTGCAGTGGTGGCAAAATGTATGGTTTTACAATTCAGGATTGTCACATGTGCTGTACAACATAAGGATCCAGTCATTCATAGGCTCAATGGTTTCATAGCAAACAATTTTTGAAAGCTTCCCAATTATTTAGGAAAAATGATTTCTATGGATTTTTGTTACAAAATCCATGGAAATTAAACTTATTCAAACATGGACAAAAAATTATTTATAATATTACTCCGTAACAATAAAATAACTTGCAGTTATGGGAAGAATGAAATCCAGCTAGAGCCACACACCTTTTTTTACAGCTTTAATGTAGAACAAATTTACATATCTTTAAGATACAGAAAAGAATGCCAGGCATGAACTGTGTACCTAAACCAGCTTGTTCTGTCTGGTAGGGGCTCTCTTGTGAAAAGCTCACTGCTTCTAGAACTGACTTATTGTAGTTATTGCAACTCATTATTATTGTAGTTTTATCTCACCATAGTCAGATGTCAGTTTTCTTGCATGGGTTGGCATGTTTATAAACATAAAACTTTTTACTTTAAAAAAAACAAGATGTCCTTTGCCTTTAAGACATAAAGACTGCAGTGGTGAAAGAACAATGCTGTGGGAAAGAGTTACTTTTGATCTAATGAATACAAAGGAGACATTTCTACCTCAGGAGGTGAATGTGTGGTCATTATCAGTCACATAAGATATTTTAGCTGCCCTCTGCAGTTGTGACTTCTGGGCTCTCATAAATCAGATGAGATGCTGATGGTCAAACAGACTTATTTTATTCCCTGAGTCAAAAGTACTGTTTTTCAACAGTCATTTTGACCCTGCACTTACCACCTAGTCCTGATTTAAAACAAATCTTAAGAGTTATTTTTCACTGCTGGCTGATATCCAGCAAAGGAAAACTAGTACTTGACTTTGATGCAGAGAAAAATGTGAGCTTCCTAGTTTAAAACTAACCCAGTCTCCTGTGAAATTCTACAGGTTCCCAGTCAGCAGGCCGTAGAAACTTAAATGTCTTTGTATGGGGATGAGCTTTTGTATATGGACAAAAGTGATAACACCAAGAGCCTTGAAGAGAGCTAGACATTTAAGGCTGCCCAGCTAGGAATCACCTCTCCTCACACTCTTCAAAGAGCTCTTACATCTGAAAGGTACCTGAGCCCTACTAGGGTTTTTTCTGTAATAACTTCTTGCTGAGTTTTTTCTTGTTGCTTTTCTTCACATCCAATGAGATGTTGGGCTCTTGGGGAACTTGGAGATTAGATGAGTTTTATGCACATAGTCCAAGGCAGACAAAGAAACAAATTATAAATGGCACCGAAATGAAAGTAAAATAAAAATTGGTCCCAGTGCCACAAATAATTCCAGTCCAGCCAAATTTAAAAAAGAAAAAAAAATATCCACAGTGAAATTTTTTACCATATCAGGAAAACTGAAATCGGTAAAAGAATCCAATTGTGACTTGAACAGAACTGTCTTCAGCTCTGGTCTCTCTTAAGCTTCTAAAACTAAAGGTTGAAATAGTTCTTGCTCAGATAACAAGAAAACTCTAAATTTTAAAATTTTTTATTATTATTATTGTTATTGTTGCTATTATTATTATTATTATTATTAGTAGTAGTAGTAGTAGTAGTAGTAGTAGTATTTAACTTTAAGAAGTAGTATTAGTCAGAATTAAGTCTTTCTTTCTTCGGGATGTTTTGTGGTAGCATTATTTTGAAACGTGCAAAATACCTAATGAAAGCTGAGACAGCTTAGGAAAGCAGGATTTGGTTTTTATTTAAATTCTGTTAAAAAGCTGTATAGTTAGCTTCATTTTCATTATAGATATTCATCAAATTATACAGTTGGTTAGGAAATCCAACAAACATGGTATCACAAATAAAATTCTGGCATTCAGCTCAATGAAGAACGTCATCATTTATTGTGAGGGAAGAAAACTATGCAAAATGCACTGTGAATAAAGCCAGCTTCCAGGCGATGTAACAGGAGTTCTGTCTACAAAACTGAATAAAGCATATAAAAAAAAGAAAGTTGTTTTTGTCACCAGCATACCCAACCAGAATCCTCCAGGGCTACAACTGTTATTGCTGCCCAACGTGACCTTTTCTCTGTAAGAGCAGTTTGGTTTCTCCTGATTCACCACGCTCAGGCAACCTAAAAAGCACAAGCAGGATTTTAAGGACATCATAAGGACTGATGACATGTACTCCCTGCATGAACCTGGTGACATACTGTCAGGTATGCAGGTTTTCTGAAGGACAAGTGTGGGTGTGTTACCTTGCAGTGCCACAGATCTATCATGGCCTCAGAAAAACAAGAACTGCTACACATCAGACATCTACTGTCTCAGACCTTGGGGATGTTAGGGGCTGCTTGATTGCCTGGTCACTCCATTGCCATTTCATCTGGAACTTCTTTAAGAGCATTAGACATATCTTTGTCTCAGTTAATAGAAATAATTTATAATCCAAATGACCTTTCTACTGTATGGTTTTGACCAAACTGTGTCAATCTCATCAGTATTAGAGTTTGTCTAGAATTTTGATTGACTCTTTCTAAGTTCAAAAAGCTCACTGAAGTTCAAAACCTCCAGACTCTTTCTAGCTTCTCTGGGAGTTAGGGCTCTACATCTAATTCACCTTCCTTCTACCACTTCTCCGAAAATTTTATATCTGGGATTCAATTTGGGCACATATACAGCTTTAGAGTAATATAACTCTGAAATTATTAGAAAACACATGTTTATTGCACATGCTGTGTATCTTCAATGATCTCATAAATAGCCAGCATATTACAGGATAAAAGAAATAGGATATATTTAAGTGCATGGAGGGAGTGGTCACTTGCATGAGGGCTTTCCAAGCCATAACCAGAGATCATTATGTATCTGCTAAAATTAAGACAGAGTGATTTCTCTCTGCTGTGCACTACTCAACTGTTCCAAACATTGCATTCATTAAAAAAAAAATTAAAATCTCCGTTTTAACAAAGTTTTCATTAAAGGCTAGGTTCTCTGCAAAACAGATTTGACAGACAAGCTACATCAGAAAACAGCTGTGGTTTTTACTAAAGTATCAATAGAAATACAGTTTTCTCAGGAAAGTTAGTATTGCTGACAGATTATGGAGTTGGTAAGAATACCAGATATAATGGCTGGAGATAAAAGTGACATTCCTAATTTCATTAAATAATAATCCCTAATAATGACCTCTAGTGAGTTATTTAGGATACATATTGCAAAAGTTTGTAAGGAATTCATCTGCCAAAATAACTCTCTTTTTCAGTGGGAATTAGTGTTTTAAATGTACCTGGGTCACTGTTCTCTCAAATTGCTTAGGAAAGTGAATCCCTAGAGAATTAGAATGGCAAAATTTTTAAAGAACTTATTTTTAGAATAGTGTTGCATTTCCCTGCACAGCTGGAAATGCAGGAAGGTAATAGATCCCACCAATTCTGAAAATTGTGGCCAGGCCATTTATATTACTTGAGAGAGTGCTGACTTCTTGGAAAATTAGGACTATAAATGCAATTCAGGTGGTCCAGAGGAATCACTGAGGAAAATGAACAGCCCTTGCCTTGTTTTATTTACCTCAGAAAGCTCATTGTCTGGGAAAAAAGCTGATTCTATAATTCAGTTGATTATCCCACTGATAATGAGGACAGAAAACTGCTGAAGATTTCTCATGTAGGACTATTCCTTGTGATTAGCTTTTAATACTCCGAACTCAAAAGCAGCTTTCTAGTCTAAGAGAAATCAGTATTTAATCACCTGGGACTACTAAGGAAAATGCAGCCCTCACTGGTTGACAGGAAAGGGTAGCACAGAAACATTCTGAGGCTGGTGATAAAGTAGAAGTTATTTCATCTTGTTTTTTGCCCTCTGAAGGAGCACAGATAAGCTCACTGCTACAAGAAATAGGAAATGCCCTCAGGCTCTGAAGTTCTCAGGAGTGCATGTGTGTCTCTTCGTCTCTCTCACACCACCAAAGAGAGTAGCTCTTTAAAATTCCTGTTTCAGACAAATAACTGAACTCATCCTATAGAGCCAGGAGAGAAATGAATCTTCACTAAATCCCAGGATTAACTGTTAAGGAGGACTTTCACATACACTGGTGCAGCCGTGAGGTATCAGAGGACTGCACTATATGTTCCTAAAAGTTACACCTAGCTTTTTTGATTCACAATTAAGACGTAAAAAACCCAGACAGGATATGCCATTTTCCTTTCCATCTTCTTCCTCTCCTCTCCAAACCTCCATCATGTACATACTCAAATATTTCCATAACATGCAGGTATTTTTTGGTCTAAGTCAATAATCCAGAACAGTAGATGGAATGTTATTATCAGATAAATCTTTATTCTTCTGATGATGATTCAGCAAACAGAAGTAAACAGAGGCTGACTAGAAAGTTGGAGGTAAGCTGAGGCCATGCTCTCAGTGTTTACATTTTTATTTTGACAATCTGTTCCCTTGAACTTTTGGCCTCCTTTTGGGCTACCTTCATCTTCCCCAGCCTGGATGGTGCCCCTGGCCATGGACTGTGAACTAAGGACTCTCCTTTCATGTGGACCTGAGTGAGCTTACCAAGGCATGACCTCTGAGGAAAGAGGAACGCCTTTACTGAGGGCATCTGGCAGAGTTCGGGTATGAGCAACATATCCAGCTGTTCAGCACTATCCGTCAGGGCTTTAGGGCTTATCATAAAGCTGATTCTGGGAGACTTAGTGAAAATTAGGATTGGCACCTGATGTGTCTGGAATTTTCAAGCATCTCCAGCATTAAACAGAGGCTGGTATCTAGGAGTTTGACTATGTACTGCTATAAATCCTTTGGATCTAATGTTCTGTATGTAATTTATGTTTTGAAGGGAACACAGGTGCTATTTGTGGCTTTGTATTCCAAATTAAAGTGCACCACAAGAGACATATAACCATGTAAATTAAAACTAATGAAGAAGCTCCTACAAAGCTTAGCAAAGCCAAGCCATATACTTTTATAGATCTCTACAATAAAAGAATTCTATAAAATAGAAGTATTAATGCAGTGTGCTACCGTTTTAAAATACTGTAACATGAAATGAACTTTATCCTTTTAGAAAAACAATTATTATTTAATATAATTTCCTATGTGTTAACACTGTAGAAACAAGGAAACATAGTCAATTTACAATTATCATCCCAGCAAGATAGATTTTCAGATACCTGTTATTTACTTTGTTCTGCTTCTTTTTCAGCCTTGGACTGAAACTCTCAAAGCCAGATTTTCCTGTTTCTACACAAATGCTCATTTTTCTTCCACTTCCCTTCTCAAATATAAAAAGTCAGTTGCAACCTGAAGTCATAGAGTATCATGCTTAGCACCAAGCCATGAAAGCACAGCAGCTCTGTGGTCTAGCTCTGGGCCAAAACCCACCAATGTGAAGGAATGGCCTGAAATTGTGTCAGGGGAGGGTAAGATTGGGTAATATAAAAAACAGTTCTTCACCCAGAGGGTGGCTAGGTACTGGAATAGGCTCCACAACGAAGCTGTCACAACACCAAGCCTGACAGAGCTCAAGGAGACTTGGAAAATGCTCTCAGGCACAGGGTGTGACTCTTGGGGATGTCCTGTGCAGGGCCAGGAGCTGGACTGGGTAATCCTTGTGGGTCCTTCCAACTCAACATGTTCTGTGATTCTGTGATATCTGGGGTGAAGATGTTGCAAGGAGAAGAGGAAAGCCCCACATTGCTGACAGAATTGTCAGTGCTCTCCTGAGCTGTGGCAGAGAAGGCTTCTGGCAGCTCTGTGTGTCGAGGTGCACTGAGCAGAGCAGATGCAGCTGTGGAGACCTGCTGGCAGTGCTGACACACACTGCCAGAGGCTTTCTGCCCTGAAACAGGGAGCACAGAAAGAGGTCAAACAGCACACTCTAACCATCAGAGCCTTACAGTGGGTGGATTGAATCCGCTTCACAAAAAGAGAGTGGTTTCTCTGTGGCTGTTGCAGTGTCCTTTGAAGTAGTTTCAAAAGAACAATGAAATTATCTTCTCTGCAAAACCCCGTGCAAAATTTTAATTTGGAAGAGTCTGAGCAACTTCAGCATCTGTAGATTCTCCCAGATAAATACTTGCAGTATTTCTGCCGTGGTGTAAGAATCCTTTTTGGTTTAAAATGATTTTTTTGTTTTAGAACAACCAAATATTTGTATTAAAAGTGAAAAAAATCTTTAAAAGAAATTTAGATAATGAAAATCAATAGGCATATGTAAGGAAGTGTTTTGGAGTATCTGAATGATTGATAAATGCAGATCTTGACCTTATTAGCTCATTTAACCAATGGTAACTCAATGTCACTTCAATTTTATAACAAACAAGAAAAGGGGGGAATTAAAAATACCAGAACTAAACCATCGTAAGTTGCATCAAAATAGTAAAGATTAAAGCAACACCACTAGAAAAACAAAAGTTTATTGTCTTGTAAGCCAGTTGGCTCTAAAATTTTTGGGTTATTACTCTAAGCAAAGGATTGCCATTCATCACTTCATAGTCTTAAACGAAAACTTGAAGGATATATGTTTAAATGAAATGTCAAATTATTTCTTTATTTTTAACCAGTTATCAGATTATATATAATTAGTGCATTTTATCTTATACTTGCAATCGACAAATTGTATACATTTACTGCACCTCAGCAGTAAATCTGAATAAAATGCTTACAAGGGGTATTTCAATAAGTGATGGTATCAGTCATTTACAGTCCTGTAAATATTCTCTTCGTCATCTCAGTATTAGCTGGCTTTCATATGTTCTACAGATACCTGGTATACATTAATTTCAGAAAGGAGTTTAAATCAAAATCATTTCCACCATAATGCTTGAAAGAGAGAAAACAGCCTTTACTCGTCATTGTGCACAGATTCAATTCATGATGACTGAAAACTGAAACGGAGTGATAAGGATCAACAACAGTTTCTAAGGTTTATCATTTTGCACTAATGCACATTTTTTGAGGTAAAAGAAGTTAAGTTTATGACTATGTAATATTTCTTCCTTTCCCTCAAATTTGATCAAATCCATGGTGATGAAAAGTAAATTTTATGATAACTTTTTAAACTAAATAAAAATATTTGCTTCCCTTTCTGAGGGTTAATATTCTGTTTCATTTACCTTTCTACACAGCTTTTTGCTGTTTTAATATACAGGGAGAAAGAAATCAGATAGATAAGGCGCAGCAGTGGATCAGAGATTATCAGTGGTCAGGAGAATGGATAGTAAGCAGAAGGTACTTATACAGATGAGAGCTGTAGTCAGTTAGCTGAAACTGATAGTGAGAGATTAATCCAGCTGAGGAAATTAGTTTCTGGTCAGTAGAAAGCAATTGAAATGCTACATATTACTGCTAGCAGTCTCAGTGGCAAAACTGAAAAACAAGAACTCAGTGCAGGATCAGAGAAATGACATTCTCCAGGTAGCAGAAGCATGTTAGTAGAGCAGCCATGGCAGGAACACAGGTATGAAAAAATTTGCTTTGCTCAGAACTGACAGAAATAAAGACATAAGGTAATTATATTTTAAGGATATGAAGGACTTCAGGAAATAAGAAAGATATGAGAGGCAGAGAGCATAATCTTTTGGAGTCAAAATCATATTGGAACACATGATAAAAGATGAATTACGAGCATGACACTGGGAAGTTTTGGGTCAGATAGATAAGCAGAGAGAGAGTCATGGTGTTTCCAGAGTGGAAAAATAACTCCAGTAGTAATATATATTTGAGAGTCTCCAATTACTAGATGTAGACTGTGAAATAATTGAAGCAAATATTCACAGAATCATTTAATTGTGGACATTGCAGTTGAGAGATTAACTCAAAAAAGTAACATGCAGAATAGGAAATATTTTAAACTTCATTTCAGTAAGTACTTAAACTACACATGGTGTGAAAAATAACCAGAGCTGCAAGATTGTAAATTAAATGGTAAATATGTAGAAATAATAAAGTGCCTCATTTTGAAATGGCAGACTTGGGGGACAAAAAAGCACCACAAAGAAAAAGAACAAATTGAAACCAGAAACAAGCTGGGGAAGATGAAGCAAACTGCTGAAGGACAGAAGTGTGACAGAAGCCAAGAATTAATTTCAGTTGAAGGTACTATAAATACTCAGGATCTAAATCTCAGAAAAAGAGCAATCCTTGGAGGAAAAAAACCCTACATTTAGAGCATGAAAACCTTGGAATATACATATATGCATGTAAAATCTGAAAGAAGAGGGGAAATGGAGGGGTGATCAGCAAAGTACTTCAGACCAGAAGTGAAGAAGCACAGAGAAGTATCAAAACAAGCTTGGTCTTTGGGATAGAACATGCAATTGAATAAATAATGAGGATGTGTGAGAGAAGAGTTAGTGCACAGTTCCTAATCTGAATTAACATTCAACTTCAATGTTTGTTACAGACAGTGTTGGCCATTCAGACATACACATGAACAAGAGAAAGCTGGATAATCCTAGGTCAGAAAAATTAGTAAACATTATGGGGATGTCTTAATCTTTCTTTCTTTCTTTCTTTTTCTTTCTTTCTTTCTTTCTCTTTTTCTTTCTTTCTTTCTTTCTTTCTTTTTCTTTCTTTCTTTCTTTCTTTCTTTCTTTCTTTCTTTCTTTCTTTCTTTCTTTCTTTCTTTCTTTCTTTCTTTCTTTCTTTCTTTCTTTCTATTCATTTGAGGACAGTCACAGCCATAGAGAAAAGCAAAGGCAGAGAGAAGTTATATTAAAGGAGGAAAAGATGTCCTGGGGATTTCCCATCATGTATCCCCTCTCAAAGAATTACAAAAAAAACTTTAAAAAGGCTTGAAAAAGTATACAATGCAACCTAGATACAAATTAAAAACTAAAGACAATGCAGAATAGTTCTAACAAATTAATAGCACATCACTCTTATGTAATAACTGCCTTGATTTTTCCATAAGTAAATTCATTTGACTTAACAGAAATAACTGATGGTGAAGAGAGAACAGAGAAATGGTAAGATGGATGAAGAACTCACAAAACATGATGAGATTTTAGTGGAGTTTCTATAAGATAAATTTGGAACTCAATATTTTGAAATTTTTTATTAAGGTTCTTAGTGAAAAAATGAAAATTTGAGGATGAAATCAAGTGGCATCACAAAATAACTAAATGCATAAAGAAGAAAAAATTAATAAAAAAAAAGACAGTTCTCTCTGAAGTGCATGAACACTTACCTAAGAATGCCAGAAATTCACAGAAATTCTCAGACTGTCTCTTAACACCAAATCATAGTGCCTATCTCAATTCAACAAGATGCTTGAGTCTCTTCCATATAATTAATGGCTACTTTGCCAAATTTTGCTGACTTCATTGCAAATCAATTCACTCCATACCTAGTCCAAAGGAGATTGTCCAGCTATGCACTTGGCACTGTTGTCTAGAGGTTAAAAGTTTGTTACATACTTCTGAGAAAATACCTTGCTTTATAGATGAAGACTCATTTACAAGTTCTGTATCTGACCTTATTAACAACTTTTTGTCATTTTCTACAACCACAACATTAGATTAAAACATATGCATGTACCAAGTTTAAAATGTGAAATAGTAATGTTCACTCTTATCAAGACATTTCCTCTCATTGATGCCCAGGAGATGAGGAAATGTATTCACATTCAAAGCTACTCATGTCAGTCCTCACATAACCCCGAGGAACTTTTTCTTCAGGGAGCACAAAGTGTATGTGGCTGTTGCATTCTCACTGCCAAACTCCCTGCTGCTTCCACTTAAATAGAAAAGTTTTAGCAGTTACTCTGTGCTATGAAATTTACATTGCTTTTCGTACATAACCTTCTCCTGGCTGACAACTGCCTGATTGCTGTACTTGAGATAGTGGGACAGGCTGACCCAATCAAATCGTATGGAGAACCAGAGTTCAAGGAGGTTTGGGGTTTGTTATCAGAAGAAGGGTTCAGCCAAACTTAGTTCTGCTCCTGTCAGTCAGATCTTCTCCTTTCCCAAATTAAAATGAAGTTTCTGGCAGAGACTGCAAACATGAGAGAAATGGTAGGAAAGACACTCTTCATGGGAAGATTTAATTCATTAAGTATAATAACCAGGATTTTTCAGGTTTTCTCTCCGTTTTATTTTTCTTTTTTGTTTGTATAAAAACAATCAATTAATCTGGATATGTTTTGGTTAAATAGGATAGTATAATGGGAGAATTAGAAAAGCAGACATAAACTATATGTTGAGTGAGACATTAACTTATCCCAATGTCATTAGAACTGCACAAGAAAGTGAAGTGATGAAAGGGCCATTCCAATTCTTAGATATCCTGATGTCCTGAAACTGGGAGTACAGCTGTCATATAATTTAACACATTTTACTCAGTAAATGAAAAGAATATGGAATTAGATCTTCATGCAAACTAACGTGTCCTTTAAGTCTCCTGAAATTCCAGGCATTATTCCCAAAGATGAGGCACGTTAATGAAGGAGGAAACCTCCTGTTCTTCAGGACACCTCTGAATGCTCTAAAATAAATGTTTGTGTAATACTTTCTATTTGTAAAATAATAGTAAGAAGCTTAGGATTATTGGGAAATACAAGAATCAGGGGTGTTGCATCATGCTGTAAATTTCCACTGCAGCTTGCAAAATAGTGATTTCTCACCTTCATCTGGGCCCTACTTATATCAGAGTTTGGGCAAAATATGTTCATGAAAGAGTTAATAGTGTTTTGCTTTTGATCACCACCTTTCAATGGTAATCAAAGAGCTGCAGAGAATAGATTTAAAACTAAAAATGCAAGACTGTTCCCAAGATGTTGAGCTGGTACAGTGAAAAAAACCCAGCAGTTGAATTGAATATTCTCACTATTTGCCCAAGATAACTATAAACAGCAATTCAGTGTTTTTAAATGAGCAACAAATAAAGCAAGTTAAAAGCACGACTATATTTTTCATATCTCATCATATGTTTGTTTTTATGTTCCATGTGTTGGATGTAATAATTGCACCCCGTGAAAAGTATTCCACAGAAATTAAAGAATTTCCTGATCCTCCCCTACATGCAGAGAGGGTAACATAGAAACTGTTGCAGAATTGTTAAGGCGAGGTGGTAATAGTCAGAATTTCCACCTTATCAACCCTGCCTGAAGGGCAGAAGTTTGGATGAAGCTGAAAATTTTCTGGCTGTTTCTGGCTGGATTTTTTGTTTGAAATATTTTGTTTTATAAATCAATAACAGTAAGCCCTGAGGACAGGAACCGAAACTCTGGCACTGGTGAGAACATTTTTCATCTTCCTCGCCTGGTTGTTCAGCCCACTGGCATATAATCTTACACTGAAAGTGATAGCCATGCCTAACAGGAATGGATGATAACTTATCTAAAGGCTATATCTATTGGGTCTGTATTATTACATTGCAGGTAAAAGGAGTTTTTCAATTGACTGAAATAAAATGGAGATTTGGCACTGAGTGAGATTACTTATGAGTAGGATAAAGTGACTTTAGGTTTTAAAGCTACATCTGAGATATAGTAAATACATCTTTTATTATTAGATGCTGAAACTCATCCATGTGTATCAAGTCAGCACAAAGCTTTTATACTACTCTCTGTAGTTTAGAGATTCCACTGCTGGAAAATGTTATAATAATTTTTTAAAGATAGATAGGTTATTATAACCTTAATATCTTTCCTTCAAAAGAGAAATCATCTCTTCCCCCAAAAGAAGTCTTATAAACTCTAAAAAAAGAAGCTAGTGAGGATTTCTTACTCTTATTTGTCAGTATGTGAAAGAAAATGTGAATTATTCCTATGAAAATGCACTTCTATCTATATCTAGTTTAGCCAATATTCATTTAGTTGTGTTTCTCTTCATTGCTCTTAATCTATTGCAGACAAAAAGGGTTGGGAGAGAGAAAAGACTTTCAGAAGGACAAATACCCCCCACAACATACAGTAGGAGGCCTATAGGTGCTGGTTATTCACTCTTACCTCTACTCCTGAAAATGTCTACCTTAGTTTTCAAGCTCTTCAAAACAGAAAATTTTCCTTCCTAGTGTGCTCAGAAAACACTTGACACCATTATATATACCATTATAAAAACATCCATCATATACAGTTATTCCATGAATGTTGATTATTTTCTCTGACCAACCTGAAAAATTCTTCTAACTCCTTACACTTGTATCTGTCATCTTACATCTATTCATTTGTATCTGACAAAGCTAAATGTGCTCTGCTCTTTTCATCTTTCCTTTAGCATCTTGTAGTCTTTTATGTTCCTCCCTGTGCTCTCTTAGATGTGTCAACACTAGTGCTCACAGAAAAAGGGAAGACTTCAGGATGATCTAATAGATAGTTCTGAATCAGGAATTGGTTTGACAAGGTAACACGAGCTAGCCTGCACAGCCTGGCTCACTGTGCCCAGTGAGGCAAACGGCAGAAATCATCTTAGGAGACAGCCAGGCAATTTTATGTTGAGAGAAAATTGAAGTAGACAGTGACATATCAGGGAGTAAATGGAAAGATAAGCTTAAGAGGGACAGACTCTTTGGGATAAGTTGACTTTCTTTGTGTAAATAATTCTCAAGCTTCTGCGAGACATCTAACCTCAGCAGCTGATGTTTTATGTTACACTGAGGCAAAAAGTTTGCTAATAAAATCAAATTTGATTTCATTTAAAAGGAGCACGGAGTTGTTTCAGGAGTTCAGGGCAGGTTCAGCACGACACATCTGAGATTTAATATTTGAAAAACTAGTTTTTCTAGCTAGAGATTCTGCAGATTTAATGTGTTTGATAAATCACTGTCATTGCTACAATGGGACTGACATAACAGGTATAGTAATAAAAGCCCAAAGGAAACACAACATGGTGAAGATGAATGATATCAAACAATACCTTTAATGGAAAGTAACTTGGACAGAAATGCCTTCAGCTGCTATGTTTTTTTTATCATACCTTTTAAAATGTTGCATTGATTCAATAGTAATTTTGAAACGGATATGTAGATGTATGCATATACTCCAAGAATTTAGAAATAAAAGTGTATCTGATATATATAGCATACGTTATTGAAGGTGAATTTTTTTGCCTGAAACAATGCAAAATATGTGAAAATAAAGCGCTAAAGGCTGGTTGAGTTTTAAGCCTTGTATAGATTTGGATATTTCCACAACACCCTTCAAATTTTAAGCACAATGATGTAGAGTACAAGCAAAAGCTAGGAAGAACATTATGGTATGGATGGTGGAATGAGTTTTTTGAAACACTTTTGCATTTTAGCAAATGATTGCATTTGTACTTGGGCAAAGTTTACTTACCAGAAAACCATCAGAGGCAGAATTAAGGGGAGGTATTTGCACCACTTTGAAAATTAAATTCTAAAACTAAAATCTTAACAACCTTTGCCCAGTCATTACTGTTGATGTTTCTAGCATAAACATCATCTAGCATCTTGAATTTGCAAGTTATGAATAATAGTTTTCTCAGCATGATTGGCATTGTACAGCACTGTAGCATTTAATACACAGAAAAACAATGATGCAGTCACTGACCCAGGAGCAAAGGTGTGTGATCAGAAGTCCATCTTAGGAAACATGGGGTGGGTGGGAGGAAGAACTGGCAGAGCAAAACTGAGAAAAACTCACTTAATTAGTGGGTTGAGATAAAAAAAAAAATTAATAAATGAAAGGAAGGTCAAAAATAACCCCAGTGATACAAAAGCAATCACTCAGCTCCTCTCAGAAGCAGACTAATGCCCAGTCAGTCTTTGAACAGCATCCACTTTGGGAAGTCTGCCCCACCACTTTCAATTATCCATAGGATGCTATATGGCATGGAACAGCCCTTTGGTCAACTCAGGACAGCTGCTCTGGCTGTGTCCACTCCCAGCCTCCTTGTTGTGGGGGGCAGAGTGAAAATAGAGAAAGCCTTGACAGTGTGCAAATCATGTTCAGCAGCAGGTCTGGTGTCAATGTGTGAACACCAGCATTTTAGACTCAAATCAAAACCACAGGAGCACAGTGATTGCTATAAAGAAAGTTAACTCCACCCCCACCAGAACCAAACCTTGTGAGTAACAGCATTATGGACTGAAACTTAATTTTAGTCTTCTTCCCTGCCTGTCAGGGAATTATTTGTTATGGGGTATGATCCTACTGCCTTTGAGTAAGTGCAAGTAGACCCTAGATCACAGTAAAAGTAGAATACTTATCTTGGAAAATCTAGCTACAATATTCAAGCCATACCTGATTAAATGCCTTTGAATAAGTAGGAAAGGTAATTAAACTGAAGGGGTGGGAAATAGGAACACAGCTCGTGTGGTCTTTACTTTTCTCTGAAATCCAGATTCAAGTCCAGGGAACTGGAACTTTGTCAATAATATGCTTCATCTGGCAATTCTATTCAAAGCTGGAATGATTTTTTTATCTTCCAGCACACCTAAGCCTCTGCAATATTGATCAATATTGAAACAATAATATATGAGACTGTCACATAGCCATTCTCTAGAGTGTTTGTATAAATGAAAATATAAACTGTTCCACTCCCAAAGTGTGGTAGGTCACACCAGCACTTACTGTACTTCCTTGGACTGAAAAAAATTGGGTAAAAACAAATAAACAAATCAAACCCCTACCATTATTTCATTTTACATTAATTTACTTTCCACCAAAGTTTCATCTGTCATATATAACAAGACTCTCTAAAGTGGATGTTATTTGCCTGTACTTGATATATGCTAATTTGTTTTTTGTGCATTTGTTATTTTTTTGTGCATTTATTCATGGTCAGCATTTATTTCCAGTTTCAGTTGTCCAAGCAGTAGTGCCTGAGTCATTTCCAACCAGTTTCTTATCTCCTTTCCTTCCAACAATTCCATTTTCTGAAGACTCTGAAGATCCTTGTCAGGAATGAATAGTCCTGATATAGTTTAGATATATATATATAATAAAACAATAGTTGTTGTTTTAATTTTATCAAATACAAAATCTATGGTTCCTGCCTTCTAACCTGTGTTAGTTGCACCACTTGAATTAAATTCACACCCCTAAATGGACAAAAGAATAAAAAAAAATCTCATTTTGAAAAATTGTGAAGTTTGTGTCACAGCAAGAAAATGAAAGTTGCAGTGTTTTACTTTCTTTAAATGATTCAGAAAGGACTGAAAATTGCAGGTAAACATTCTTATTGGTATAATGTCACTGGAAGTAATTTCTTTTGCAAGATTTTGTCCTTCTTTGGCATTCTATCCAACTACTTCTCCCACTACTTTTCCTAGAGGTATTAAAAAGCAATGTTCACACCCTTTCTAAACTCAAGTCAACATAAGCTAAAGTAAGCTAATAGTTAATACATAACCCACTCAAAACATCAAATATCATAAATGCTAGTGCTAGAAAGAGCATAAGTTTGGACCTAATACTCAGTGAGAAGTAGCAGCTTAAAAAATGATAATATAATTTTGGTTTGTGGAGAAAAATCTCTGAATATCTTAGATTTGTTGAAAAACATGTGAAGCATAAATCCTGCACAGGCCCTGTAACTGTGGTAAGCAACACCACACCGGGAAACAACCTTACCTAATGGAAATGTAAACAAAAAATAACTCATAGATCCAAGGGGATTCCCATGTCATTTAATATGCACTCTAGTTCATATGCAGCAAACATCTTCCAAAAACTGAAAATAAGACTGGATCCACAGCAGAAATGCCTACCTCAGTGCTAGGTACATACGTAGTCATCTTGGGGCCTTTGTCACAATAGATGCATTGGATTACTCATTTTCAATATTAATCACCAAAATAAATCAGAATTAAGTGAAGAACATAGTTGGCTGCATTGACACTTGGGTATTGACACTATCACTGTCTCTCAAAATTCACAAGGCTGATGTACACAGGCAAATAGAAATAACTATTTTTGCACAGTCATCTACCAACAGATTTTGAACATTACACTCTTTGCAAGAGGCTTTTATACTTTATGCATGCAGCTATAATAATTGATAATGTCAGCTGGCACTTTTCAGAAAAGCATTCTTGATAATAGCATTTCTGTCTTTTGGAAAACTATCTGATTTTTTTTCTTTTTTCTTAGTTGAAGGGATATTGGTAGAATAGGAGATTAAATGGAGCATAAAAATCCTGAACCATCAGTATTGTACAGCTTGTACAATTCATAGGTATTATCACATTTTCCTTTTCCAGGAATTGCCAATTAGCAGAAACAGTCATCTCCTGTGAAACTTACTAATCATCTTCATTATGTTCTTCAAACAGGCAATGATCTTTTTTATAAGATTAGGACTTTTATTTACTCATATAGGCTGTTACCCTAGGTAGAAACAGCCATGGAAAAGAAATGCTGGTGGCATTATTTATAGCAGGATAATGAAGGAAGTCAGACACTACTTGAAAAGTATCAGGGCACACTAGCCCTTTTAGTTTAAATGAAAATTGCATAATGGCTGTCACAATAAATACTGTTGTGATCTGGATAAACATTAAATAAATCATACAGTGCTATGCATGGCTCCAGATTTGCTCCAGCCTTTACAATAAAAAGGTCTCTCATTTGTGCCTGCACACTCTACTCATGACCAAGGTCAACTTTGCAAAATAGAATGTAAATAAAGTTAGGGCTGAAAATATTGGACTTACTAGAAAATTAAGTGAGAAAGGCTGGTAATATATATGGGTGAATAATACTTCTGATTATGAGCTCTTCCTTTTCCTGTCCCTGGGTTCATCCTGGAGACAAAGGTTCTTTCTGGTGTGTTTCCAGAAGCAGTACCAACCCAGCTGCAGGCAGAGCAGACTGGCTCCAGAGCAGCACCTCTCCACTTGCAAAGTCCTGATGATCTGCAGTGTCTCAGACCCATCTTGGATCTCAGCCCAGGCTCACCCCAAATCTGCATCCCTGCACTCACAAAGATGTGAACCCAAGGGCAGCAGAAGGACAGGAGCACTTATCTCTGTTACTGCTGTGGGAGGCAGCATTCCTTATGGCTACTTCATGACAGAGTGAAGTCACACAACACAGTGGAAGTCACAGACTTTTGAAAGGCACGATACAGCCTTTATGAAAAGTGGTTTCTCCTTGGCCCCTGTCAGCCCTCCACCTCAGAAAGAACCAAGATGCCTTTGCTGTCTAGGTGGCAGGTTCTTTCTGCTATAAAAGATGTTTTATGCCTGGGTCCTTCTGAACTGGGACTTAAAATATTTTGAAAGCTTGAATTACATCTCAGAAGATATTTCTTCATTCAAGCAGATCACAAAAGGAAGCAGGAAAAAAGTACTTGAAGGAATATTTTTGGATGTCTGAACAGATGAAAGAGCTACATCCCAAGCAGACAACAGGATTCATTAGGTACTTTTCCCTTCTTGGGTCACATGCTGGCATAACAGTCAGCACACATCATCTTGAGAAGTGATGAAATTTCTAATAAAACAGCTTTCTCTGTACTTCTTGTTCTCTCCACATTTTCAGAAGGTAAATTACTCTTTAATTTTTTCAGTCTGGCTCATTGTTTGATTTCACACTTCTCTCAGAGCTACCTAGAGATTATCCAGGAATATTTCCAGCATGCCCACAACCTCCTGTTGACTCTCAATTGCATTGTTTCTTCCTAATTACATTTATCTATACAAAAACTGATATAATATTGCCTTTAAAAGCATTTTCCCCACTCTTTCCCTAGGATGAAAAGCTCAACTTTTAAGGAAGCTTGTTGACTGGACTATCCTTGAAGGTGGAAAGTCCACTGCACATTTCTACCTTCTTTACTTCTCTCTAGCAGTCTCTCTCCACCTTGACCCCAATATTAAATCAAAATGGCTGAATTTGTAACGCAAATCAGCAGATCACTGACATGTTTTATATTTGCCATACAAGCCTGACATTCAGTCATGACAGTGGTCTTGGACTGGGATGATTTTAGAAAAGATGTTTGGAAACTTTGACCTATAGACTATAAAACTGCAAAACATTGGCACTGGTTTGGTTTGCTTTTAATTGTAAGGCCCTTGTGGTATCTTAGATGCTGTTAAAATGATAGCATATCATCTCCTGGGTCTCTTCTGTCTTAGGTCAGAGCATTTACTTTTCATATAAATAATATAAATAAAATATAAATATAAATATAGTTCATAATTGTTTTAGCATTGGAATTTCATATACTGCACAGTTTGTAGAAAAGCATAAAAAATTTCCATTATCTTTTCCATCTTCTGTGTCTGCCCATACCCAGGCACTGGCTATTCCTATGTACTCTAAAAAAATTCTAAATTTTAAAAATATAAAAATTCTTACCTCTCTTTCCCTTAAAAAATGAATATGAACTGTATTTCAATGTGTGTGAGAGAACAAAGATTGACTGTCCCCTCAAGGCATTTGGTAAGATAAGAAATAACCTTAAGGCAATATTGTGACTTTTGCAACTATTGCTGTTTTGGAGATGTAGGGTAACGAAGTCCATTCCTTCAGTTTTAGCTGCCAGAGGCAATCTGCCCACAGAGGACAGAGCTTATGTTTCACATTTCTTGTCTTTCATGGATAATGCTAGAAGTAAGGATTATTGGACATATTAAAGAAAATCTCATACAAATCCCTATGGCCTCATAATTTAAAACTTTTTTTTTTATAGGCAAGAAATGTTAAGTTAATCACTTAAATATTGAAATTTAAGGCTGTTTTCAAACCTGTTACAGCAAAGAGGTTGCAATGTGCTCAAATTCCAACACAATAACTAGGTTTTGGGGAAAATTAGGTGGACTCATTAGTACCATGAGCTCTGCAGATGTAAAACTGCCATTAAAAAAAGAGAAAGCCTGACCAAGTAGCTAACCTTTGGGAAAAGTATAAAAAATTATTTTCTTACCAGGGAAGAGTTTCAAGGTTAGAAACCTTAGAAACCTTCTCAAAGAAGGTCCTGCTGTAAGGCAATTATGAGCCTGGAACATGACCAAATCCAACACTGCATACAGTGTACATGGAAATTAAAATATCTGGGATAAAAATTTGGGTTAATCTTATTACATTTATCTTAAAGATGAAAAGTCAAATAGTTTGAAATATAAAAGTAAATTGGGATTGAAATAAATATAAAGTATAAAAGTTCTTCCTTATTCTGCTAGCAAATGCATTCCAATACTTTAGCATTTTCAGCTGGAACCAAAATCATGGGGGAATTCATTGACAATGATTATTCTCAGGGAGAAAAATTTTACATGGAGTAAAATTTTGCCTAGAACACAGCATTAACAATTACATGCTCCCTGGGCAAACTGTCTACGGATTTCTGAGACTATGAGATGTACTGAAGGTGAGGTGGCATTGAATTCCTCCTGTGCATCACTGTGAGCCCTCTGTAGTGGGAAGCTGTTTTTAGAGAATGTGTAATAAAAGAGCATAACTCTCTCTACAGGGTTTATTAGTCACTTGCCACTAATTTACTGCTCAAGAATCACAACACTGTGTAGATTGGGTGTAGCCTGCTAATTACTTTTCTCTTTTACTCATTCTTCCAAGTCTTAAAATAAACCCAAATGAGATGAAGCAGGTCAATAAATTCCCAAATAACCACTGAAGCAGGAAATGTAATCTCATGGAATCCTGATTGCTCTAGAGACTTCTAAAAAAGAGTGAATGCTGTGCATACCTGTTGAGACTCTATGACACAAAGGCAAAAGGAATTTGCTTGCATCTCACTCATCAGCATTTGTTCCTTGGTTTTTTATTGCTGGTGTATAAATGTGACAATAGCATGAATTATTTCTACAGACACAGATAACCACTAGAACTTATATTCCAAGAGTTTCCTATAATATTGCAGACAAGGCACAAAGTTCTAGTATTAGTTATGTCACAGCTTAATGAATTTGATCAGCAAAGAACCTTTCAGGAACATAAAAAAATTTAAATGTCTTAAAAATACTGGCTACCTGTTTTGTCATGATGAGAAGACCAACTATGTTGCACTTTAAAATACCAGAAGTACTTGATTAGGCAATGAAGATTTCAAATACTGAGTTTAGGGATTTTCTGGACAAGAACAGTGGTTCAAATTTGTCTTAAGCTGTTTGCTGGCTAAGTTTAGCTATGAAAAGAGGAAACATAATAAGCTTAGCTTATACTAAAATAGAATTTCAGCCTAACGACCAAGAAGAGATATTGTTCAGTTAGTGTCTTATGAGAGGCATAATCAAGAAGTATGAGTCTCTGCTCTCTTTCTAAAGGCACCTAAATTTGCATCATAGTTGTGTCCATATTTGTCCATATCTATACATGATGCAGGCATTTTTGTGACATGTTGTCAGTCTGGAATAAATTGGCTCACATAATCTCAATACGGTATTTTGCAACCCAGGACCACTAGGGATTAAAAACCAGAAGTCTGTGCATATGGAACTTCTGAATGTCTGCAGTGATGTCTCCATTTCTCCAAGGAGTTTGTCTGTCTCTGCCTAATGCATTCCCAGGATTTAAATTGCAGTTCCTGCTTCAGCCCTCAACAAGTTACAAGAGCAATTACATCCACATAGTTTTATTCTACTATTTTTAAGTCTTCAATCATTTAGTCATCTTTTTCAACTGGAATTATTTTTACAGCTATTTCAAGAGTCCCTTCCCTTCCCTTCCCTTCCCTTCCCTT
>VZTB01018414.1:50431-83308 GCA_013397245.1 Thryothorus ludovicianus
AACTGCCACCCCAGGAGGACTGCAGCCACCATTGCAACTGGACTGCTGCCAACAGGGTGTCAGGTTGTATTCTGACTCTGTCAGTGATTTTCTTTTTCCTTATTGCATGTATTTTATTTCCTCTTTGTTTTATTTTCCCTTTTCCTAATAAATTGTTTTTCTGACTTGGAGTGTCTCACTGGTTTTGCTTTTCAAACCAGAACAACTCCAATGAAAATACTATTACAAAACAAACTAAAACTGAACAGGACTCTATCAGCTTTTTAAACACAATGTAAAGCATCCTGTTCTCTATTCATAAAACCAAAGAATGAAACTCCTGTGCCAAGTGCTACTGGAGGGGAAATAAATACTTATGGTAGTGTGTGTTCTACAGCCTAGATAAGCTCTTATTTTGCACTGTTTTTTGCCTGAAGCGCTGCTTGGTAATGACTTACCTTGAGGCTTTTTTCCTCTCTAGAGGAAGACTCCTGGAGCAAAAATGTAACTATTAGAAGATAAAACAAAGCTTTCCAACTTTGCAACTTCTAAGGCTTCTTCATTACTCTGTGTACTTGTGATACATTTTTAAAATGCAAGGCAGAAAGGCTAGATACACACCAGAAAAATATTCCCTATTTCATTCAAGTAGTTCTAGAGGGACCAGCACTGTCTAATGTTATGGAGTTACTAATCTCAAAATATACAGACCTGTGTTAACACAGTAAACACATCCCTTGAAAATACAGGATGAAGCTTCTTTGGGCATCATACGTTTCTTGTGTTGCAAAAGTAAAGTTTGGGGTGGTTATTTTCTTGTCACCTATCTGGTGCACAGTAGTAAGCTAAGTGGGGTAAATGGAGGACATGGAATTTAAACTTTTTGTAGAGGTAACATAAAATTAAAAACAAAAACTAAACAATAAAGCTGGGTTCCTCTGTCTCCATATAATAATGTCAAGGAAACTTAGACTTAAGTTGCTTGACCTATCCTTATGGATGATGAGGGTTCATGTTGCATAGTTCTTAGTATATGTAGCATGTATTCATACTACAGAGAAAAACATACTGCTCCTGCTCATATATGGACTGAATGTAGAGGAATGTCTGCTCTTGGATTGGAGATGTTCTAATAGGAGTCTTTTCATTAAGAACTCCTAATGGAGGCATTCTTTTATACGTGTGTGTGTGCATCTGGAAATGAAAAATACAGGGGTCAAAATCCTCTAAGACAGAAATGTAGGGGAATAAAAAATCTCCAGCTCGCACTAGAGAATACATTTCTTTTCTTGAATACAGTTATTCAGTACTACCAAAAACAGAGAGTAAAATCATACTCAGTTGTTCATGTATTACAAAGAATTGCAAGAATAACTTTCAGTTTTTAACTTGCTCAGAAGACATCTTAAATAATTTAACAATGAGGTCCTGAATTTGTGTGTGCCTCTGCCTGTTGAGACACCTGCAACCATGTGGAGGTCATTTCTAGGTCCTTAACAGAACACTGACAGTGACAGTTCATGTCACTTAACATCACTGTGGAGAGAGATCTACTGGCTTTTCTGTAGAGTATCTGGAGTTAAATTTAATTCAGAAAAGAATAGTTGTTTTCTGTTGTTTTTTTTTAAATTTGCTTTGCAATTTCAATTGCAGAGTTTTGCTTCTATGAATCTTCTATACTTTGATCCTCAAGCAGAGATTACTTTTAGTAAAGTTTTAGGTGTCCACAGCTGCAAATACAAACTAGTGAAAAGTGCCTTTAAGATTTTTAGTACCATTCTCCTGCTTATTTAGAATTTGAGTTTTTTTTTAAGAGACACTGCTTGCTTATCTCCACCTGTACCTTGAACTGTTCAGTCCTTGGGATGTGTAGAACAGGAATCCACAGAGATATTGTGTAGTTGTAGTGTTGTCCCATCTTGTCACCCGAACTCCTCTACTAAGGACATCAAGTATCTTCTCTTTGGCTGTCAGTGGACACCGACAACTCTGCTAAAATGTACTCAGCTATGACTGTCTTTTTCCTGAGTGTTAGCTGAACAGGGTATGATTTTTTTATTTTTTTTCCTCTCAATGTATTCCAAATTTTTTACCCATCAGAACATCCAGTCTTACTCATCAAAGTTTGAGTGGGCTTTTCTATCAGCACAGTACAGTGAGCTTATCTGTAACACATGTTGCACTGCCACGTGCATTTTCTCCACATCATTGATGAAGAAGTGGTCCCAGCACCTGTTTTCAGGAAGGCTGCATTTCTGACTTTACTGCCATAAAAAGAGTGACCATTAAGCCCTATCCTTCTCTTGGTGTCTTCTAATTGGTTTTCAAGTCATGAGGACATCTCTTCCAGTTCCATATCAGGTACTTTAAAAAATCCTTACCAAAGGATTTTCATCCTTGTGCTTTTCGGACACTATTTTAGCTATGTACAAGCTTTGTGAACTTCAATTCTCCTTTATGCAAGTCCTACACCTTTTTCAGATGACTATGTTTATCCTTGCTCTCAGTAAGCTTACTCTTTATTGCCAACTCGACCATCCCATCAGGATTGGAAATTGTTCACTGGTCTGTAGCTTAGCTTTCCCTCTAGACTTCCCTTTTTATAGGTGACAGCTGTGTTGGCAATCTTTCAGTCCTCTGACACAGAGGCAATCTGTAATGATAGGTGAAGGCACCTTGCTCAGCAGTTCTGCAATCTCACATGTGATTTCTTTCAGAGCTCTTTGATAAATGCCATTTGGTCCCAAGATCTTATGAGTACCTAGCTCATCTGTTTAAAACAATTACACAGAATATGTTGGACCACGTTGACCTAAATCTGGCCTAGCTGCTGCAGAGAATTTGGCTTCTCTGTCACAATCTTTATCAAGGGGAGCCCCTTTTTATACCTTTGTCATCAAACTGACTAATCCCCTGCTTTGGGTGCATTTTAACAAGTGTGCACTACCATGATGAGCATCACTTTCAGATGATTTTTTTTTTTGAACCTGTTTTACATTTGACCTGTGTGCTGCTGTGTTTTTATTCCTTTCTGGATTGTGGCACATATTTTACCTGTGCTTCTAATGAAGTATTAAACACCCACGAGGCTGTTTGTAGGTGTCTTACATTTTGTCTGTTGTTTGGGGGAAGGGAGGAAAGATTTATTTGCATTATTAGCTGCTTTTATTTCTAATACACTCCAATATATTTCAAATTTCACTTTGATTGTCCTGTCTTGCAACATTTACCCTACTCTGCTGCGGCTGCTGTTACAGACTAGCTATCCCATGAATACGTCTTACATGTTATGTAAGGACCAATGCACTATTGAAGCTGCTGCTTTTGATTTGGATCCTGTTTGAGATCTGTTAGTTGTTCCAGCAGGCAGTCAGGTGTCACTGGAATGCTTTAGATTTACATAAGCTGAAATGTTTAGTCTCATTAGCATGAGGTCTTGAGATCTGTTACTTTGAAGTTTTTCTTCTTTCATTTTCCAGTCACTGTTGTCATCTTGATCGAGTAGCACAGTTCTAATTCTTTTTTTGGGATACAACTTCCAATCATGGAGACACAATGCTCTGCTGCTTGTTTTTCCTGTAAGATGGCCGTGCTGTTACACTCTATGTAACCTTTCCCATACAGCCCCACTTTGTCACCTGCATATCTGGCTATGCCATCCTTAAGTCATTAGCCTGATAACTGTCCTGATTTATTTATTTTCCTACCAGGGCTTTGAATGCTTGTTGTACCAGAGCTGTTGTCCAATACCATACAATTCAATTTTTGCATCCCTTTCTCAAGCTTCTAGCACTGACATAAAGCTCCTGCAAAGTCTGTCCTGGGTTCCTTGCACTGGCATGTGCCAGTCAACTGGAATCATGGGCAAGCTGATCTGCATTCTCAATAACACCTGAAGCACCTCTGAAAAGGCTGCAACCCCCTTCACAGTCCACATCAGACTGTGAGTTTTTTTGAGTCTCAGTTTTTACTCAGCTTCTAATTTAAATATTGCTCTACAACCTCTTAGTTTTCACTAGGGTAACTTGTAGATCTTGCTCTGTTTTGGGCAAGATACAAGCTGTCTTTCCTCATTTCTTCACTCCCCCCCAAAAAAAAAATATTTCCCAGTTCTTAACATACCAGTATTTCTGGAGAAGGAACAGGTGAAGTGATTAGATGAAGTGAATTTTGTAAAGTCTATTTGATCTTATACTCATATTTAGAGGCATTTTTATATTATGAATTTAGAAATTCCCAATGGTAGTGACAGATAATTGGTACTTGGAAAAGTACCAGTTGGAAAACTACCAGCAGGGAGGGAAAGAAGTAAAACTGAGAGTATCTTGAAATGATTCTTGTTTCCTGAGCCACTGAGAATATATTGTGTTGGTGTATACAAGGATTTATGAATAATTCACACAATATGAGATGTGAACAGCAAAAAAATGGCATTACTAATTCCTATAAAAGCTTTTCACAAAGCTCAGTGGCAACTGCTGTAACTCCAGTTCCAATAGACTCACCTGTAGTGTGTCTACAAGCACCATTCAGGGTAATACCCTCTTCCTGTTGCTACTTCAGTAAATGAGCATGTTGGGGGTTATGAAATATTGTTGCCCCCCACCCTCTCATTTTGCCCCCACAGACTCAGCTTAAAAGCATCTGACTGATGTAAGCCTTCCTGCCTTCAAGATTGCACAATGAATTCCATTATGAATTGCATTCTTTGACAGAAGAGAGAGATGTACTTGTAATGTATGTATTCTACACACTGCTGAGTCAGGAAAAAAACTCCAGCATAAAAATGTGTAGATATAATTTTATGTTAATGGCTCAGCATGTCAGAGGTGATCAAAGACTCTATACAAATACTCTGTTACAAAGCAAAGTGAGGGTAAGGTGTAGTCATTAAATGATAGTTTCCACCAGGTATATCTCTTAATAGTAGCTAAAGAACTGATGTTATTTTGTTCAGTTCAAAACCACATCTCAAATCAAACTTCAGGTGAAAAGTCTCGGAAATGCCCTTTAGATCCATGCAGTACAGTTAATAAGGAAGACTTAAACAGAAACCCATTATACTGAAATTTATTTAAATTCTTGAGCACACTATATTCATAACATTTTAGTGCTTCCCAATGAGATATTTACTGTATGTTTCTATAAGTTACGCATTCATTGCATAAAACTGCATTCATTTCTTTATCACCATACTATATAAATTATCACAAAAACAGATGAACCAACAGAAGATTCTTGAATATACATGTAACATTGGTGGGCTGAAAATAGTAGTTATAGCTTATCTTCATGGTAAGCAGCTCTAAATGAATCCCACTTGAATTCATTTAATTAAGAAGCTGAAAAGAAAGAAAACATGATTAAATGCTGAAAAATGCATATAAAACATAGCACCAAAATTATTTGAAAAGAATAATAAACAAGGATTTCAAAACATTAATTTGAAAAGTCATTTGACATTTGTGTAAGTTTTTATATTCCATTTAGTGATTACTAAGCAAGCATGAAAGTTATCAAATAAAACATAAGTGATTGAAACTTAAATTTGCCTATTCAAAAAAAAATTAAAAGCAAAACACTTTTCAAACATCTGTTCTCTTTAATCAAGTTCTGCATCTGCTCTCACTACTTGAAGTGAGAAATCTCTCCCAGGGGATGTTACAGGTTTATTTAAAACCATCTTCTTTTACTGCTGAAGTGGCCCCAGAGTTGGTGTAGAATGATTGGTAAGGCTCTGTAGGGTTGAAGACTCTTAAATTCTTAGTATTTTAATAAATTAAGAAGTTTCCGATGACATTGCTGGTTTTTTATACCTGGAAGGAAACGTTATATTTCTAAAATGCAGATGTGTATTATGTGTCACACCTTCCTAAGTACTTTACCAAGTCCCATAGACTGAGAAATGGGAACACAGAGAGAGACTTGTGCATGACTATGGACTAACTGTACAAACACACAAGCAAGGAACTACTGAATGGAGGGACTTGCCTCTAGCTTTGCCTGGTAGGTCTTTCAACTCCTAGATATGCACTGTGCACTAGCATTTATGTTGTAGTAATTTCACCAGTTTTTCCATTCATGGCATTAATTAATTAATCATTACAAAACATAAATGCAAGTGCCACAAGCTTAAAAGACTGTATCAGTGTAAAGATGTTCACTGCTGCAAAAAGCTGACAAGCTCGTTATGCAAGACATAGAAACCAAGGCAAAACAGATGGCAACTGGCTGGGTGCTGGAGGGGGAAGGGATTAACACCAGGGAAAAGCTAGTGAGAACAATTCCGTGAAGAGATGAACTGTAGAGGGCTGAAGGGGGAAGAGAATGCTGAGCATGTGTGACTAAAAACATATCCCAGGTTTAGAACAGATGTGTAAGGCCATGTATAGGAAAGGATCTGAGAGAAGAAGAGAGAGGACTAATAGTAGTGAAAAAGTTTGGAGAGAAGAGTGGGAAGGGCTGAAGATTCCAATAATCACTGATAAGCTTAATAGGTGTAAAAGACTCAGGGATATAACAGCAAATACAAATACAGCAGTTGGATCAACATGCTACTACCACAGCTATTGATCTTTCTGTCTATAAGAGAACTGCCCCTTTAGCAGCTAAGAGACATGATACAGAATATAGATAAGAGAAACACTGGAAGTTCTAAAACAAGTGTAAGAAAATTTAAGCAAAGAAAGAAAAACTTGAGGGCAGAAAGCTGAAACATATGAAGTTCCATCTAAATATGCAGACAAACTTTGTTATTTCAAGGGTGAGAGAACAGTGGAACAGGTATCCAGGGAGGTCGTGGACGTTCCTTCTGTCAAAAAAACCTGCCTGGAAGTGATCTTGTTCAACCTGCTACAAGTGAACCTACTTTAAAAGAGTGATTCATCTCCAGAAGTCACTTCAACCACAACCATTCTTTGATTCAATGGAAAACTACAAAAAGGAAAAACACCATGAAAAAACCATACAGCAGCCACAAAGAAGGAGATAGGCGATGGGCAGTTTCTAAAAAATCAAGAGTAACAACCTGGACAAAATCTGTTGGGATTGATCTGCAGACAGACGAAAGAAAACATGTTCCCTTTTGTAAAACAAGGTGAAGCAGAACAGGAAGTCCTAGATAAATTGTGCCCCTCCAGATATAAACTAGATGGGAATGGATAGAAATAGGTAAAAGTAAATGGCAAACTGTTAGATTTACAGGCCAGGCATACAAGCCAAAAAGAGGCATTTTTAATGGTGATAACCACAGAAGGAAGGTCCTGCTAGGAGAAGAGCATCCAAACTGTCACAGTATCACAGTAAGAAGCACACCCTTCCTAAGAGACCAGCTACAGGTCCAGACATCTAGAATTCAGATCTCCCATTTTTTAATGGACTAGAAAACAAGCACTGACGTCAACACTTCCCATATAGAAGAATTCAGAATGCTGTTAGATGATTTAGATGAACAGAGGGACACTGGACTGTGTTGCCTTCCATTTCCACAGGCAGCTTCTTTCCTGAGCAGCATATTGTTTAGCCACATTAACAGCAGTAGTATAGAAAATACTAAATATAAGGGCTTTGTTTTGGCAACTGTGTATTATTGTTTTCCTGCCTTTTAAAATAATCCTGATTTCTTCTGTTTTTAAGAAAGTAGCCAATTTTGCTGGGCACTATAGATCAAATTGTGAATCCTGATATTTATCAGATATAGGTTTACCAATTCATAAACTTAAGGTGAATCAATTTAATTGTGCATGAAAAATGCTGTTAGTAGTGTGCTCATGTTTCTTACTAAATTTAATTTCATATTTCTGTAAATGCTATTTGTTCTATGTACTAATATTTTTCAAGTATATTTCTAAGAAATAACTATTTTATTCACTTGCATTAAATTTAATTTTCAGTATTATACAGGATTTCTTTACTGAAACGAATTTAATTACAACAAGGCTATATGTGTATACAGTGAATGTGAGTAGTTTTCAAGCTCTGGGGCATCTTGCAATTTGTGTGTCCTGCTGCATTGACTGTCCTTCCCCAAGCAATAAATGAATACTTTATGTCTGACTTAACATTTATGGGTTTTTGATGAAAATAAGGCATCTTTTATTTATCATGGTTTGCACAGCTTAGTTCATATTCTCTGCCAGCCAATAAAGAATATGTATTTTCCATTCCATCAATACATAGTTCAGAAGGCTGATTATTTTTTATGGTTTAACTAAGAAAATTTTCCATTATTCTTGTAAATAATACTGAGATATAATGGCTATGAAGGGTAATTGGGTAATGAAACATTCAACTTCAGGGCAGGTTCTAAAAAAAATTCAAAAGCCACTTAATGAAAAATTATGAAAACATATAATTTTTAGGTGTTAATTTCATTTAAATTGAGATTAAAACAACAAATGATAAAATGTAGGCTGGAAAGAACAATTTAAAGTGTTAGGAATAATGAAACTGTGATAGAAGTTTCATTCAGAAAACAAAGGAGAAAAAACTATATAGGGCATTTAATTAGTTGCAGCTAAAGCTAAAAAAGAAAAAAAATCAAGAATTTTTTTAATATCAGTAAAGCGTGGATAAAACTTCTCTCTGTCCTCTTGAAGCAGTGTTATAAATATTTACATGCCTAGAAGTCCCAGTAATACAATACTGTGCTTATGTACTGACATTTTCTGTTCTTAACATTCTCTCTCATTCTTTTTCATATTCTGTATGCTTTTTGGGCTGAAACTGCCTAAGGTGTGGTTTCCAGAGAGCCAAGCTCTTTCCTGACTAGTAAAGTCAAAAGAGTTCATGGTTTTAGCTTATAGTGAAGAATGTGTCACTCCCATGTGTATGAGTTGACAGATGAAATTCTGTGTTGATATAATGACATTTTATTGCTCAGACACTATCTGATATTTAATGTATCATTTATTCACTTTAAATATTAGGGTGAAAAGGCTTCCAAAAAACATTGTTGAAGATATACCAACATGCCTGTCTTACCCAGAAAGAATTATAAGGAGAAAATTCTCAACAGTACAAAAGAAAATTATTACATAAACTTTCAATAGTTAATGATATCAATTAAAGTGAAAATTTTAGCAAAATGAAAAATTTAATCTCATTCTCATAAAAAAGGTACAGCTATGAAAAAGTGGCAAAAATGGCTCTAGAAGAGATATTTGCTGCATGTGAGCTCATCCATCACAATTGTGTTTGCTTAGTGAGTAACCTTCACAATGACCCTCACTTTGCATCACCTTTTCCATATCAATGCTATACTGTATACTATTTCACCAGCATATTAAACAATCTTTTGCCCAATGATAGCCTTCAAGAAGAAAATCATGTGAAAGAAAGAATCAAATCAGAATTGTAAATGTCTGAAGTGGATCAAAAAGAGTCTTTCAAAATTATTGTCCCTTCCTATATACATGCCCTCTAAAGAGCACCTTATAGACCATATTAGAAAAAGAAGTAATGGTCTTTCTCCAGTTTTTGACTCCAGCTTTATGTTTATCCACCTCTGTTTTGATTTATTTTTCGCTACATGGAGGTCACTGCAGAAAAGATGATGCACAGCAGGTTGTGTTACTGTTTCACTTTTTACCAATGGATGATGTTTCACAAAGGGCTGACTTGATTGTTCAGTGCCAGAGAACAAAAACAATTTAGGACATTTGAATTTTTTTCTTTTTTAAGTAGGATAGTGAAGTTGATGCTTGAGGTCATGCATAGAGCATTAAAGCAATTTCAGTTTTCTTTAACTGTTGCTTTAGGCAGGCCAACGTGAGTTACTTTCTTCCTGACAGATCATTAGTATGCATCGTTGTTAGTATTGTTAAAGGCAAAGCTTTACTAGCCTGAGGACAATTCACATAAAGACTGATAGTTTCAAGGTGAAATCGACAACCAGTGAAAGGAAAAGGATAAACATATTTCACATCTTAAGATATATCTGCATTGGGAGCAACTGATTAGGTGTGGAACTTCTTGGAAGGTCTTAAGGAATCCAGACAAAAAGATTAATGCATTTTAGTGACTATGACTGAAGTTAAAATGCAGGATACTAAATTAAAAGGGGAAAGAGAAAATAACAGATTTTATGTACTTGGTCCTCCTTAGTGTTTTGCATGTTCGTTAAAATTTGTAAGAACTATCCACAAAAAACAAAGAGGCTTCTCTAAAAACTGCTACGGGATTGTGATGAAGACACTTTGACACTGAAGAGTCAAAGAATCAACAGTACGTTTATTTAAAATTACAAAAAATTGGGTCACAGCTACCCAAGGGGCCAACAGAAACATGAAAGATTTAATACTGGAAAGGACCTGATAATTAAATTACACATTTGTGAAACTAGTAAATGAAATTTGATAATAGCAGAGCAAAAGGATCAGCTCTAGTGATGATTTCCAATAATTCTGCACTGAGTGTGGATTTAAGATTGAATGATTAATTTATTATCCTGAAAACTTGGAACAATATAGGACAGACCAACTAAGCCCAAAAGATCTTGCTTAATCAAGCAGTAACATTATAAAAAAACCCCAAGAAAACTGCATAACACTTAGCCAGCTATTAAATGTTTATATATTTAGGCATACACACTGTTCATTTCTTTATGAATTTACTTGATTTGTAAAGTCGTGGTATTGAGTCTACTTAGCTCCTTAAGACAGAATTTGTTTCATGGATCTAATAATTTCTTCACAGTAACAACATGATTTGACATTACTTCATTTTATCAGGATTGTGATGAATTATTCTTTTCAGCATTGCCCTGGATTTATTTCTTTTTTTAACCATCTTTAGCATACTAACAGGTACATTTACTTTTGATATGCATCACCTATCAAACTAAATTTTTTAATTTAAACTTTTCATAGAATTCTGCACCCTGGCCCCAAATCTTGCTGTCCTTTATTCTTAGCTTGGATAACAAAAGAGAAGTATGAAATCTACATAGGCCTCCAACTTCTGCTAGACACTCCCATTAAAAGATATCTGATATTTCAATAAATTCTAGATTAATTGTGGGGAGAATAAAATAAAAAAAAATCTACTCCATCTAGTATTTACAGCAAACAGATTAGCAAGAAAAGAGGGATAAGCCCTACATTATTTAAACAAGATTCCCAAAGCTTATAATACCTGATACTACAAGATATACTCAGTGATTAAGTTTGCACTGACACAATGGCAAAGTGTTGGAATGCAAACTCACAGAGCACACTGATGCTCACAATGCTGCTCAGCACCAGACATCCTGGGCATCAGGCAGCAGCCAAAGAACCCCTATTGCAAACATTCACAAAAGCAATGCAAGGTCTGTGACCTGGTTTAGGGCAAATTTGGCATCAACCCAGGATAGCCTGGCACAGATATATAAGCAAGTTGTTAATAGGTGATATGAATATTCCTAAAATGAACTAAAAATGAAACTGTCAGGTTCTCTTTAGTAAATGATAAACTGCATGGCAAGGAACATGCCACCACCACTGCCTTCTCTATTTAACAAACTTATTATAAGAAGATGGAAGGGTGCTCAGACCATGGGTTGCCATTCTTTGGCAATGCTTCTCAAGGGAGCTTTGAGCTGCACATTATACTCATAAATTCTGCTTCTTAAGACTTAAGCAGTTAAGAATACCTGACACTTAGGAAAACTGGATCCTGCCTTTCACCCCAAGTCAGTCAAGCTAGAAGAAATCTCCAGAGAGGATGCTGAGAGTCAGGACAGACTATCCCAAATGGCAAACTATTAATTTCATACTGATGAAATTTTGCAGTAAGATGCTACTGGATCCTTTATAGACCACCTTTCTTAGCAGAAATTACTAAAAAATAGTAGCATACCTTGTGCACATATTGCAATGGGAAGAGTTTCCTTGTCTTAAGTATGGTGTTATTAAATAATAAAATTAATCTGAAGCAACCTAAATGTCAATTAAACATACTAAAGAGACCAAGCTCTGCAAAAATGAAAATAGTTCTAAAGTCATAGAGCAAAACTAATAGAAAAAAGTTAAGGTAATAGCTGAAATGTTACATCTAAGTTGCAGGACTGAATCCTTTTTAGTGGAATATAACACAGAATACAAAACTGGCTGTTGTACTAATCAGGTGGCCTAATCAGTGAAATCTACTTTTTTACTTGTCGCAAAAATTGCAACTGTTTAACTGACAGATGTATGTATAATTTAGAAAAACTATAATCCTTTCTCTCCTCCATGGTGTGGCTGCACATTAAGAAAGAAAAGGCTGCTTTTATTGAAGTCAAATCTTCAAAGCACTGTACAGTGCTTTGTTGTGTTGTGCCCTCCTATGCACATTTTAGTTATACAAAAATAAATATCTAATAATGCCTTAAAAACTACAGCATGTTTTCTTTTTTGCATTTTTCAGGGGAGGCTGCATATGTCACGTGTCTGTGCTCAAACCCTTTTAACTGGTGTGCTTTAACAATCATGCAAACAGTTGCATTCCAGCCCTTTTTGGTTTGCTTAATTTAATCACCATTCTTCCTGCTTCTACCACCTTCCATTGACTTCAGTAGTAAAGATTAAAGATTGTTTAGCTGAAAGCAATTCTTAAACTTCTACAAAGCTATTACATTCTATAGGATGAGAAATTAAAGACAAATTACCTGTATGGATAGCCATGGTATTTGGAGCGAAATATCGACAGCAGGAAGCTGAAGAAAAAGACCACAAGACCAAGGCCTACCAGACATATTACTGGAAAGAAAACAACTTTGTTTATTAGCACATAAAAGATTTAAAACTGCAATCTCTACAAAGAATATTATTTATGTCAATCATTTATAGAGAATTTTGACACAGTTAAATACAGAATGTTACCGCCTTGACTACTGAAGCCCACTATCTTCTGACAGGATTTCAAACAGATATGGAAATAATATTTATGGTTATTAGGAAAAAATAACCTGTCAAGGAAAATGTATTTTCAAGAGAAAAGCAGAAATTTGAAAGTCAAATGTATGTGGATGCAAACACCTTACTGCTGATAATGGATTTAATAACCCATTAAATTATACATATCAAATAATGTCATTTCAGGTATTTGCTTGTTCTTTTTGGAAAAATAAAATTACATTTAGAAAAATATCCCTTGACTAATGGAATCATGTTCTCTTTAGCCAACCATCTATGGTTGAAGTAGCAGTAAAGGCAGCTTAGTAACTACTTTATCTAGTTATTAATTTATCTAGTTATTATTTTATGGCTAAAAATTTCACTGTTCTAGGTTCCAAGGCTGGCAGACAAATCACTTTTTACTCTTAGCTCACTAGCAATATAAGTCCTTGGTTCTGAAGCTAAATAACAGCTGCAGATCTTCTGATACTATCCAGGTGAAAGTGCTTTGCATCTTTTCAGACAAAGTATGAACTAAAAAACTAAGTATTTAAATTAAAAAACAGAATTTGGAATATCTTTTGGTATCCTGTGGGATAATAGCATAAAACCTTTTTGATTGTGATAGCTCACTCTATTGCATGTAATTATGTTTTTTAAAAAGGGGGACATGTTACAAACTGAGATTCAGTTCATCTACATTAGATAATATTTTGATTCTAGTGAGCTACTTTGGTTTTAAAAACTCCTCTTCTTATACTATTCCTACTTTAGCCAACCTTTTGCTATTTAATTGCAATATTCATGCTTCAAAAATGTGCTGCCTTTGAGTGAAGGATGAGCAAACATGAAGCCAAGGAAACTGACAATGATGCATTTTTTCATTAAAACTGACCACGTGGAAAGTGACACATGTCAACTGGAATATAAAATTTCTACAGTTATTTTGAGAAAACTAGCCATGTACAAACCTAATAAACACACTTCATTATAAAGAAATCACCACTCACAAATATGATTTCCAAGCATGGATGAATAAATTGGAAGCATGAACAGATACACAGAATGCATCCACATAATGGCCACAAAGAGCAAAGAGCCTGAATTTTTACTGCAGTCCACTGATATTTCACTGTGCCTGTGTTCACAGGCCCAGATCTTAGATTATATCTAATTAAACTTATGTCACTTTGACAGCACTGTTGAAGTTAGTTACTGTAGAAAATATTCAGGAAAACATTCAGGATTAATGACACATCTACAGCTTGCTGAAGGAGACCCTCAAATCACTATAGATTAGAGAGATCTCTAGCCATTCAACTAGCTATTATGAAGAGTTCTAGAATGCTTTTAAAGAAAATAGTTGGCCAGCTCTATAATACTGTGTATTACAGGGAAGCTAAAGAACTGACCTCGAAAGGAAGAGGAGGCAGTGTAGGAAATCTGATATCTTCTAAAGACCTTCAATGGCTTTTTTATGAGAAAAATAAGCTAGGGGATATAAAAAGTGCAAAGGTAGATGGGCATATTTGTTTCAGCCTATGTCATAGTCAGTAAAACCTTGTTTGACGTAACAATGAGAAAGTTTGATTCTGGATAAAACACTTTCATATTCTGAGTTTATGTGATTCATTTAAAAAAAAATCATCTCACAAATATTCTGAGTAACAACAAAATTCAGAAAAACATTAAAAAAATGCACTTTGAGCTAAATATCTTTTGACATTACAGATTAAGATATATTTTGTCTTACACCTACTGCTGGGTTTCCACCTTTCACTGGAGACACGACACTGGCAAGAGTACCAAATAAAAGCATTTGCACATTCTTCTGATGCCATTTTAAATGCATAAATTCATTTTGAAAACAATGTTTTAAAACTCCTGTTCTTTATATCACTGAATTCTGATATAATTCAAAGGCAAAAAGCATGTATACAATGTAGTAAAGATACTGTGTCAAGCTGTACCTTGGCTGAGAATGCTTAAGGTATTGTTTTACTGTTGTTATTTTTCCACTTCATTTGAATGCCGTTTTATCAACAGAATTTTTATGCAGTGCCTTCTAATTGTTTAAGCATTACCTTAGATACAAAGCACAACTTACTTCTCCTTTTTCCAACATCCCCTTTGGAGGTAGCAGCTTCATTCAGCAGCACCATTCCCATGGTGATAGCAGCATCTGTATTGCCATTGTCAAGGAAAGCAGCAGATGTGTGGATACCTCAGAAAGCCACAAAGGTACATCCATGAACTAGTTGTTTCAAGTTCATAAAATGAAAGGTGTTTACATAAAACACTGCATATCACAATCTGTACTGTACCGATACACTCACCTGTGGCAAAACTGTGTAGGATTTTTCTTAGTGCATTCTGGATTTTAAAAAATGAAAGAAGGTTCAAGAAACTTTAAAAGACAAGTCATCAAATAGGACACAAATTTTGGACAGTTATGGAACTAACCATTCCCCAATATTTTAAAATATTCTGTATATTGGTAGCAATAGATTTTAAAAAACGAAAATTGTAAGATCCAGAAATCATTCACTGCAATTGCATACAATCCACCTGTTATTTGGCACAAACTGAAGCAGTTGGACTGGTTTATCTTCCTCTGCATTTAGATAAGACATTAACTCCCTCTTTAGTGTCATATTGCTTAATAGTTTAGCAGAGAAGTATCTCAGAGGCAAAGTCCTCAGTCACTTTCAGTGTTTGTTGTCTCATTATAACTGTTACAAATGTGCTTAAGTACATAACAATAAAACAATTTCACTAATCTAGCAAGATCTTAAACCATTCTCTTAATTGTTTATTTGAAACCATATAAACAGAAAGGAATGGTTGCTACTGTGCATAACATCTGTTCTGGAGGAGAGGCAAGCCTGAACTGCACTCTGCAGCAGGTGTGGATCAGGAGAGCCACAGGTCACAACAGCAGGAAACACAAACTCCAATACACTTTACAAATGGGAAAATAAGGTTGGAGTTTTCAATATTACTAAACCCAGGGCATGATGACCACAAACTTCCAGAACAGGATGTTATTATTTATGCACACAATTCAAGATACTTCAAATGTGCTAGATCAATAAGTAATAGCTGAATCTTGTCACATTAGACTTACACTAATTGTAATATATAAATATTTTTCATTTTAGGAATGTTCAGAATTAGACCAAAATGTTAAAGAAATCTGAAATTTTCATTGTAAAGTTTTTATTAAGCTGAGCTTGAACAAAAGGATTTAGAACTGTCAATGCTAACATAATCACATTTCATCAGAGATGAGCAGACTGATTTAGGTTTGACTTCCAAATTTTATACACACAAACTGAGAAAAGTCAAAGGAAGAATAACAAGATTTTAAAAAGTAAACATCAGAGGTGAAAGATGGCAGAAGCAAACAGGAAACATGAAGGAAATATAATTTTTGACATCACCTCTTTGATACTGACAGTTACCTACAAGTCCTAAATTAAGCTCTAATTAAAAAGATGCTACTAGTTCAAATGAAATTCCTCACCCATGTACAAGCTGCAAAGCATAGAGCCAGTCTATGAATAATTGGTTACATNAAATTTTATTTGTTAAGATGCAGATTCACAAACATATGAGACTAGGAATCTCCTATTCTACTGCTATGCTTCCAGTAGGGAAAAAGAACTGAGGGGAATGTCATAAGAATCATTAAATTCTTTATTTTTCCATGTTACAAAAGCATAAAGATGAATTAATTGAGGCAGTTGTCACAAAAAGGGCTGAGAAAAATATTTCCTCATATATTTCTACCCTATTAAAGAAAAGCCCCTAAGGTAGTAACATCTAGTAACTTTGTTTTACCAATTCCTCACTTAGATTTATAGTAGTATTTTTCTTCTGAGTTTAACAGTCATGGAGAAAAAAAAACCCCGTCGCAAGATGTAAAGGTAACTTTAAGTTAACTTCAAGTCCAAGATGTAAAGGGTCCTCTTGGGGAAATGCTACTTTTGGCAAAGGTTTTGAAGTGCCTCGTAAATGTTTGAGGGGTTTTTTTTGTTTTGTTTTTTTGTTTTGTTTTTCTTTTTATCTTGATTATCTGATGCAGTATCAGTACAGTGGTTCTTTGCTATTTCCCTTACCTGAGAAACAAACCAACCCCGCATTAAAAAGCCATTTGGGAGATATATGCTTCTCTAACGTAGTTCTTATTTTCTTAGCAGGCCATGAGTTTAATTCACTTTTTTTACCATCAGGAACAACAATCTCACAATAAGTTGTTTGCTCTGCAACTGAGAATTACAGATCTTTAACCACCTGAATTGTGCTGGGGTTTTTCTCCCCTCTCTTTTGGAGTTTCACATCATTACCCCTAAAGTTTCCCTCATGCTGTCAGTATTTTTGCTTCAGTTGTTGCTTTCTAACTTTAGCCATCATTGCTGAGCTTTCAGCCTCATTGGCTGCCTTTTACCTTCAATGATATCAGCTTCACAGCCACACTGTAACACTGTGCATGGTGCTTGCCCCAGCTCCCCGACGCTAAAATAAAAATTCAACCTGAGTTGTCATTTCGATACGATACTTAGCTTTTTACCACAGAACATATAGCTTGTTACTATTTTCCACTCATTTCCAACATTCTACGTTATGCCTTAACACTATTTTGATATTCTGCAATATAAAGCAACAGCCCCAGCTCTGAAAATAATCTTTAACCAGTATCACAATTCTCTACCAGTGCAGAATCTAAAATTTTAGCAAGTGGTTACTTGGATAGTCTTTCATCTGCAAAAAATGATGCATCAAAAGGTGTACTTATTTTCCAATTCCTCTTTATCTGCCTCACTACACATTATGAAACTATTTTGAAAAGATGAGGGGAATGTGGCACTCCGAAAAGCCATGGCCAGCAAATGTTTTAAATTCAGATGGTCATGTTTTCTGATAAATTTATGCCTCCATTGATTTTTTTTTAATGTAAATGTTGTTATATGCCTTCTCAAATTATTACACTTTTACATATGAAACTTCTGCTTTTCCTTTTCCCAGCTGATACATGCTTTTCATAAAAATTTAAAATATATTATTTACATAGAGCTTTTGAAAAGGTTTTGAATTTTGATACAGGAAGAACAAAAGTTTTAAAATAGGATTTAAAGACAGTGATCATCACAACTTATAAGCTTATACAAAAAATAATCAATAGTAACAATAAAATATTCAGACCTAAAAAAATCAAGATATTTCATCAGAGGTAGGGAAAAAAGCATACCACCAAATCCAAACAAAACAAAAAAATATTGGATCAAAAATATCTAAAATTATAGATATCCTACAAACTGAAACTAATTGCTAGTAAATTTGGGATACTTATTATTAGCATACTTTAATAGAAAATTTAATTGCAGAATGCCCAAACGAAAGAAAACCTGATCACTCCAAAGTTTATTAATGTAATAAATAACATATCTTTACATCACAAATTTATTCCTAATTAGTAGTAAGTGAAGAATGAAAGAAGGAGAGAAAATAGCTTGGCTAGCATTTGGTTACTTTCAGGAAAAAAGTTTGGTGGTCTCATTCATATTTAGTTGTATTTCTGCCAAGGGTGCAAAATATGGCATTAGCATTATGACCATTTCAAGAAACAATTACCTTTTAAAATGCAGATCAGGCAGTTGCTTAATAACACATGAACAAGAAAAGCTAGAGAAAAAAATACTCACCCACTTGACCTGTGCTCAGTTTACCATTACCTAAAATGGGGATAGATTATCATGCAATCTTTAAAAACTGTTGGTTCAGTTTACCAGACATGGAACAAATAAAAGCACATACTTTTTTGTCAAGGAGTAATATGATCAATAGATCTATGGTGATTTCATCTTCTCTCTCTCTCTATTTTTATCTTTTCTTTTTTGGTTTTATTTTTTGCTTGTTTGGTTTGTGTTTTTGCAAGGGGAGGTGATTAGAACATCAGAAAGTCTTTCCCATAGTGCAAAAGTTTATTATTAATCTGATTAGTTTCCCCTTAAATTTATGAACCTGTCTTTCTAATCCACAGATAATCTGATGGAACCATTGCTCTTGTGGTGCTCTTAGACACCTGAGAATGGAAAGGCCATATAAAAGCTTCAGAAGAAAAGACTCTGGAATCTTATTTTAATTCAGCTGCAAAATGGAGCATAGAGATACCTGATTAAGTTTGTCTTAAATCACTAATCAAACATTAAGAGTTTTTCAGCCTGATTTACATCCTAATTATTCACATTTAGGATCAGTTAAAACTAACACTGGGGAAATTATTTTTGCATTTATTATTTATGACCGTTTTGGTTGTACAGATTACATCTGAGGAAATTTCAGGTTTAGTTCTGTCCATCTTGCAAATTTTTATAGTGTGGTTTGCCCCATAATATCTTTTTCTAGCTTTAGTTATATTTTATAATCCACTTCTCTGTATTTTCAAATATATATTTCAAATAAATATTCAAACCACAGAAGTATAAACATCTCCAGAACAGGCAGATGCATAACAGTACTTTACTTTCATTAATGCTAAGAATACCAGAGAAATAAATAAATGAGATAATTTCTTAACAGTTTTACTTTTAAACACAGATACATTTCCTAAAACAAACTTCATTTGAGCTATTTTTAAATATTTATGAGGCTATATAATTTTCTGTCAGTATTCTAACACTGTGTTACAAACATCTGCCTTTTTTTCAAGTGCTTTGTTTCAAACACTAGACATAGTATGTCTCATCTGTTTGTTAGCACACACTTGATACTTGCACACAGATACAATCTCTCTTACTTGCCCTAAAAACCTAGAAATATTTTTGACAGTATCACACATTCTTTTTCTACACCGTAAGTCATCATCAATATGAGTCCAGGCTGTCGTTTTACTCTCCATCGTTGCTAAGATCTAAGTAATATAATTCATTTTTAGCTGAAGGCACTTGAAGACTGCTCCATTTAGTAAAAGGTATCTGTGGATCAAAAATGTCAAACATTTAAATTTGGACTAGATTTCTGCATCAATTAGCCATTCAAGCAAATATGCTTCTTAACTATTAAAATATCTATTAAAATAATTAGCTGAACTTCTAAAGAAACCCTTAAAAATTTCTTCAGCCTGTGGTCTGAATGCCTCCTGTTGTGTGGACTAGTAGTCAGCTCTTTGCAGAAGGCAAATAAAAATGGGCCAATTCAGAGTTGGTAAATTCATGCAGAGGACACATGCCATATGTGAAAGCAGTTCATCAATTCCAGAATACTGGAATTAGCTGATGAAAGATTTTGCACAATGTTTCATGTTGTATTAACAAATGCCCAGCTGTAAATTTAAGGTCTCTGCATATCTCTCTCACATTTAATGTCTTTTCCAAAGGGTCACGTTATGAATTGTTTTAAGGTCAAGCAGTAGGAGACTTAGATAACTTAAAGCTGTCTTGATTTTTCTAGCTGTGATCTCCTTATGTTTCATTACATTTAGGAGGAATCAGCTTCCAGAAGAATCAGAATAAGTTACAAGGTTAACAGGCAGAACTGGCAGATAATGCAAGTAAATAATAGAAAATGTGCAGGATGTTCTGCTGCTTTGGATGTTGATTTCAAAAGTTAATTAGGAAGCATGCTTAAATATGCTATAATATTGTGCTTTTATAATATTGTGCTAATTTTATCCACCATGGTCTTCTTCCTTCCTTTCTTTCTTTCTTATCCTTAAGATCAAGAATACAATAATCCTGTCTCACTGCTTTAGTTACCATCCTCATTCTCTTTACCATAATCCCTGGGGAACACATTACTAGTTGTGCATATTGATGCACAAGACAGAATCTTACTACTGAGAGCTAAGTGAGTAATATTCTACTGACATTTGACTCAAAATATCAGATTCTTATGCTCAGTGACTCTGATATAAAGAAAATCATCTCTTTACATCCATCCTGTGGAAGAGTTTCCTCACACCACAGGGGCACTTAATACACTCAATTTCAACTCCCTCTGTAGGACAGGAAGTCTCTTCCACAATAGGTGTCATTTTAATGCTGCCAAAAAGACTTGTCCTTTTTCCTTTCAATCAATATCTCATATCCACCTATGCAGCTGTCCCATTAAACTTTGCCTTGGGAATTCAAATTAGGAAACTGAAAAGACATTTCCGTTCTACTTAGGTGCATGTGTTTAATCAGCATCAGTGCTAACTAAGTTTAATTGTAATACTGAGAAAATGTACCAGGGTAATCATAACTGCTAATTCCTATAATAATGGCTTAGATTTATCTCCTGTTTAAGAGATAAAAAAAATACAAAAATAAATAGTTTGCTAAATTACTGAAACTCCTTTGATAATGAAAATATCTACTTTTACATTTACTCCTTAAAGTAAGGATCCACTGTAATTACAAAAGGGAAAAAAACTATGACATATTACATTCAAAGCAGTTTTATTTCTCCAGGGAATGACATAAAACATGATGAAAATTCATTAGAAAAACTGAGCAGTGTCTACAAAACGGAGGAATAAAAGAATTGAAGAAATCTTTCAAATTCAACACAGCCTATCCAACATTATTATTCCTTATCTTTCTTGCTGTATCTTGACACCCAGAGCGATATTTACAGCTGAACACTGCACACTTCAATGCCTTTTTGGTTATAAAAGTCATATACACTATCTGTATTCAACTGTAGTTAATTACAACAGTAATACTGATTGTGCACTTTACCACATGTCATTTCTCTTAGGCAATGGCAGCTCTTCATTCCAAAGTTATCTCCCTTTTGCCTTTATGTCTTCTTAAGAACTCTAGTAACAGTACTTCAATATTCTTGTCTCTAGCTCCTCTTTCTTGTCCCTCCAAGAATGTCAAACTACTCAGCATTTAAAAAAATTTTAAACTTGACCATTTCATGACTCCTCTTATCTGTGACCCAATTTCAGTCAGAAGAGGGTTGGAAGAATAGACACCACAAGCCTGAATATCTTCTGCATGGGGAAAGAGAATTTTTCAACTTGCAAAGGAGAAAATAGAAGTATCTTTGGCAAACTCTATAAAGCTCCAAATAGAAGAGAAAGAGAGGAAGGACAACTTCCCATAACTTACATACTAAAGTCACACAGTACATTAATTGTGCAAATTATAGGCTAAAAAAGTCCTAAAGGAATAAATTCTGCATACTATATGAAGTTTATACTGAAAATTCATTGATATGGAATATTATCTCATAATCGATTCAAAAAAAGAATTAAAAAGAAGTAACAATTTATTAATTTTTGATGAATAGAAGCTATAACATTCTTTATGGTCGATCTGGCTCAAAAATTCCTGAATCATTTATTCTGTTTGGTTATTTTGTTTTGCACAATTTTTCCCTATGTTCTTAAAAGTCATTGCTGCACTAATACACGTGAATGTAAATTAATAACTTGAGAAGATGCTAAACTTCATTGCCAAATCAAAATATGTTCAGATATATAATAATAATTTGATAATTTATAAATAAATCACTTAAAAATCTATCCCATGTTTTTATTTAAATAAGTTTTCTTTGTGTCATCTGCCATATTTATTCTACAGCAGTTACACTTCTATTTCTGTAATGACTTTTTGATACATTTTCTACTTCATCAGAAAGTCTCTATACTTAAATAATTCTACAACCCCTCCCCAAAGTATTATGTGTGTAAATTGAACCCAGTTGTTTGAAGCACTGATTATCAAGCTGATGTGGGGATATATATTATATAAAACTTAATTCTCAATTGCATATGATAATAAGGTTTTGTTGTTTCTGGGGAGGATATAAAAATTGGCCCATTTCAAAGAAAACTGAAAACAAATTGAAAAGATCAGTGTACTTTGATGGATATAACCACAAATTAAATTTATACCTAATTCTTATTCTGTATTAGTTTTTCTCTAGAAATAATCATAAAAATTTTTTCTTTTAAAATATTTTTTTTAACCTGTTGATTTATGGTGAACAATGAGCAATAATGTAGCATGAATAAAAGCAAGCCTTGGCTTTTGTTTTACTCCTAGGCAATAAAAAGCTAAAACATAATGGATCTCATACTTCTATTCTATAGAGTGTTCTGTTCATTTTTTAATGAAAGCTTCACTAAAACTATTCCACCAATTCCATAAGGCTGGCAAAAGAAATCCAAGGGGAAGCCAAAACGTTTTGTCAGACAAGATTGTAGGTCATACCAGAATGTACCATGAACTGCAGTTTGGAAGGTTCAGACTGGATAAAAAACTTCACAGATGAAACTGCCCAGAGGGATTATGTGATCTCCATCCTCAAAGTTTAAAAAAAATTGCACCAGACAAAACAAAGAAAAACAAGTTTCAGTGTTAGGGATAATCCTTCATTAACAGGAAGATTGCTGGAAGGGATCTTCTGAGATCCCTTTCATCCAACATGTTTATGATTTCCATGATTATTTCCTAACTCTCCAATACAAGAGAAAGGGGAGTCAAAGAAGAAAACTGAGTAAGAGTCATCTTGTCAGCATAACACAAACTGCTCAAAGTAATAGCCTGGAAGTCACAGAAGTGTATAATATACAAACACCACAATATCTTGGAGGTCTTTTCCAACCTTAATGATTCTCTGATATCCAACCATGTCTTTTCACTGTTCTCTGCTACGTGCTCATGAAGAAGCAGCCCACAGGAAAGGCTCACATTGGAGAAGTTCGTGGAGAACCTTCTCCCAAAGGAGGAAGCAAGGGAAAAGTGTGATGAGTTCATCCCGATGAAGAAAGAGAGACAAAGACAATTGTGACGATCTGGACACAACTTCCATTCTCCATCGCCATGCACCACTGTGGGAGATCAGGTAGATAAATTAGGAGTAAACTTAAGCCTAGGATGAAGGGAGGGGTGAGGCAAAAGTTGTTTTAAGATTTGGTTTTTATTTCTCATTACCCTTCTCTGATTTGATTGGTAGTGATTTCAATTAATTTCCCTGAGTCTCTCCCTGTCCCCTATCTCGACCCATGTGCCTTTTCCCACACCTTCTCTCCCCTGACCAGCTGAAGAGTGACTGATTGGCTCTGGCAGGCCCTTGTCCAGTCAGGGTCAGCCCAGTCCTAGTGCCAATGAAGTTCACCCCTATTACCAGCCCTCGGTGAGCACACTGTACATGTGTGTACAGGTACATGTACATATACCTGGCATGTAATCAGTAACTTTGTATAGATTTTACTGAATTTAATTTTGCTTTATGGAATTACTTAAACTGAATATCTGACATCTTCACAAGCCCTTCTTACCCAAGTCCTAATTATGTAGCTGCAGCATGGAAAACCAGATCTTTATATAGAAATCATCTAGCAGATGGGGTAGAATCACTATCTAAAACAAAATACAAAAATGCAAAGGAAATTTTTTTTTTTTCATCTGCGATGTTAAAAATTCACTTTACAGAGAAACACAATATTGCATTTCAACATCTGGCAAGAAGTGACAAGCTTACTACGACAAAGTAAAAAGAAGCAACCAAATCAAACATGTACATTACTGGAATAGTAATGTCCTGTTTTAAAATTCAATGCATCTTTTAAAGGATAAAATGAATCTGGCATATTTTTTTCTATTTCTCACATTTTCTAACAACATTTTCCGAATAAAAAAATAATGAAGAAGCAATTGAGCAGCCCATAATTACTAGCAACACTGAACAAATAAAGGAATATTAATTTTCATGAGTAACTGTTAAACTCTGTCAAGATTTCATGTGAAAGATTTCATTGTGAAATTTGTGTGGCCAGAACCTCATCTCAACAGTACTGAGCCATGAAATAGAACCTTAGAGAATTCTTTCTGCAAGTGGCAATGAACAACATCACTGAAAGAATTCTTTCAGACAGCTGCATTAATGTAGCTAGACAGCTTCCTGGTTTAAAGACAGTATCTGCCAACAACAAGATATCACTTTCATGCCTGAGTCAGAGAAAATATGTCATCAACAAAATTTTTGTTTATTCTTAATATTCTCTGGTTCTGGGGTTTACTTTTCTCTTTCTCAAGCAGTCAATGGGATTGTTTTGGATAATTGATTTATTTAAATTGTGGCAGCTCATGAAAAGCAGAAAACTGAAAACATAAATTGCAGCTCTACAAAGGAAAGCCTAAAGATGATACCAGTAAGATGCACACTCTAACAGGAAACTTTTCATATGAAATTGATAGCTGTCTCTGTGTACTTTTTAAAAAATATAGCATTCAAATTAATAATTACTGAGGTTTGACTTGGCAGTTTTCAGGTGGAAACCCTACATAGATTGACACTCTATGGCCCCTCTGGGCAACCTGCTTCCATGTTTGCACATGCTTACAGTAAGAAGAGTCTTCTTGTCTTCAGACTGATTTTTCTGGTTTTCAGTTTTAGTCCACTGCCTCTTGGCCTCTCAAAGGGCACTACTGAGAAAGTCTGTCTCCTTCCTTTTCATTTCCACCAATCAGGTATCTCTACATATTGATGAGAGCCTATACATAGTGTCCCTGAGAGTCTTCTCTAAGTTAAACAGTTCCAGCTCACTCAGCCTTTTCTCACAGGAAAATCCCCTAACCATTTTTGTGGCTCTTTGCTGGACTCACTCAGTTAAGTCTGCAACATTCCTATACTGGGAGTCCCAGAATTGGAAACAGCATTCCAGTCCAATTGCAAATATTAGATTTGCTCCGCAAAATATGGTCATAACTTTGAAACTAAATTAATAATGGCTATTTATGATGTATACAAAGTTTCACAGGTAGCAAAATGGATGTCAGGCAAATGAACGTAATGAAGGTGTAATGATGGTGTTGTCTTTGGATAGGAAAGGCCAAAGATTAAGGTAGATAAGGAAGTTAGAGGAAGGGCAAGTTCTAAGGCAATATAACTTCAGAGAGAGAATAAGAGAATAGCCACAATCACAAAACTGGGATCCATCTATTACTGCAGATTGGGAAATATTATTTTCTTTTGCTTGTTCCTCATAGAGAAAGGCATTTGTGATGGAACTACTAAACTTTAAAAATGGTTAATGGTGATTAGAGCTCTCATTCAATGAATAAAGATGATAAGAATCAGGGTTTAAAAAACCAGAGATAATAGGAGTTTTCCTTACAGTTTATTAGAACTTTCACAAAAAGATATCCAACTTAATTAATAATAATAAAACTTAAAACTTAAGTTTTATCCCAGAAAACTCCAACTTAACTTTCTCTGACTGAGTAAGACTTAAAAAGTAAAAGCAGGTCTCAAAGTCTTTTGTGAGGAGGTGATGTCAGAAAAAATGTGATTGAGTTATTTGTTTCAAGAAGCAATAGTAAACTGTTTAGATTAGGTGGGGGGGAAAAATCCAAGGACTACTGGAGGACAAATCATCTTCATGCACAGTTGGTAAATTTCTGTATGCCTTTCTTGTAAGTAAAAAGAAATAAAATTATTTTTTCATTGAATTTTTAATTACTGTAAGATTAAAAAAAAGAAGAAAACTAGTTTTTGCCACTGGAAAAGAAACACTGAAAAGAAATTAAGGCTCAAGACTAATAAAGGAAATAACAAGGTGCACATAGGTGAAAAGCAATGCCAGTGTTACTTGGCAGTAAATAGCAACAACAACGAATATTTATTTCAACATATAATAAGCAAGCCAAAATACAATACCTGCTTAAATGTTCAATGATATTCACTGCCAGAGCAATTTGATTTAACAGCATACTGTGCCTCATTTTGTTTTTTTAATATTTATCACCAGTTTGAAGGATACTCAGCAGAAGAATAATATGTGACTCTGCCACAAACTGAGCCTGGCTGCTTCCATGTATGTAACTCTGTAAAATAAACATAAAAAACATTCCTCTTTAATAAATCCATTGAAAATGGCACAACCAGATACATGAGAATAAAACCTGTTTTTCAGAAAAATGGAGGCAGCAACAGCTAGAAATTAATAGCACAGTTTATGTACGTAGGTTTAGTAAAAAGGAATGCTAAAAATTCAGGAAAAGCACAACATATAACAGTAGATGTAATATTTCAAATATGAAAGCATTATGCTGGGCTCTTTTTCACACTGCTGCCACTGTGGAATAAAGAACATGCATTTATTTGTTCAGGTGATACAATTTTTCAGAAGGGAGGTTATAAAATCAAGGGCATGCCTTTTTAATGTAAAAATTTACGGCAAATAGCTTTTCTTGAAGAGCGAATGGTAGAACTGCATAGCATTTATCTTTTTCTCTTTCCCTACAGGCATATGACAATACTTTGAGGCCACTTGAAGCATGGATTATATGTGTATTGATACATATTTATGCAAATGTACCCCCCACACACCAGCTCTGTACACTGCAATGGCCACTGACTCATCAAGTTTTGAAATTCATGGCCATCTGCAGCTCATACTTACCTAAAATAGAATGCATTTAAAAACAACTTTTTAAAGGACTTTTGAAGAATTAGCTATTTATCAATTCTAAAACTAAAGAAAGGAACTGGTCTCTTGTGAGGTTCCTTTATTTTCATACTACTTTCCTTCTATAAGATTGCTGAATGACCCACATGCAATGCACACATTCTCATGAAATTTCATTTGAACTACAAACCATTAAAACACTGAGAAGTACAATTTCTGGTTTTGCTATCTCTTCTGCTTTTTGACACTGAATCCACTTAATATTTGGAAACTCTGTGAAGTCTATCTGGCTGCAAATGCTTTAGGCAAATTCTTTAAATAAATTAATTAATAAACTCTGATTTTCTCTTTAATTTTAAAGGCAGCAAGAGGAAGGATCAGGTAAGATGCAAAGATGAAGTCTGTCAGAAGAGAGGTAACCATAGCTTGAACAGAAAACTGGACAGACACACAATCAACAGTGCCACACAACAGACAGCAGCAAACCTCATGATGACAGGACTAATAGGGGATCCAGAACCTGAGTAACTCACACTTTGAACAACCAGTCCTTTTCCAACTCCAACATTCTTCCATCTCAGGTCTTATTTCAAAGAAGCTATTTGAATTTTGAACTGGAATAATCATATCCCTAAATCAGGCTAGTTTCTTTGGCAGTAAGAAACAATTGTTCACTGCATGCATATCTTTAAAAAACTGTGTTAAATGTTTATCTACTATTCATAAACTCATTAAATATTTAGTGTTATTGAACTGCAGATGGCACACACACAAATATGTNTTTAAATTTCCCTAAATGCAGCATATGTTTTTGATTTCCCTTCAAGAGTGACAGTTGTCATTGCTCAGTAATATACTTAAGTATAACCTGTGCTCTTTTATTCCTTTCTGTGAATGTAATGTAAATAAACCAGAAACAAAGTAAGGAGAAATAAGGCTCTGCAAGTCATGTGCTAATTCTTAAGGCAAGAAGAATCTTTGGACTATCCAAAATTAAAACATGATTTCAGGTGCTTTCTTAAAAGAAACATCACAATGTTTATTTTCCATTAGTATGTACAGGATGGATGCCAGGGTGAAGGAAGTTGATTAAACTGAGCTGAGTTTAGTAATAGCCTAAAATACAAAGCTACTTCATGAAGCATAATTTGGGATAACTGAGAAATAACTCATCCTGAATTTACAAGATATGACACACATCTAATTAAAAAGTGTATTGAAAACTGATCAAAAGCAGACAATTTTGCTAATAACTATTCTTGAAAATGATGTGTTGAATTTGGATTGTATGTTGAAGAAATCCCTAGATGGATACTGTGCCCTGAAGGAGACAACAGGCCAAGTTCAAGCTAATATATATGTAGAAAGCAATGAAGCAACAGAGTAGTTAACTGCCCCAAAGAGAGAGTTATGAATTCCACACCATTAGGATAAGAGCTATTAATCTGTCTTCTTTCACTACATTAACATTCAGGGTGAAATTCATCAGAGAAAGGAACATTACAGAAGGCCATGGATTACTTAATTATGATTGAGCCCTTGGAATGGTGTATTTTAATTAAAGACCACCTATTTTGCCAAGAACATGCATTAGACATAAGCAGTTGTTATTTTCCCTTAATTTAGAGGGAAAAAGAACCATGCAACATTCTCTATGAATTCAGATTTCACATATTTTCCAAGTCCAGGAATAGCAGGACTTTCAGCAGTAATTAAATGTTTAAAAAGCAGAAGTTCTAAAATATTGTCTCACAGTAACATTTCAAGACCTTTACATTTTAAATATGATTTGAGAAAAAGTTTAAACATTTTATGGAGGACAAATGATTCATTTAGTAAAGCAAACACTTTGAAACCAAACACCAATGTATATAAATAAATGTTTTACAGCGTGATTTCATGATCATACCTGCATTTCTCAAGACAAGTTTTCTTCAATGCCAACTGTAACATTTCAAAAGCAGCAAGATTAAGAATAAATCTTATACAGCTCTAAAGCCCAATCTTTCTGACTCTGTTACTGCAGCTGCCTATTTAAATATTACATTTTCTAAAACCAGCACAGTTTCACATAGCTTCATTTGAAGCATGCAATCCAAAAGTGCTTCTTTAATTCCTATATATAGTACTTGTTCAGTTCATACAGGTAAATCAGTTTTAACTTATTTACAAACCTAACAGGAGACTTCCTACAAAGTTATTGGCCAAGCCAAGTCTGTGAAAATCTCAGAATAGTAGTCTTATCTAATTCCCTGCTTTCTTTCCATCACAGAAAATACGATTATCTGCTGGGGATAGCACATGTTCAGTGACCTATTTTCCCTGTAGCAGCCACCCCTCAAAAGCTCTTCTTGTGACCAATGATGTGACAAACCTTGAGATGATACTGGTTTGGGCCTAAGTTATTCACATGTGTGAGAATGGCTACCAGCTGAGAACATCTGTTAGCATATGGATGTAATTTGCCAAATTAATAATACATTTTTAAATTTATTTTATTGGGACAGAGGGATGTAATATGGGTATGAGTTTATTTTAGAGAACATAATACTGAATCTCAGTAAGTAAGTATATGAATCCCAATCTCAAAAACTAAAGAAAGACAAGAAGTCTTGAAGCTAGTTAACTTCCTAAAAGAAGCCTCTGACTAGTCTAATAACATATTAATATTCAATAGTTAGGAAAATGTCCAAGTATTTAATGGGGCAATTGCTTTTATTGTAGATAACCAGATATAAAAGGGGAATCTGCAAATGATGTTTAATGGATTCAAAAATTAATGTAGTATTAAACACAAAATAAATCTAAACTTACTTACTGCTAACAGAAATCCTAAATAAATGAATTTGCATTTCTAGCAAAATGAAGACCACATATGACAGTAAGAAATGTGCAGTCACCTATTTGAGACAATATTTTTTCTAGAATCTTCATTTTATTTAACTATAAACAGAAACAATAAGCTTTAATTTAACACTAATCCACCTGAAATAAACAAGTTTTTTGAACAGTTACTAGCTCTATAAACATTTCTACTTCAAATATAAGTCAACAGTTCACCAGCCTGGTGAAAATTTCACGTATTATAATTCTAGCAAGCAATCTCTCTAAGCAATGTCTCCTCCTGAAATGCCTCTAGCACAGTTACAGACCAGCAAGACCAGGACTACAGCTGAAGTGCACACACCAGCACATACAAAATGGTGAGGAATAGACAGAATTACTAGATGGTGTAGTTATGTAATTTCAGTAATTTTATTCTGTTTACTCAAGCACCTTACTCTAAAAATTAGCAGGCTATCTAGAAAATCACTCATATCTGGTCCTCAAATAAAACTCCATGTGTTTATTATTTTTTCAGCATCCTTGGTGTAACAGTTAGTGCAAGTGTTCAGACTCATTTACTAAACATGATCATAAATCATATCAGCCACTTTTGATAGGTGAGTTTAATAACTATTGATGAAATCAACCCTTTTTAAGAAATAATTATTTTTGGTGTTTATTTAAGAATCTATGTAATACAGATACACACAAAAATCTCATACAGACTCTGATTCCTTCATATTTAAATTCAATGAATATGAGTTACATTTTCAAGGCCTGATCTCATTCCTGTTCACCACTGCTCAAACCAAAAACTGAGTCAAGAGACAGCAAAGAGTTTTCATAAGACTGGCTGGCTGAAATAGCCTGTGCTGGCTGCCTGCCACAAAGACCATCTGGCACCAAGCACAGAATATGATCTGGGTTTCCAGCCCTAGAACAAAAGTGAAGAAATGCTGCCTTACTTTTGAAGATTGGCAAGATGGAAAGGGTAGTTGATATAATTTAAAATAGCATACAAATCCTGGTTTTATGCTGCTGCTTTGGTTGTCCCTAGACAGCTTTTATAACTATAATGCATTATTTAGGGTTTCTAGAAGTACTATCAAAGGAGTCCATCAGTAGAGATTATCTCACAAATCTAGAAACTGTAAACACTCCACTCAGATATACAGAGGCTTTGATATAACCTACTGAATAAGAATTAATTCTGAGGGACTTCTTCCATATTTATTAATCATATAATAGTAAGATAAAAAAAGATGCAGCAAGCCTTCAAAGAATCATACTTTGTGGATTTCAGAAAAAACCTCAGAAGTCAAACCTTTCATTAGGAATAAAACATTGCTACCCTTACAGCCTTAATTCCCATGCTACATAATGGATGGAACAAATGCAACAAATGTCTTCCCTTGAAATGTGCAATACGACACACAGTATTCAGGTCAGAGACTTCAACAGATGAAGATTCCAGGATCTCTGAAACAGCATGTTGGTAGGTTGGGGAAGTTTGAGTGACACACCTTAGCCCACTTGCCTAAGGAAATAAAATTTTTTTGGAATTGTGAAGTGTTGCTTAACAACTCGACTCTTTTTAATCAACTTAAGAAAAATGGCAAAAAAAATTCAGAGAAAAGTAATAACCCTACACATTTCATTACAACTGGGCAAAAAAAACCAGTTGTTCTACTAAAAGAAAAGCTGTGACTAAAATTCAACTGCTAATTGTGTTCTGGAGTAGGGACTGCTTGCATAACGCATGGAAGCCAGACCATGATACTTCTAATTAGGAAACAAAAGAAATTGAGATGTTTTTCATGAAGAGTATTTCTCTAAAAAATACAAATGTATTGGTAGTAACAACTATTTTCTGAACTCAAAAATATCTCTACTTTTCGCCCTCTGATGCTGTGTACAATATGGGATAAATCTCATTAGTCTCAAAAAAAAAAAAAAAAGGCAAAGTATGCACCTAGATTCTGCTATATATCTATTCCACAACGTGAAAGCATGATGATCTTTACAAAATTAGTGTTCTGACAAAGAATGGTCACGGCAATACAGGAAAGAGAGCTACTGCATAGTGGAACAGAATGTTTCCTTACAAACTATAGAGATGGAAGAGCTGAAAGAACCATTCAGCTAAGTGCATGTTGTGGGTATTATTTAAATTATGATTTAGAATCTAAGACTAGTGAAAATAATATTTGTATCTTTAAGTTTCTCTTCTCCTGGGTCTGTAGCAATATTTCTTTTGACAAAGATATTACAGCTATTTTGGATAAAGACTTCAGAATAACTTCATATATCTTTTCATAGTATTTATGACTCAAAAGATGTTTTTAATTTCCTAGTCAGGACCTACAATATTTTCTCTTTTGAAATTTCAAAGTGTTATTTCAATTGGATTTCAAGCTGTGAGACATCGAAGGTAGTTTCACTTAAATACTAAAGTGCTGCAAGCAGAAATGAAGACAGACTACTGTAACATTAGTTCCAAAATAAGCTGAAATCAAAGGGCTGTGAAAAATACAAACAAAAAGATGTCTATTTTGTAGCAGAAGCTACAAAAGAGTGTTAACAATGCTGTAAATGCCAAATTACTTCAAAGCTGCAATCCAATTAATAACAATGCAGAATTTGGGAGGCAGTGAATGAGTCTGTTCTGATAAAGAGCGTAACATTTGCATTGACATCTGATAAGAAAGTAACATTACTGCCCTTCACTAGAAGTGAAACCACAGATGATTGTCAGGGTCAGCAAAACGTTACTAAAATAGTGCTGTATACAGTTACAGAGATATC
>VZTB01018419.1:0-10144 GCA_013397245.1 Thryothorus ludovicianus
CATTAGACAATGACTCTATGACCAGGGTAACAAAAGAGTCTTGTTCTTTCATTTGCTGGCTTAGATTAGAAAGTAAATCCTTCTGCTGATTGACCTGGGACGTTAAGTTTCTGATGAGGTGATCTTTTCTCCCATTTCTGCAAGGAGACTTACTAATTTTTTACCTTCAACCTGCAGCTTTTCTTGACTAGTTCTTACCATTTCTTCTGATTTATTCATCTTGTCTTAAAGAAATTCCACCTGCTTATTTATTTCTGCCAAAGACTCCTCTCTATCTTTCAGGAGACACTCTTGTTTGCCTAATGTTAAACAGCCCCGTGGCTATTTTGTTCCCCAATGTGGGTGAGTCTTACACTGTGTGCCCTGCTTCTTCCTATGTTTCAACAAAGGAGGCAGTCCATGCATTCATTCTCACGCTGTTTTGTCCATACCAAACAAACAAAATGTGTAGTGCCCACTCCTCACATTTAATAGCTTATCTTTGTAATATGTGCAGCAGGATGGCCAGTATGGACTCTTGTGCTGATATTTAAACGCCCATTCCTAAGCTTCTAGCCACTTACCTGGGGATGGTGTGTCTATCTAGAAGCTGTCTGGTGATGCAGGCTCTTGGTCCACCTGCTTTGTTCTTCAGATCCTTGGTCCACCAGGCTCAGCTCTCCAGGCTTTCTTCCCCTACCTGTGTTCCTCATCACTTTGGCGTCTCATTCTGCAGGCTTTTCTCTACCTGGCTTCATCTTCTTGTCATGTCATAGTCAGCAAATGAAGGAGAACATACAATAGATCATGTGAGCAACTCCAAGCAGCATGGACTTGTCCTTGTGTACAACCTTTATACCATTCATCCTACATGCATTACACCTGTGTGCCCTCTCTACCCTTCTGTGATTGATCCATCCACCTCAGCATTCCATGTCTCTTTACCTTTAACACTGCTCACCTGTCCTAAACAGCTGTAGCCATTAGGGATGAGGATAAGCTGCCACCCCATTCCCAATCACCATAAATTGTCTGCCTACAGCAGCCCCTGGCTACAACAGGAGAACTCTTTGCTGGATTAAGAACTGGCTGGATGGCCGGGCCCAAAGAGTGGTGGAGAACGGTGCTGTATCCAGCTGGCAGCCAGTCAGTAGTGATGTCCCTTGGGGATCTGTGCTGGGGCCAGTTCTGTTCAATATCTTCCCTGATGATCTGGATGAGGGGATTGAGTCCAGTATCATTAGTAAATTTGCAGATGACACCAAGCTGGAAGCATGTGTCCATCTATTGGAGGGTAGGAGGGATCTGTAAAGGGACCTGGACAGGCTGGATAGATGGGTCGAGTCCAATAAGATGAAGTTTAACAAGTCCAAGTGTTGAGTCCTGCATTTGGGCCACAACAACACCCTGCAGCACTACAGGCTGGGGATAGTGTGGCTGGACTGTGCCCAGGTGGAAAGGGACTTGGCGGTACTGGTCGACAGCCAACTGAACATGAGGCAGTAGTGTGCCCTGGTGGCCAAGAAGGCCAAGGGCATCCTGGCCTGTATCAGGAATAGTGTGGCCAGCAGGAGCAGGGAGGTCATTCTTCCCCTGCACTTGGCACTGGTGAGGCCGCACATTGAGTACTGTTTCCAGTTGTGGGCCCCTCAGTTTAGAAAGGACATTGAGACCCTTGAATGTGTCCAGAGGAGGGCAATCAGGCTGGTCAGGGGTTTAGAATAGAAGCCCTATGAGGAACAACTGTGGGAGATGAGGTTTTGTAGCCTGAAGTAAAGGAGACTCAGGGGTGACCTTATAACTCTCTACCATTTCTGGAAAACTGTGGTTGTAGTCATGTGGAGGTTGGTCTCTTTCTCCAAACAGCAACTGACAGAATGACAGGACATAGTCTTAAGTTGCGCCAAGAGAAATTTAGATTGGATTTTAGGAAATTTTTTTTATGTAAGGGGTGATAAAGTACTGGAATGGTCTGACTGGGGAGGTGGTGGAGTCACCGTCCCTGGATGTGTTTTAAAAAAGACTGGATATGGCACTCAGTGCCATGGTTTAGTTGAGGTATTAGAGCATGGGTTGGACTTGATGATCTTGAAGGTCTCTTCCAACCTAGTGCTTCTGTGATTCTCAGAAAACCAGATGGGGCAGTGTTCTTTATCTCTTCTNACCTTCAGAGGAAGACCAGACCCTTCTACAGGATCACTACTTCAACAGGACCACATCTATCACTTCAAGAGGACTGCAGCCACCATTTAATGGGACTGCTACCACCACCCTGAAAGCCAGGGTGTCAAGTTTTATTCTGACCCTGTCAATGTTTCTGGACTATTGCATTTAATTTTTATATTAAATTGTATTTCTGATTTTAGATCTCCCACTGGTTTGTTTTCAAACTAGTAGAATCAGGCAGCAGTTTCAAACTCCTTATTTCTGCACTTCCAATGTTCGAAAGATGCCTTTGGCTGCCAGTTGTTCTGGAGGGAAACCTATTTTGGATGAATTGTTCATTAGACACGGACTAGAGCCCAAGATGCTCCCTTGGGTGCTGGAAGTTCAGGAGAATCCATCTGCATCTTTTGCAGGGCATGTTGATGTCCCAAGTATTGAGGGTGGTGGAAGAAATTTAAACTCAGTATTGTCCAGTGTTCCTCATGCCTTTGGGTACTGCTGCTTTGTGGCAAAGGGTTGGGTTGACTCATACACAGACTGTGCTCTCATCCTTCAAATATTGACTTCCTTTAGAACATCACAGATGGAACCCTTTGAGATAGAAGTGCTCTTATTCAGTGCCTTACAAAGTCTTGATCAAAGTTAATGAGAGAAGATGTGAATGATCACAGAATGAACTAGGTTGGAAAAGACCTTTAAGATCATATAGTCTAGCCTACGACCTGACACCTACTCATCAACTAAACCATGGCACTGAGTTTCACATCCAGTCTTTTTTTAAACATGTCCAGGAATGGTGACTCTACCACGTCCCCGGGCAGACGATTCCAGCATGCAATCACTCTTTAAGTGAAGAATTTCTTTCTAATATCAAGCCTAAATTTCCCTTGGCACAGTTTAAGACTGTGTCTTCTTGTTCTGTCACTTGTTGCCTGGAAGATCGACTCCAACATGCCTACAACCACCCTTCATGTAGTTGTAGAAAGTGATAAGGTCACCCCTGAGTCTCCTTTTCTTCAGGCTACAAAACCCCAGCTCCCTCAGTTGTTCCTCATATGGCTTCTGTTCTAAACCCCTCACCAGCCTTATTGCCCTCCTCTGGACACATTCAAGGGTCTCAATGTCCTTTCTAAACTGAGGGGCCCACAACTGGAAACAGTACTCAATGTGCGGCCTCACCAGTGCCAAGTGCAGGGGAAGAATGACCTCCCTGCTCCTGCTGGCCACACTATTCCTGATACAGGCCAGGATGCCCTTGGCCTTCTTGGCCACCAGGGCACACTACTGCCTCATGTTCAGTTGGCTGTCGACCAGTACCGCCAAGTCCCTTTCCACCTTCAGGTCAATTTGTTATAATTTCCAGACTCCCAGGGCAATTAAGATGTCCTATGTGGACTCGTGTGATCAGAGCGATCCACTTGCTCCACATGGCATTGGTGGCATGATGTGTGGAAGGAACCTTTTCCTTGAACATCCAACCCAGGACTGGTAGTCGGGCTGCCAGAAGCAGCTGCGCTTCAGTGCCAATTAATTCTGAGGCAGCTCAAACTCCTTCATAAGCTGCAAGAATCTCCTTCTCGACTAGGCTATAGTCCTCAGGTCTCTCCAGGTCCCTTCTGCCACAGGGCCCAGGAAGGACTGTTCTCCCTGGCCACAGTGTAGAGCATATTCTTCACATCTTGCCCCGTTCTGACTTACCCAAGGATTACTGTGTGGGCAATATTCTGCTTAATTTGCTTGAACGCTTGTTGTTGTTCAGGGCCCCACTGGAAATCATTTCTCTTTTGTGTCAAAAGATAAAGAGGATTGACAACCGTGCTGTACTCTGGGATATACATTCTCCAAAAGCCCGTGGCTCCTAGAAAAGCCTGGGTTTCCTTCTTGTTAGTAGGTGAGGACATAGCTGTGATTTTGTTAATCACATCTGTCAGGATCTGGCAATGTCTATCTTGCCACTTTACTACTGGAAACTGAATTTCTTGAGCTGGTCCTTTAACCTTGCTTTGCTTAATGGCAAAACCAGCTCTCAGGAGGATCTAGATAATCTTCTCTCCTTTCTCAACGACTTCCCCTGCTGTCTTCCCCCATATGATGATGTCATCGATATACTGTAGATGTTTTGGATCCTTGCCCTTTTCCAGTGCGATCTGGATCAGTCCATGGCAGATGGTGGGGCTGTGCTTCCACCCCTGGGGCAGCTGGTTCCAGGTGTACTGAGGTGTACTGCACACCCCTCCAGGTGAAAGAAAACTGAGGCCTGCATTCTGCTGCCATAGGGATGGAGAAAAATGCATTGGCAGTATTGATGGTGGCATACTACTTTGCTACTTTGGACTCCAGCTTGTACTGAAGCTCCAACATGCCTGGCACAGCAGCATTCAGTGGTGACGCGACTTCATTCAGGCCATGGTAATCCACCGTTAGTCTCCATTCTCCACTGGACTTACACACTGGCCATATAGGGCTGCTGAAGGGTGAATGAGCCTTGCTGACCACTCCTTGGCTCTCCAGTTTACGAATCATCTCATGGACGGGAATCACAGAGTCTCTATTGGTGTGGTATTGCTGACGATGCACTGTTGCTGTGGCAATTGTTAGCTGTTATTCTTCAACTCCTAGCAGTCCCACAGCAGAGGGATCANCTTGTACTGAAGCTCCAACATGCCTGGCACAGCAGCATTCAGTGGTGACGCGACTTCATTCAGGCCATGGTAATCCACCGTTAGTCTCCATTCTCCACTGGACTTACACACTGGCCATATAGGGCTGCTGAAGGGTGAATGAGCCTTGCTGACCACTCCTTGGCTCTCCAGTTTACGAATCATCTCATGGACGGGAATCACAGAGTCTCTATTGGTGTGGTATTGCTGACGATGCACTGTTGCTGTGGCAATTGTTAGCTGTTATTCTTCAACTCCTAGCAGTCCCACAGCAGAGGGATCATCTGAGAGACCAGGCAAGATATTCAGTTATCTGATATCTTCTGTCTCTAAAGGAGCTCTCACAAAAGCCCAACAATGTCTGTTTGGGTCTTTGAAATATCCATTTCTGAGATAGTCTATGCCAAGGATGCACGAGGCCTCTGTGCCAGTCATAATGGGTTGTTTCTGCACTTGTTCCCAGTTAAACTCACTTCAACTTTCAATACAGTCAGCTGCTGGGATCCTCCTGTCACTCCAGAACTATAAATGGATTCTGCTCCTACATACCTTGATGGCATCGGGGTACATTGAGTGCCGGTGTCAATCAAAGCTATATATCTTTGTGGGTCAGACATGCCAGCCCATTGGATTCACACAGTCCAATAAATCCCATTGTCCCTGTCCTCTACCTGGCTAGAGGCAGGGCTCCTCTATTTCTGGTCATGGGACACTTTGCTCTCCTCCTGTAAATGTGTTCCCAAGGTCCCTTCAAGACAATCAATCATATTATCATTCTTATACCGTCTTGAGTTCTGTCCATGAGAGACTGAAACAGCGTTGAGTCTAGATGATCTTCTTGTCGTAAATGTTTCTCTTTTCAGTTCACATATTCAGGCTGCTAAGGAGGAGGTGGATTTTCCATCCCACTTCCTCATGTCTTCTTCATGATCCTGAAGGAAAAAACAGAGGTTATCTTTGTGGAGTGTATCCTCTCTCCATGGCTGGGTGACATATGCTCCTAATGGCAGAGAGTCTTGTTGGTTCTGGCGAGATGTGGTAAATTCCTTCCTTAAGCTCCTTTCTCAGTGTCTCTTCCAAGCTTCAGATGTGCTCAGCCAGCTTTGATTCCACGGACAAGACATGGGTGCATAATGGGGTGGTGACAGTGTCCTTGTAAATTCTTTGCTGACTAATGTGCCCACCTTGTCCTCTCCTTCCCTCTATTGCAGTGTCTCTAGGTAATGGGAGTATATCTCTGGTACAAGTCGTGCGATTCTCAACCACATTTGCAACGTACATTGGACTTCATGTGGGCTCTTAGAGAATCTTTTGTCTTCTGAACAAATGATCTCCAGCACAGCCAATTCCCTTAGGCATCAAATACCTTGTTCCATTGTGCTCTATTTTCCTTTTGCACCTGGAGGTCTTTACAAGGGTATCTGTCCCTTACACTTGCCAGCAGTTGCCACCAGAGGCTGAGTTTCCTAAGTTCTCCTGATCCTCTGATCAATGACTACATCACAGGACAGGGATCCCAGTTGCCTGACCTCACTTCCATCCAGAATGGTGTCATTGGCTGCAGTGTGTCAGAGGTGGAGCAGCCAGGTCAGGATGGACTCGTTCATCTGACGGGTAAACTCCCTCCACAGGTCATGCAGCTCACCCAGGGATAGAGACCGAATAATGATCTCCAGCTCAATCTCTTCTACTGGGTTCAAAGGTCTATCTTCCTCCTCATCAGTCATTATGAGGACTGATTTACTCTTTGATTTCTTTTTCTGAACAGGGGCAACTGCTACGGGCTTAGGCATTTCTATCTCACTGTCAGTTTGTGTGGGAGCGTTGAGTGCTCTTTTGGTTCCTTTTCTCCTTGTGACAGGCTGTGTAGATGTTGCCTGCTGACTTGCTTCTTTTCTCTTCCTCCTTGAGAAGACTATGTACCACACCAAGTAGTGCTGTGTTAATAAGCATGGTGTACACGGTGCAGGTCATAGAGACAAGAGAAAACAGAACTGACAACAGAATTATGCCATTCTTGACATCTAGAGGGAAGTCAATATTTTCAAAAATGGCTGTGTCAGGACTAAAAGACTGTAAGAAACCAGTCTCTGCTCTTCTCCCTAGGGGCTGGGTGCGATTGTTGAGGAGGTCCCACATGTAGCAGCCCAGACTAGGACAAGCAAACAAAACTGAATATATATTCCAGATGATGTTCATTGCCTCAGAGATTATCATGCAACAGACATAATAAACCAATAGAGAAATTTTTATACCATACTCTGTTCTCAACAGAAGCATTACAATAGGCAGGTAGTTCCTCGTGCGGAAAAATATAGAGAGCAAGGTACAAGACCCTTGTAAACACGTTGAGCATCATGGTGAATAGGTGGCTTCTGTAATATAAAATTATAATTCTGACTTCTCGCAGGACAGGCCCCACATTTCGGGCCAAAATATGTGCTAGTTTGAAAACAAACCAGTGGGAGATCCCAAATCAGAAATACAATTTAATAGGAAAACTAAAATTTATATGATAGTACAAAAACACTGACAGAGTCAGGATACAGCTTGACGCCCTGTTGTTCAGGGTGGTGGTAGCAGTCCCATTAAATGGTGGCTGCTGTTGATAGATGTGGTCCTGTTGAAGTAGTGATCCTGTAGAAGGGTCTGGTCTTCCTCTGAAGATCAAGTGGTGGTAATGTAGCTCTTGTCTTCTGGGAATCAAGTAGGTAAGGCTACTGTGGTGTTCCAAAACTCAGATTATATCCAGGGAGGAATGCTTGATTTCTCCCTCTGGACAGAGCATCTCACAGTGGAATGATGTAATTTTATGAGTCATGCAGTGAGGCTTGATGGCCCAATAACAGAAGATAGACCCTGGAGACAGTTATCAGGGATGTGTCATGAAAGAGATAAAGAACATTGCCCTGCCTGGTTTTAACAGATGGTGATAGAATACATACTTTTTGGTTGCATCTTGCATTGTAACCTAAGACACTGATTCATTGGGCAGCACTATGTTTTCTGTGCCCGATCACTGGGTATTGTTTAACCCAAAGCAAGCATCTGCCTCTATATTTTCCCTTCCGAAAAACCCTCTCACAGCAAGCATTTTGAAGCAACAGGGGTTTATGCATGTGGAAAGCTGGTTGTCCCCTCATTTATTTCCCGAGTTGAGTTGAAGGCATTTACACTTAGACAACATATATATATATTTTTTTTCCCCATCAATTTAGCAATACGCATTGTTATGGTTCCTTGCTTTGTGCTACCAGATCCAGCTCCCAGAAATGCTGGCAAGCCTTGGTTCCCATTTTGTATCAAGGAAAGCCCTTGAGATGCAGGGGAAGCCTAAGCGTGCTCTGTGCAGTTTCAGTCAGCTCCACACTCACATTTGATAAGCATGCTCATGCTAACTTCCTTCTTTTCTTCTCTTTTCTTTTAACACTGCCAGATCTGGTGTCTTCTGAGCTCCTTGCAGCCTTTGGGCAATTCGGACATTGAATTTGGTGGACAGTTACCATTTGTTCCCTTGGATCATACCTGCCCTTGCTTTCCTCATCCCCTCCTGCGCTCCCCTTCCCTCTGATAAAACTCCAGGGTGTTGCAGTATTGCTATGGAGCCCAGAGAGACTCTGGGCAGTTCTTTGCAAAGGGGAGGTAAGGCAGACTTTCTGCAAGCCGCTGTCACCTCTGTGAAGCCTCTGTCTGCCTCCTGCTGTGTGAAGGAGATGATGCTACCTGTGGCAGGCTCCGGGAAAGGGATTCTGGTGACTGGCAAGAGGCTGGAGCCTGAGGAAGAGGACGAGATGGGTTCTGGGAGAGATGTGGATTCCACTTCCAATGCAGACAGTGAGAAATGGGTGGTGGGAGACAGCCTGGAGGAGCAGGAATTTTCCATCAAGGAGGCTAACTTTACAGAGGGGAGTTTAAAACTAAAGATTCAGACCACCAAGAGAGCTAATAAGCCCCCAAAAAACTTGGAGAACTATATTTGCCCTCCTGAAATCAACATCACCATCAAACAGTCTGGAGAGGAGAAGCTTTCTCAAACTGGTGAACATAGCAAGGCAGCTAAAGAGAAGGACAAATCACACTGCAGAAAAAAGGTAAGTCTTTCCTGTATTTTCCCTTTCTCCTGAAAGCAGAGGGAGAGGAGAGGATTAAACCTGCTCAAAAATTTGTGTCCAAGACATAACCTTTGCAAGGTTTGCAAAATCTTGCTTGGCCATGCAGGAAGTAACACAGAGTGGGGTGTCATCCTGCATCGCTGCATACACTGTGGGGATGATCTTGAACTATTCTTCAGATTAACCAATTCAGAAGGGATCAAAAGTTCAGCCAGGCTTCTTCTATTTTTGTGTGCAATTGAGGTTTAAGATTAATAATTGCATGAGTGGTAAATGAAGGAGCCCACTTCTAAACTGCTTTGTGACTGAGTGCTAATGCTTGAGTCTTTTGGCAGTTAAAGCTTTCAGTTGCATTATTAAAATACAGGAATGTGCATTGTGAACAACTGAATCCGTTCCTGTCTACCAGGCAAAGGACTTAATTAATCGGGATGACAGCATTGTGTGAGCAACAGTATAGTTATGTTTCAGAAAATGCTTCCACTATAAGTCTCATTTTCTCCCAGATGCATAACATTTTATTGAAATATCCTTCTGCAGAGAAATTTTTGATGCTTTAAGTTTGGGTAAAAATGAATCTTTTTATTTTTTCATTTAGTGAAGGAGACGAAGAGGGAAAAGAAAGAAAATCCTTTCTTTGTATGGTCTGTTTAACCCCTTTGTTTTGCCATTGGCTTGATTTTTCAGTAGTTTCACCAACATTTAGTCTTAAATTAAATTTTGTTTGAGTGTTTTAAGCAGTGCTGGTTGGGAGAGGGACACCTAGTGGCTACTCATGTCTTTTTGGGTGTAGTGGTGTTTTCTGTCCTAGGCATTAGATGAAGGTTGATGCTTTATCACAGTACAAATAGAATTATAAAATCATATAATCATAGAATCATAGAATCGTAGAATCATAGAATCATATAATAAGCTGAGTTGGAAAGGACCCAGAAGGATCATCGAGTCCAACTCCTGGCCCTGCACAGAACCATCCCCAAGAGTCACACCATGTGCCCAAGAGCATTGTTCAAATGCTTCTTGAGCTCTGTCAGGTTGGTGCTGTGACCACTGCCCTGGGGAGCCTATTTCAGTGCTCAGCCACCCTCTGGATGAAGAACCTTTTCTGAACATGTAACCTAAACATCCCCTGACTCAGCTTCATGCTGCTTCCTTGTGTCCTGTCACTGGTCATGAGAGTGAAGACGTTGGTATCTTTCCCTCTGCTGCCTCTCATGAGGATGTTGA
>VZTB01018423.1:0-11324 GCA_013397245.1 Thryothorus ludovicianus
TATATATATATTCATATATATTTTCACTGGAGTATGTCCATCCCACACAACAGATGGAAGTGGGATGAGTTCCATGTGAGTGTTCTGTGTCTGATCTGTGTAGCCAGCCACTTTTATGTGTGATGTTCATGTGTGTGTGCTCTGTGCATGTGCATCCTGAGAATGTGTGTTCAGTCTTGCTGCTGATTGGACCTGTGGCATGAAGCTTACTCATTTCAGAGCCATCATATCCAGCAAAGTGTAAATTCATCACACCATATGTTAAATATTTTTCAGTGACTATCTTAATTCATTGCCCAAGTTCTTGAAACACAGTAAATTAGTCTCTTCCGGCACTTGTTTAATTATTTTCTTGATAAATTCTGTTTTAAAAAAAATTATTTGAAAAATGTTTCTAGAGTGTATGGCCAACTATATTTTTCTTCTTTGGAAGATTTTAAATTTGAGGATATTTATCTATTTAAGTATTTTCATCTTCAGTGTTGAACTATCATGGAGCTCTGAGTATGGTGAGTATCAGAAGAAAGTTTTCTAATAAGTTTTTAAAATAATAGCACAGGGACAATTATATATTATGCTTATCAGAAGTAAAAACAGGAAGGTCAGGGTTTTTACCTGTAGTGGGATTTTTTTTATAAATATAGGGGAACTTTTTAGAAAATGTTAACCTTATTGTTTTTCACTCTTCTCTCTAATTTGCATGTGACATTATGTTCATTTCCAGACACGTCTAAGGATTTCTAATTGACATTGACAGGAGTATCCTCACATTTTCTTAGGTAGAATTTAATTTGAAATATTCATTCATTCTGTAATGACTCAGCATTTCTGGTTGAATATTCCAACATAAAGAATTTTGCTCTGTTATCTCTTAGCAACAGAGAAATCACAGCCTTTATTTCATTTTAAAACTCATGTGTTTAATAAACCTTTTTATTTCCTCCTTTTGCTCTATGGAGTGAACACATGAATTATCAAGGCTTGCCTTGGACTCTTGATAATTCATCTTCTTCACACAAGAAAAACTCGATCTATTGTTCTGAAGGATGGTGAAAGAATCCCTGGACAAGCAAGAATCAGCAACTGCCAGGGTCTTTCAGCTGCTGAGCCCATTACAGCCCCTGCAAAGGCACCAGCAGGCAGGAGGGACCAGCAAGGACAATCCCAGGGCTCACCACAGCTGCTGGCTCCAGGGAGCGGTCACATATGCGAGGTGACAGCCGCCTCTGAGAAGTGAGGACGGGGTGAAGGCAAGGACAGCACAGCTTTCCTTCCCACTTCTCCTTAGCAGCAGCAAATTGGCAAAGCCAGCTCCTCCTGTTCCCTCTGCCTCCCTCCCCCGTGGTTTTGCTTATGCTGCTGAACAGGCTGGAGCCAGTTTTGTGTTCTTTAGTTCCTGTGAGGATATGAGCCACTGTCCTAGGATAAAATTTGAGAAAGCATGGTTGCTTGAATGAGAGTTTTGCATCTTGGTAGATATAAGTGTGAAGCAATTCTGGCCAAAACAAATTAGAGAGATTAGCTGTTTTAATAGTTAAGCAAGTCATACAATGCCTTCAAGACAAACAGACAACCAGTGGCAACTCAGGTGCTAATTACAATTAAATATTTTCATACAGGATAGCAGCAGCCTTGCAGAAGCTCTCACAGCCCCATAATATCATTCATAGTCTAGCAGGGGACATTTCTAAGCAAAACTCCTTTTTGAATAGGACTGGTAGTCTGAACACAGTTCCATTTTTATATTTTTGTTTCAGAAGCTCTCACATTTGCTAAGGAGACAGCATCGTCAAGGACCTCCTGACCATAATATTGGCAGGATTCCTTTCTTTCTCCTTTATTCAAAGCAGAAGGTCATTGTAACAAATATTCATAGGCTTTTCAGTACTGAAAGGAATCAAATATCCAGTGCTGCAGAGTCCTTTGGCACACTGTATTGCTATAAACACTAATACTGCAAAGTGTAAGGTGCTATTCCAACGGTGCCACTGTTTCAATGTATCAAATTTGACACCTTTTCAATAAAATAGGCTAAATTTAGATAACCATATGCTCATGCTGACAAGCTAGCTTCTCCCTGATATGTGTTTTCATGAAAGAGTACAAGAGGACCTCAAAGTTTAATTAGTCTAAAATTAATTTAAAATATTGTATTAATTTACAATAGGTCAAAGGGTCAAATTGTTGAGCAAACAGCAGGAATTAATATTTTTGCTTAATGCACTAGGATTCAGCTGTAAAAATTCCATTAATGTTAATAGAGTCAAGCTGCCAAATTCAAAAATCACACTTTAAATATTTTATTTGTCTGTGCTCTTACTGCAGTCTAATAAAACTTCTCTCTTGACTGCCTGCTTAGCAAAGTTGAAGAGTACACACACATGAACAAAGGAGTATTAGCCTGCCCTGGGGCAGCCTCACCTTGGGTCCTGTGTGCAGTTTTGGGCACCACAATAAACAAAAGGCATGAAGTTGTTAGGGAATGTACAAAGAAAGGCCACGAGGATGGGGAAGGCTCTGGAAGGGCAGCGGTATGAGGAGTGGCTGAGGTCACTTGTTCAGCCTGAGGAAAAGGAGACTGAGGTGAGAGCTCACTGCAATCTGCAGCCTCTATGAGGAGAAGGGGAGGGACAGGCACTGATCTCTTCTCTGTGGTGGCAGTGACAGGACCCGAGGGAATGTCATAAAACTGAGGGGAGGTTTAGGCTGGCTATCAGGAGAAGGTTTTTCACCCAGAGGGTGGCTGGGCAGTGGAACAGCTCCCCAGGGCAGTGGTCACAGCACCAACCTGGCAGAGCTCGAGGATCATTTGGACACTGCTCTCAGGCACAGGGTGTGACTCTTGGGGTGTCCAGTGCAGGGCCAGGAGCTGGACTGCATGATCCTTATGGTTCCCTTCCAACTCAGCATATTCTGTGATTCTACAAAGTATTTTACCAATAGAGACGTACTTACAATTTGTGCTTCAGCAACTTAAGAAAATGAGCAAGTGTCACAGTTACATTTCAATTTTACATCATTTTAAGGGATTTTTTTAAGCAACTATTTGAGAAACTAAAAATATAATGATTTTTAACACATCCTTATTAGTAACTGACACTGGATTTTTCTTAGTATGACTCCCAATAATATACAATGATAATGTATTCACTTATGTGTGATTAGGCCATAAAGACTGATTTAATTCAGTATATACCATTTATAAGATCAATGTCACTCTAAAACTCACTTCTTTTTTGATATGTCTCATTGAGCATTGTGATTCCCTTGGTTGTTCATGCTCTGTGGTCTTCTTGGTTTAAAGTAAGCTGAAACTTGAGCTATAGATCACATAGCTGAACGCAGATAAGATTTTCAGTCTCCACTAACATGAAAATTACATTAATAAATGCAGGAGAAATAATTCCTAAAAATGGAATAATAATTAAAGTGATCAATGAGAACTTAATATTTTACAAGTTTTTTTTAAATAAAATCCCACAAACTAAATTAAACATAATTGGATTGCATATGGTTTTTTTAATTCTATATTTGCTGACGCTTGAAGAATTACAATGCTTTAACATATGTGCAGAATCTGAGTTAATAATAATAATAATTAAAAAAGAAAAACAGAAAAACTACAGTTCCCTGTAGTTGTATGGGACAGAATCTAAACAATAACCAGAATATTCAATTGAAAAATACATCAAGAAAATTTACACTACACAGTATTATAAAAAAATAATAAATTAAGAACCAGACCTCAAGTTGTGATATTAATGTAAACATGTTATATTGTTTTTAAATGTGCTTCCACCTTTTTTTATAAACAGAAGAACTTCAATACTTTCATGAGAGAGAAATATGAAGTATTTCACTTTGTGGAAATTAGTACAAACATACAGCAGATGCAACAAGATATTTCCTTGGTCCTACAAATTATGTTTCCACTAGCATGTGAGAAAGTGGTGGTAAAAGAATTTGTTATCTCTCTATACATGTGAACTAAATATTGCTCAATTACACTTGCTGGTGGCCATTTAACAATGTCAGATGTGGACTCCTCTAAGAGTTGCACATTTTAGAGGATGTAAATTTGTACATGTTCTTGCACAAATGACATTGCTAGAACAGGTTTTGTCTTCTTTTTTCAAAGGGAGAAGTAAAGAAATTCCTATGGCACTTATCTTTTTTCAGAACACTTGCATCTCTTGCACCTGAATATCACAAGAAGTTCAAACATGGGAGCCTCATTATTTAAGTAATTATTTAAGTTGTTTTGGCCTTGCAATAACTCCATTAATAACATGAATAACCCTTGAATGTGCAGCTTTATGTCTGGTTGCTCCATTAAAGTCTGTTTGATATCCATGTCAAGTACCTCCTGTTTTCTCATGGGCAGGTTTTCTGATGGCAAAATGGTTTTTTGTTACAGAGCAGTGGTGCATTTTCAAAAAAAAACCCATAGATAGGGGTGGAGCTACGGATGTCAGTATTCATGATGGCTTTGGACATTGTAATTCACTATTTAGATTATTCAAAGTAAAACTGGAAAATAATTGGAAATAATTTCTGGAAACATTTTGCTTACATAAGAGATAATGCAAGGAATCTTGCATATTTGCTCATGAATTTGTTCTGAATGTGTTTTAATCCCTAAACTGTTAATAAGTAGGGAAAAGTAAGTCCACAACACACCTACTTTTCTCTAACTCCCACAAATCCTTATATTTTTCCCTCAATTTTTCTGTTATATATTTCCTTAAAGTTATCTCTTCATAATATATACTATTAATATGTTTAAAAACAAAAAATCTCTGCTCATAAAAAAAAATTGACAAATAAATCTTGTCACTTAAAAAGAAACCGTTTCTTCCAAATGTAATGTTGCTTTGCTGGTACAAATTATTTTCTATTTTAGCATTCCTAAAAAATTCCAGATTGTTAGCAGATTTAAAATATAGGATTAATTATTAGAACACCTTTCAAAAAAATAGAAAGGCAATTCCAAACAGTAATCTTTTAACATTTCTCTGGAAAAAAATAAGAAAAAATCAATTATGATTTCATTGGAAACTTCACAAAATATTTCAACAATGAATGTTACGCTTAATTATGTGCTGTGAAATATATAGATAAATCATAAGCAGCAAATGCTGTTTTCAGTGAAAGAAACAGAAGTCAAGATTTTCTTAATCACTTTAGGGTGTATTAATTATTATCCAGGTACTGGTAACCCTTCTATATCCTTTATTTGCCACACTATATCTGTAAAAAATAGGTGGATTAGTAGCAAATTACCTTACTTTCACATTATGTTGAATACAAGTGTAATTCTCTCTTAGAGGTGATACCAGAAAGCCATTTTATATATCCTTCTCCATAACCTAGAGATCAGATTCATCCTGTATTTCTGGCACCATCAAGAAAAAGCTGATAGATTTTAATGCTGTGAAGACAAGCCTTTTATAAGCTATCACTTAGAGAAACACCTGCTCAGCTAAACTCTCTGAAGCAATTGGTACAGCCCATAGACCCAGAAGTTGCAGGAAAAGGGTGATTTTTGGTGGCTTTTTCATCATGTTAAATATCCAGTCAGGTCATTGCATCTAGTTCAGCTCTAAATGTCTCTGGATATATGACTTCTGTATCCATCTCTGAAATTCAATCTGTAACACATTAATCCAGTTTAGGTAAATCTTTGAACGATCTTGCAAATATTTAGCTTCATACATACACCTATATGCATGGTTTATTTTTAATGCAGTGCCAGGGAATACTCCATACCTTCACTTATCTAACAGGCTGCTGACTCTTGATTGACTTCTTTAGTACATTTAATAGAGATAATATGAAGCACTTCCTTGCACAATTTTTCTTCACAGAGACACTATTAGAATTTCATTGAGATGATGGTGATGTTTAGGATCTGGAATTAGTAGCTGATACTAACTTAGTGTGTTTTCTGAAAGCTTATAATAAAATAGAATTTCTGGGAAGAATATTCCAAAATATCCAGGGATGGATGTGCAATACAGAAATCTCTCCTGTTAATCTCATGAAATAAAAGTATTTCACCCAGCTGGGAATTGACTTGATCCCACAGAAAATGAAGTCTTGCCATTAAATTCATGAAGAACCAGACCAGACTCTAAGGACTGGAAACATATGCCTGTGTTCTCCTCATTTGACCCAATTTTTTTAATTCCCATTTCTATACTTGCACACCAAACAAAAGCTTCTAACTTATTTTGGATTTTGGAAAGAGCAAGGTGAAGCAGTTATAGTCAAGCAAAATAAAGCCAAAATGAAGCAGGCATAATGTCCACCTGATCCTACCTCTTGCCCTGAAAAAAATGTATTCTTTTTCCAATGAAGAAAAAGGATTCTTCCTCACATTTAACATTTCATGTGTGTCTTTTGCTATGGTTCTCTACCAGCTTTGTCCTACCCTATCAGGCATAATGCAACAAAAGCATTGCACCCATTCTGAGGAGTCTGAGTGTTTCTGATTCCTTTAGAATAAAACAAAGTAAAATCCATCTGACCACTTCTGTGATTCATTAATATCAGGTGATCTCTTTGTTCTTCAGTTTTCCCTTGAAAAAGCTGAAACCTCTTCCATTTCTTCAAAGTCAGAGTCTCTAAAACTCTTTATGGGACCAGCGAATTCTGCTTCCCCATGTAAAAATGCTACGTGCAAAAATGCAGCTAGTTTTCACCATGAAAAAGGAATTCCTCTTTCAAAAAATGTTTAAATAGACTCTCTGTATCTTATACATATCTGGTGAAATGGTTCATAACCCCTATGTAAATAGTTTTTGAAATTCACACTGGTGAATATATAAAAATGAAATATTGTCATTATTTTATGTAAATTTCAAAATTCCATGAAACTAATAGTTTATTAGATTCCATTGCAATTTTCCATAGGAGCTTAGTGAACACAGCATTTATGTTGTGCATATAAGATAATGATGTCCACCATCGCAAAACAATTTAAACAATGAACAAAACAAACACTAGCTGAATTTTCATTTTTAATGTCTGATCCTTACTGAGATGTCAATGGTGAGACTAATTTATTTCACTGAGGCAGGAGCAAGACCTAAGTAGCCAGTAATGTGCCCTTCAGCTTCATATTCACTCAGTTCTGTTCAGTTAACACACTTTTCCATTGCTGTGACAATTTTAAAGCATTTATTCTGTAAATGAATAGTCAGCTTTCATGCAAACAGTCCATTAGCATTAATCATATGATTCTCACATACATTGACAAAAAAAGTGTTTGCTATATTTCTCTTGTCCATGACAAATGAGTAGTTGGTAAGAAATGAAAAATAACAATTTAAAAAGAAGATTAGAATAATTGATCTCTTGACACATTTCATCTCTCATCTGAAACATGAAAATATTCCAAGTATGTTGGATGATGTTTCTGTTGATCAAAATATAAGTCTTTGCCTACTTTATCACTGATCCTGTTACATAAATCAGCATTTACATTTCCTGATATTCTTCTCTTTGGACAAATCTGAAGAATCCCAACTTACTGGAGTACAGATGTGCAACTACATAAAAAAATTAAATTAGATGAGTCGTTTGCATTGACTAATATAAACAGATACTTTCTAAATATTACCTTAGAATTTTAAGGTATTAAAATCTTATCGCTTTCAAGACATGCACCTTCACTAGACTTTAACTGAAAACTGCTATGCAGCCACTGGAAAAAACTTGCATTAGGGCTTCTGCCTAACAGGAAATTATGCTGAACCTGAACCAAAGCCCAGTGAATTAAGAGTTCTGTTTTTTCAGCTTTAATTTGCACTGGATCAAGCGCTTTGCACACAATCTCTCATTTCTTCTACATTAAAGGAGTGCTTATTACCATCAAAGAATATTTTTCCTTTCAATATCTGTTCAAAATGAGATTTTGAAAACCATCCCAGGACTCTGCAAAATGAAAATCAGACTTGAAATTGTGTGTCAAATAATAATCTTCAGAAGCTTGTTATTTTGCAGATGGAGATTTTAGCTGCCATGTTGTCCTTCTAAAAATAACATGCAGTTTTCCAGTGAGCATGCAGTCAACTAGCAATATCAGTGTGCGTTTTTATCACAAAGAATTGGAGAAATCCGTCTTTAGAGGTTTCTATAATCAAATCAGGAAAACTCTTAAATTTATACATAAGGAAAAACATTTTTAAAATCTTTAAAAACATGACACATCTCAAAGTCCTTTAATGCTTCACAGTGGAAGAAAAAAGACAACAGATGAATGTGAAAATGGATAGACTCTCTAAGAATTAATCAACATTTTTTAAAGTGACAATGCTGGCAAACGACAATAATGGAATGTTAAGGTATTTGTTGTAAGCCAAGAGGAAAAGATTTATAAGCATCATCTCCAAGCCAATATATAATAAAATCCATTTTCAGGCTTGACATAAAATACAATCAAAAGGCCATTTGTGACTCTGAGTCCATGTCTCCTTCTTATGTTATAAAGTAACCCCGGATTTTCAAGCACCATTTTGGCCCTTTTCTTTAAAGGGCAGATACTATTTAGTTAGAAATGCACTTATATGTTTTTTAGTCCTGATCCAACTCCTACTGTTGCCAGAGAAATATCTTCTGTTGAATTCAGAAGGAAATTTTAAAAATGTTTAAAAAAATCATTAAGTAAACTTTGTATTCTAATCTCTATTAATTGATAATTGCTGTTAGCAGAGATTCATTTGAGACTGCCCCAGTGGCTTACCAGCAGGTTGATGGGACATGAACAACATATTTCTTAAACCAACTGTAAGGCAGAAAAGCTGAGGTTACTATTTGGATTCCCTGATGAAAAGCTGCATTTGTTTCATTTATGGGTAAATGTATTCTGGCTATTCCTAGAGTGACCTTGGCAGCCAACTGTGTTGCCCTTAGTGTCAGCAGAAAGAAGGCTGTTGGTGTCAGTGGGCTTTGGATCAGGCTTTAAAGACAGAGGAAGCTTGCTTAAGGAGGAAAACAGACATAAAAAACAGTCCTGAATTCCTAGGTTTCGTCGCTTAGAGTTTAGAATACCAACAAGACATTTTAAACCCTGAAGAATAATTGTTATAAGTCAATTATTTTAACCCTGTAAGTTTTTTTTACAATTGTATACAAGAATAAAGAAGAACAAATCTCTCTGGCTTACAAAAAAAAAAAAAAGGCAAGTACTTTATTTATCAATAGATACTTTAGCTGCTTTTTACACCATTGAAATGACTAAACAAGTAGCATAAAATAAACAAAAGAGAGTATAAAATCATTTCACTCCAGCTGGTATCCCAAGACAACCTTTTGACTAAGTACAGAGCTAGATGTTTCAAGTATGGCACTTATATAAATAAGAGCAGAGAAAAGATGATATATTCACAGTTAAATGCAATGAACTCCCTTCCTTTGGTATATGTGTCATAATAGGTGATTGTAGGTAAATGCATAACTTGGCTGGCATGAACCAACTCCATCTTATTCATGCACATATTAGGGAATCAATCAAAATGTACTGATATATTCTGCAGATCACAACTAATGCAAGATGATTAAGGTCTCTGGTGTGTGTGAGTGTGTGTGTGTGAGTGTGTGTGTGTGTGTGTGTGTGTGTGTGTGTGTGGACAGGCAAAGAAAAAATGGCAAAATTATATTCAGCATTTATTTTTAGCATGACTAATTGATGCACAAACCATGATAGAAAATAGCTAGTAATACACACCAGGAATAAAGTCTGGGATTTGGACAAACAAAATAAGACATCTGTGAGATACGTGAACGCAGATATCCTGACTGAGCTGTGGTTAGGTTCCTTACAGTGTGCTTACCCTCCTTTTAAAATATTCTTATTGCCTGCACGTTGCAACAGTGTCCCCCACCCCACCCCACCCCATATAGAGTATCCTTGCAGAGTTTTTGATATGAACATTCTACACATTTACAACAATTAGTCAGACAGTTCAAACTGTAAACATCCTAATGACGACCAAAAAGCTGCTTCACTGACAGATAAAACCCAATCATTAGAAAGAAAAGTAGGAATAATAGTAGCTGTGCTGTAAGGCTAGGTCAAGCATGGTTTTATAGCTGTTTTTTCAGTCTTTTATATAGCACTGCATTTTGCAGCTAGTTCAGTAAGTGCAGATCCAATACCTTAATGGCTTTCTTGGTGGTTTGATAAAATGCTTGCCTAAGCAATGTACCTTTCTCTAATGGTATCTGGGTCTGTTCCACCTGGCACAGTGTTTCAGTTCTGTCACAGCCTCACACATAAGCTGAGTCACTTGACTGAGTCCTGCCGAAGTTAGGCATGCTCATTCTTGGCAGGTCCTTATTTCTGATTTCATATATGGATTTCCTTTTTGCCTGTACTCCTCTCACTGCCATTTTGATTTTTCTCCAGCCCAAGTGGTTCAGTTCTGCCAAATTAAGCACCACACAAATCCCACTGACAGCAAACATGAATACCAAGAATACAGTCTTCTCAGTGGGTCTAGAGACATAGCACTCTACTTCTTTAATGCAAGGGTATCTGTCACATTCGTACATGGAAGGGACATTGAATCCGTACAGAAAATACTGTCCCACTAAGAATCCAATCTCTAGGGCATTTCGAAAGACCACTTGGATGATATAAAATCGAGAAATGCCTTCTTGCCTCCTCATCTTTGATTTTGTAGTTCTGATAGCAGGATTGGGGATTTCCTTCACTTCTAAGCAGTCTGGTTCTGCCTCTTTGGTGGAGTTCTCAGTGTTTTGCAGCACCCCATTGACAATCGTGTTCTTGATTTTCTTACTGTCCTCACGCTTCATTGAATCCTGGTCCCTTTCCAAGGTAAGGAAGACAGTGGAGTACCTCCGTTCCCTTTGTTTAGCAGACTGGTGAACGGAGTACGTTATGAAGCACAGGCTCGGAGTGCACACCATGATGATCTGGAACACCCAGTACCTTATGTGAGAAATGGGGAAAGCCTGGTCATAACAAGCCTGGTTGCAGCCTGGCTGCAGCGTGTTACAGACAAACATCGTTTGCTCGTCATCGTACACCGTCTCCCCTACAATGGCCACAATGAGAATTCTGAAGATCACCACCACGGTCAGCAGGATCCTGCAACAGAGAAGCCCGTCAGTGCGCGCCGCCGCCGCGCGGCCGGGAGCTGTCCAGTGCTGACCGGGCCCCGGCTCCGGCCCCGGCCCCGGCCCCTGGAAGCGGCCCCGGCCCCTGGAAGCGGCCCCGCTCCCGCGCGGGGGGCGCGCAGCCTGTGCGGGATCGCCTCGGTGCTGCCGTGAGCCACAGACCGCGGGCGGCGGGCAGC
>VZTB01018423.1:11751-134364 GCA_013397245.1 Thryothorus ludovicianus
GCGGACCGGCGGCGTGGAGGGAGGAAGGTTGGCTTTAATGTCTTGCTGCCTCTAATCTGCCTTTAAGTAGTCTCCGCTTGCGTCACTGACAGGTTGGTGGAGAGCAGCCAAAAGCAGCGCTCGGATTTTCTCATTTTTATTATTCCGGTGAATACAAACAAATAAATGCAATAAAAATAAATGAAGTAAATATAGGGAGGAGGAGGAGGAGGAGGGAAGGCGGAGGAAGAGCTGCCCCGGCAGGCACGCGGCTCATTGTGCAGCCTTGTCGGAGCGCCCCGGCCGGGCTCCCGCTGCCCCTCCGCCGGCACACCCCGCGCTCCGCCCGCAGCGCCGCACCCGCACCGGCACCGAAAGGGTGACACCGCCGCCCCTCCAGCCACGGGCCCCTCAACTGGGGTCCCCAGGGGTTGCTGGGCTTTGCCTCTCTCCTAGAGATCAAAACAGCGGCGTCATACAGCAGTGACCTTACTTGTTAGAACTGCTAAGCCCTGTAAGAGACTGAACTTAAAATCGCATATTTATTCTCCCCTGAATACTGTTATAAGAATCACTGCAGAGAAATTAAATTACTAAATAGCCATTTCAGAAAATTCTGAGACTAAAATTGCATTTATGCTAGAAAAGACACCAAATCTTCATAAAAAACGTTTCTAAACAGTACAAGAAAAAAGTATCTTGAATAAATCCCTGCATCATAATCAGTTCACATATTTTATTCTCATAAACAACTGTGTTTTAAATAGGTTCTTTTTCATTTTACAGATACCCTTACAGACTACACCTGAGACATCACCAAACATTTCCACAGAAAACATTGGTACCAATTGGAAGTGACTTCTCCATTGAAGCAGTGTAAAATATATTCTAGTATTCTGTATATTTGCAAAATAATCAAGTAAACCCTCACATCTGCTCAACCAATCTCGTTAAAGAACAACATAAGAAAATTCTTATCAGTCTTATTGTAATATTTCTACCATTGAACTCAGTAAAATCAAATTCTTTCTAAAGCAGAACTGCACAGGCCAGAATAAACAGTGTAGTCTTTTTTTATTTTATCTTTGCAGCTCATGAACCAATTCCATGTAATATTAAAGATGTTAAGTGTTTTCTGAATAAATGAGACCATGCTTAATCTGTGCAAGAAGGCTTCTGTAAGCGTTAGCCACCCCAAGGTTTGTTGTCTTTTCATTTGGACTATGCAGATGGTCTCTACTTCACGTGATACTGGGTCAGTTGGCTGAATTAGGAAAGTATCAAACAAGAGATGATGAGTGGATACACAGAAATTCTGCACAGAAATTGAGAAATTTTTATTCTCTCCTAGTCAAGTCTCTGGCTTTTTGTATATAGCTTGTGAAAAATTTCTATTGCTACAACACCAAAGCCAAAAAGAAGTTGGAGTTTGATTTGGTATGTTTTAAGAGGACTGTGATATCTATCCAGCTACCCTGATAACTGAGTGTCTCATATTGACTGTAATTGTCTGTTTGCAGATGGATCTGAAAAAGAGAGAAATCAAAGCAGTAAGGGAAGCAGTAAGCATGTGTAGAAGGAGAGAGGGCAGGGAATATGCTAAGAAGCTAATGATGATAATCTTATTTAGCACACCAAACAGAGAGAAAACACATGATTGAAGTTACTGAAGAGAGATGAGAAGATTTTGGTTCATAGATAAATAACAGAATTTCTACAAAGGAAAGCTGTTCCCTGGCAGTGGGATAGAAAACCCATTTCTCAGAGCTTTTAGGACCCTGAAATAAAAAGGAATCACATTCTGATCATATCAGACACTGATCTATTAATTAATAGTTAATCAATGTTTGCTGTGTTTCTGACAGCCCAGTCATGAAGACAAGGAGGTGAATATCATAAACGAATGTTGCAAACATATAAACAGTGTTATTAAATTGCTTTTGATTTAATTATGATCTAAAGTTAAATTCTTTCAGACCTTCTTTTACAGGAGTTGCATCTCATTCTGGAATAGCAGACATCTCCTTTATTAGCAGTAACCTCATACACCACCCTGCAACCACATTCATATGCAAGATACATGGCCTTCCTCTTGAGAAAGTTTACAGAACTCCAGACCATGGTGAGTTTGGAAAAAAAAATTCAGTGAGTCTCTTTCACAGGGCCAACATTCATTTAAGTGGCCAAAAAATTCAAAGGAAGTTGCTATATCTTGAATTTACATCTATGATTTCTGAGGCTATTTCTTTCCTTTATCTGAGGCCTGACTTGCTGTCAAAACAGAAGTAATAAGGATCAACATGATGTTCTCTGAATGTTTTACACAACAGTGAGAAGTATATGAAGAATGCAATTAACTGCATTTACATTATCCTTTACGTGAGTAACGGCAACCTGAGGACTTATCTGACAAATTGTCTGAATCAAAAAGTGCTCAGACTATGTGTAGTCATGACAGCAAGTTGTAGACATAAGAAGATTTTCAGCTTCTAAAAGTTCATCTTAGTTTTTACACCATTCCCCTGAATGCTTCAGCCAATGGTAAAGCCAGGATTTGCAGAGCAGCAGGCTCTGCAAAAAGATGCTGTGGATGTATATTGCACACTGTGCATATTCAGATTAGAAACCCATGCCTACATTTCATTCTAAAGCATTCAGGATTATCAAAACTTTATATCTCCTGGCTTGCAAAGAACAGTTTCCTAATGAAGCAGCAATAACAGTTTGCAGCAGGGCTAAGCTTGTCTTGTTCAATATTTTTATCTGTTGCATAGAAAGGAAACAAAATCAGCTTGCTATTCCACACATAGGATTTTGGATGGTAGGGTATATTTTTGTTCCTCTTGCTTTGCATTCAAAGAGAATAAGTATTCCTGTTCCATCCAAATTCAGTACAAACTGTCACTGCTAACAATATCTCAAACAAGATTTGCAAAAAAAAATTTCAATCTGCATGTGTTCAAAGATGCCAGTGCTGTGATATTAATTTCTGATGAAATAACATAGACTAAGTTGATCTTGGATTAGGTCCGAAGAATGAGACTGTATGTGTCCTCAGTTTGAAGCCAAACTGAGGTTAATCTGTCTGTAAGAAGCTGTAGGCCAGATTCTCTCTAAGAAATCCAGCCCTTTTGCCCTGATCTAGTTTTGCAAAGGGTCTGGAGAGCAATCAAATCTTGCAGGATGCACATTCCTCAAGGATGGAGCAGAACAGACTGAGAGCAGAACTGACACATTTGGCTTGTCTGTCAGACCCCCTGTAACCTGGACGTGGATGACATGGTGGGGTCAGGATGAGGTAGCCACATGGCCAGTGCTGTCACACAGTGTGCTAAACAGTGTCATTCCCCTCCTTCACTGCTTTCTCTGCTGAGGTTTGCTAATGTAAAAACACAATACAGATCTTACATGAGCCTACTACACCTACTGCCTCCTTTTAAAGTTATACATTCATTCCAAATATTTGATCTTAAAATAAATCTAATTAATTATTAGTACTATGCCAACAATCTTCCTCAATGCAATTTTTTGTCCCTGTTTGCAGTGGATTTATCATCATAGCAAATAAATATATGTCATATTTATATTCTAAACTAGCATGGCAAATTACCATATTTCATTATTGTACTGGAAACCACTATTCCCACCATTTGTAGCAAACCGGAAGCAAATAAAGAGGTTTAAATTAAATAAATACAGGTCATTAATAAATAAAATAAGGGGGTTTTCTTTCAGCAGTTTTTGTGAAAAAATTTCATTGCTCTATAGCTGCATAATATATAATGTGGCTGCCTTTTCTAACTATCATCACAAAAAACAGATTTTTCAGCATTACTTTTGCAAAGCATTAGAGCATTCTTTGGAAGACTGTATGATAAATGTTTCATTTCTGATACTATTTGGTGTAGTCCATGAAATCTAAGTCATTAGCTACTAAACTGAAAATGCCTTTTTAAGACCTCTCATAGCCATCTGCTATGCTCTGTTTTCATTTGGTGCCATGTGTGTATTAATGAAATGATTGCATCAGATTAAATCTTTTATTCATAAAATCATCTAGGTCATCTGCTTCTACCTACACTTTCTCTCTCATTAAAATGAGCATTTGTGTGTACATTCCCTCCCCACTCTATGAGTACAATTCTAGCTGCAGTTAGCTGTTGTGTGTAGAGCATAATAAGAAATCCCTTTCCCTGTCTTTTTCTCAAATGAAATTCCCTCAAAAGATAACTCTGGTATATCACAGCAGAGAAAGGGTATTTTTTCTGCAGTTTTAAAAGTAGTGACTTCCCAAAAGGTAAAAGATTTGGGTGTGCTAATGTCTTCAGTCCTTCACAAGAGAAAGCAACACTGCAAGAATATTCATTTTGCTGCCAGGAAATGGGTAGCATGGTCTCTCCATCCAGTCAACAGTGTTTGGGTCAAAGCTGTTAATCACAGGGTGGGCTCTTGTGGTCCTTGTTGGGAGCATGGAACAGAGCCTGCATTTATATACCTTGTGCTTGACAGTAGCAGTGTCAAGGGCACAGAATTCAGGGTTTCCTGTAAGGCACGGACAAAACCTCAGTTGATCTAATGATCAAATTAAGACTTTGTTATGCATCAGAGGTTCATATCTACAAACAAATATTGCTATAAATGGAAAGCTATTCAGGAAAACAAGGAATGTAACCAGTAAAGAGGGAATAATTCTATGAACAGTCATGAACTTTGAAAGTGAATGTTCATAAGTCATGTTGAAGTTCCATAACTATTCTGATAAGAGAGTAGGGGGGCTACCTTAAGAAATATTCACAATGAGGGCAGACAGCAATTTTCTGAACTAAGGGAATTTAAAATTTCAAAATATAACTTCTTTAACTAGAAAAAAAATTTTCACTATCATACTTTCCTAGTTACAGAATATTTTATTTCCTGACAGAAAAAATCACCTAAGTTTTATGGGGCTCTTTTAAGCTGTCCACAGGGACCTTTCTATGCATAAATTAACAGCTCAAATCAATTTCCTCGGAAATAATTTGGACCTATATACTGAATTACAATTGCATTTACTCCTGGCATATTTACAGCTCCTAATGCAGCAGCATTTTCTCTTATTGCAAACTCAGATTTATTTCTAGATAGGATGCAGTCAGGGAAGGAAAATATCACTGAAACAAATACTTATTACTTGACAGGCTCTGCAATGAAATACAAAAGAAATAAAACATTCTATTGATAAGATCATCTGCTGCCAGAATTTCCTTTCTGACTCTCACCAATCTCAAAAAAAACACTTACATTGTGCTAAAGCATCGGAACATCCATTAATGCAATTTCATGGATTATGGTGGCTTAAGTGTATATTTGTGAGCCAATCTTACATGGGTTTCCAATTCAGTTTTCATGTACACTAATGAGAGAGCCTTTCAAAAATATTTTGGACAGAAAATAATATAAAGGGTTCCTCTAGAAATAGATTTAGTATACATTTTTAGGACACAAAAATATCTACATAATAATATAACTATTATATGGGAGTGAAAATATTTCACCATTGATTTTATTCCTACAGTCTATTCTTTCATGTTTCACAAAATAAATGTAGCCCAATACAACTGATTAGGGCATTGTGGTAAAATACCAGCCAATTACACCACCAGTATGCCAGAGCCAATGCAGAATATTTTTAGACGCAGTTTGGCAAACCTTATTTTTCTCTTTTACATCAAAAAGTTACAAATTTTCATCAGAAGAAACATAATTAAATTGAACTGTAATCGTACCTTTAAAAAATTTAGATTATACCATAGTATCTCCATCTATCTGTGGTAGTAAATTTTCACTATTATTAATAATAATTCCCACTGGCTTTAGATGAGCCAGAATTTAAAAATCTTGAAAATATTTATACCAGAACATTTAAAATTTCCTGTGACAGAATATGAAATATGAGAAAGTTATTGAATGCTTCAGAATATCCAGAACAAAAAAAAAAAAAGGTCCAATAATAAGAAGACAGTCTGAGAAATATGAAGCATGAGAAATCATGCTTCAGTATTTCAGCATGGATGCATTACATCAAGGTTTTTTTCAGACCTACTGCTTATCTCTGCCCTGTCTTCATTTGTCTTTAACCAAATGCTGAATCTCTGTACTCCCAGCTGCTTTCAGTTCGATGACATCATTTACTGGAGTTCTTTTCCTTTGTTTTGATTGTTACACCACCATATGTCTTCAGTATTCCTGGTACCCCTCACTCTTGTCCTCTTCCTCCCCATCTCACCTGTCACAGAAGGGAATTCACATTACATTAAAGCTTCCCTTCAGAAACCATGCTGAAACAATCCCTTGAAATAACTAGGGCAGTCAAGTGATTGACTTGAAAGTAAACTATGTCAGTGAGCAGGAGTGAAAAAGCAGGAGCTCAGTAAGAAATGAAGAGGGTTTTAAATCCTTCTGTTATTCAAATATTCTACAGTTGTGATAAAAATTTGTGAAATATATTTGATATTAATTCTATTCCAGATATATAAGGTATAAATACATATTCATGAATGCACAGATGCATGTATTTATGGATGTATGTCCTGGCTAGGGAGTCCTGTGTGATGAGACAGAAACTATTGAGAGGCAAAATGGACCAAATCAGATTGCAGAGCTGAAAGCCATCGAGTTGGATTTGGACATCACTGAACAAGAGAAATGGCCAGTGCTCCACCTCTACTCTGGGGCATGAATGATACCAAATGTTCTGTGGGGGTTGCTGGACCAGTGGAAAAATCAAATTGGCAGCACAGAGGGAAACCTTCTGGGCTACTGAACTGGGGCAAGACATCCCCACCTGGGTAGAGAAGTTGGCTGTAAAAGTACCTCAGAAGATGCACAGGTGCCCAAGAATTGGCCTATGGAAGAACACCGCAATGGACAAGTGGATTGTGCTGCCAAGATTAAGTGTCCCAGGTGGATCTGGATTGACAACATAAGGACGAATTATTTCTGACTTGGTGGGCCCATGACACTTCAGGTCATTAGGGAAGAGATGCAACATCCAGGTGGGCTCATGACTGAGGCGTGGATTTAAGCATGGACAGTATCTCCCAGATTATCCATAACTGAAACATGCACAGCAATCAGCCAGGCCAAGTGGGTGAAGCCCTGTGGTGTGGGGGTAATGGTAAAAATACAAGTATGGGGGGGCCTGGCAGACAGATTACATCACCCTTCCCCAAACCAGCCAAGGCAAGTTCTATGTGCTGACCACTGTAGAAGCAACCACAGGACGGCTGGACACCTACCCTGTGCCTCATGCTACTGCCCAAAACACCATCCTGGGCCTGGAAAAGCAAGTCCTGTGTAGACATGGCACTCCAGAAAGAATTGAGCAGGAAAATGGGACTCATTCTGAAAATAACCTTGTAGACAGCTGGGCCAGAGAGGACGATATTGATCGGCTGTGTCACATTCTCTATCATGCACCTGAAAAAACTGCATGGTACAACGGAGTGTTAAAAGCCACACTGAAAGTAGTGGGTGGTGGGACTTTCAAACGTTGAGTTTGAATGGAAATTAGTTAACACCTGATTAGTTAACACCTGATTAGTTTAGTTAACACTGCAGGCTCCACCACTTGAGCTGGCCCTGCTCAATCAGAAACTGTTTACCACAGAAGAGGATAAAGTCTCCCATAGTCCACACAAGGAATGTGCTAGGAAGACAGTCTGGACTAAGCAATGGCAAACCTATTCATTGGAATTTTCAAGGAATCCTCTTGTATGAGATTACTGAAGTGAGTTAAATTGGTTCTGTGAGGAAAATATATTTAAATTTCACAAGATTTTAGAATTTGTCCCAGGTAAGGTCCTAGGTAAAAGCTATTGAATCTTGGCTTTCAGTGACATTAGTACATATGGATCAAGAATATATAGTTATGAATTCAAGGAAAGAATCTGACATATTTTGTGGAGTTCATTAAATATTTTTTAAATTATTTTCAAATTAATGTGAGTTTATAAATATTTAATAATATCAGTTTTTTAGTCTAGAATCCTTAATCTAGTATATAGAACTATGTGCTTTTACTGGAAATTACCAATTTATAGATCCAGAATGCTTTCCCAGACCCATCCCAATCATGCACATCTGAAATTTTGCAGGTGGTTATTTAAACTGGCGTTTTTTGAGTACCACAACTGTTACTAACAAGCAGCATCTGCTCAGTGCTGTGCAACATGCTTTGTTTTCTTAACACCATTTGTTAATCTTTCCTAAAGAAAAAAATTTCCAGACTGTATATTCAGTTAAGTTTTTGTAATGTTTCCATTTCAAAATGGAGCAAAATCAAATTCAGAATATCAATTTCTTTTATCCCACAGGAAATTGAATGCTTACCTATAGATTTTGCAAACATTTTCATGTTCTGGAATATTCAAATCACAATTATATCTTTCAGAATGTATTAGAGATAATGTGCTTTCAACTATAATGCAAGAAGTTTACACAAGAGAAAAAGATAAATTCAATCACTCAAGTAAGACAGCTGCAAATGTGTGTGATTTATTTCTACATTTTTAAGAAGAAGACAAATCAGCATTTAGTGTGATGTTGCTATAGATTGGAAGTTACAGTTTCTTTTTCTAGATGACTGTGAAACCCATATAATTTCTTACATAGGTTGGAGGTGCTCACATGCTGCACTGATTTATGTACATCCTATGCAAATCTATCCTCATTTGAATCAAGTATTTAATTGGTGTTGTAGATGTAGAAATTCTTCTCTGCAGTCTTTGCAACCTCTTTCACACTTTTCCTGCAAGATGTGAGGATTGTTTTCCTTTGAAAAACTTAACCAAGTTATCACTGATATATAGAAAAAAAAGAAAAGCAAATTTGTCATTGTACGTTGCTCCATGATTTCATAAATCTCAGGCTGTCTCTGTTCTACCAGTGGGAAACAGCATGGAGAAATGTATCTTCCATTACTCTATCCAATCTTTAAACATTCCCAGGAGCTGGGGCCTGGGGTGGGCAGGCTGGCTCACCCTACCAGCAGCACCAAGCATTTCTTTGAGTCATCCCTGGGTACATCTCCCACTTGTGCTTGCCCAGCTCAACATCTTGCTGAGGGTCAAGGGAGGCTGAAGGGCTACATTACACACCTCTGGTGAGGCTAAACACCTAAACCAGAGCCTAAACCACAGAGTCTTTAAAATACTTGTGAGTTGAACTTCAAAGGATGCAACACAGTGTGACTGTCTTGTATTTATATTTACATGCAAGCAGATAAATATTTTATATTGTAAACATTTTTACCAACCAGTTTTTAATAACTTTTTAGATAATATCTTCATTTCACACACAAATTCCTCATGAAAAAGTCACTCAGACTGTATTCAAGCCCATAAGGATGTCGTACCTTCTAACATGGGACAGTAACTCTCCCCATCCTGATTTACTGCACAGAGGCAAGATCAAACATATTCTTCCTGGTGGAAACTTCTAAGAATGAATCTATGAAAGACTTGTTGCATCCCAGGGACTTCCCTTTGCCTAAAAAGAAAAGAGGGGTTACTGTGAATCAAAAAGTCAGAAGGACTAGGGCTCCCAAGCTTTCGATTTAATTAAGATTTTGAATGCTTAAAATAGATGAAAATTACACACAATTTTCAAATGAGAGTTTCAAGATGTCATGGTGAGACATAACTCCCCAGTATTTTCTCAAAACAGACCCTCTCCTGGTCTCAAAAAATTGGAACCAATTGATTTCCAGCCCTGGTTTCACTGTATAAGTATGTTCATCCTGCAGTTTTACTGGACAAAAATTAGACAGGGTGATTCAAGTATTTTCTGATAAACACTTAAAGGCATTTTAAACAAAATGTATTTCAGTCAGAAATATGTCAAAAAAGCATGGACAAATTATTGATCTCCTTTGTTTCCTTAGTGTTTCTTGATACATATCACCATTTTAACTATTTCCTTGGTGTGAAGGCTCAACCTTGGGACAGAAACTGTATTCCAAAGGGAAAAAACTCACAGGAATGCTAGCACAATGGGGAATAGAAAAAGATGACAGCCAGTCCCATAGGGCTTTAATAAATACTTGTGAAGCATATTTAGTTAAATTACACCAACTAGTTATCAAAGTCCAAAGTCAAGCTACCTGAAATGTCAGTGTAAACTGTACCTTGGCCTTGACAGCAGAATGCACAGCAAAAATAAATGTGTGAAATCTGAATATGACTGCCGCGAAAACAAACAAGGCATGAAAGAAAACATGAGCTCAAAGATAGATCAATTAGTCCAAAAAACACCAACTAGACAGGTGGGTGAGTCATCCACACCGTGCAGGCACAGCTTCTGTTGAATGGAAAGTACAACTTAACACCGCATGTTTCACTCTGAAAGACAATGAGGCAAACAAGATAAATTAAATTCGGTGGCAAGCCTCCTACCTGTACCATGATTATAGAAACACTCTAAAACAGGGAAAAGGGTCTGAGATTCCCCTTTTGAAAAGCCATTCTTCTTATGATCAGTCCTTCTCAATAATGTGATTTTCTTCCGTTTTTAAGATTGGGGTGGGGGGTGGGAGGAAGTATAACGTGAAAACGTTGTTGACATCATAAATAAGACACTATGCTTTCTTTGCACTAGGAGGGTTGGTCAGAGAAATATATCAAATGTATATATCTAAAGAATTAAATTAAAGATATTTAATTGCTCTTTTCCTAGCAGCAGGAAAAAAGTCTTTCCCGAAAGAGAAAGTTCCAACATGCTTGCTTCACAGGGCATGATGATTGTCCTGCAGAGACCTATCACAGCTGCTTCTGAAATAAATCAAGCATGCTGCTACAATGGTTGTAATTAACTTGTTAAAATACTTTTATTTTTAATTCAGTGAATGTGTAGATAAGAAAAACAAATTACAATATGCACAGAAAAGGCAAAGGTAAAGTACATTACCCAAATTCTAAGTGGTCTTCTGTGACTGGGTACTATTGCCTTCTTACTTAAGAGTGTACAAAAGTGTTTCTTATATATGGTATTTATTATGAAAATCATTTTCTCAGAAGTCAGAAAGTATATTCAGACATATGCATCAGGTTGCCTGAGAATCTAGATTGAATCACATATTTTGAAATATCAACACAATGTGCCCTTTCACAAAGACAAAGGGTATATCAACTTGATTCTTTTTACCTGCTCTATTCAGTGGTTGATTAAAAGAATGCACTGGAGATTTACAGCATGGGAAGAAAAAAAAATTGCTTTGGAAAATAGCCATACCCTCATCTACTTTAGATAGCCCTACTAGTATCATCAGCTTCAAAACAAGAGCAGCGTTTAGATTCATCTAACCTGAGATTTCGGCCATTTCTTCTTTTTTTCTTTTTTTTTTTTTAATGAGTTTAAGAATCTAGGGCAGCATTTTTGTTCCACGTTTAAGTTATATCTGAAGTTCTAATCTTCCAAAGAAATACTCACCGGAGATAAACGCATTGGACTCTTAAAGAGATTTTTTCAAAATATCAACTTACCTATGATTTGTGTGAAATTCAAATAATTATAGAAATGGCTAAAGTTGGATACCATACCCTTTTTCCTTAACATACTTCCCTCCATTGCTTTCACCAGGTAAACTGTGGTTTTGGATAGACCTGGTAATTTGGAAAATAATAGCAAATGAATGTGAAGAGTTCATGTCATGAACTAACAGGAGAAGCAACTTGTGACACACAGGTCCTGTTGATGGCCCAGGAATTTCATCATATACTCTTCAGTGCCATCTGCTGTAACCAGATGTATTCAAAAACTTGAGATAATTAAATTGCCAGCCTCAAAAGCTGCATGGCAGGGAAATTACCTAACTCTGTGCTTAGGTCTGTCCTACAAGGCTAGAATCCCATTAAGGAATCAAGGGCTCATCATTGCCAAAGATGGAGAACTTGGTCACAGCTATTGATACATTCTTTCAACTTTTTCCCTCAGTTTCTTAACCTGTAGCAAAATACCCTTTACACAATTTCACACGGTGAGAATCCTTGCTTTAGCACTACATCACCTCCCCCTGCCAAGCAGGGACAGAACTGCACCTGGAGGTGTGACCTGAGCAGCTGCCCTTTTCATGTGCACCCTGTGAACCTGGGAAAGAGAAGTTCAGAAACAATATCTTCCAAGGAGAAAATTGGATTTGGGTGCCTAGACTCCATAAACCTAAACTCCTAAGACAATGGCAAAGCCTTTATCTCCTCTACCACCAACCATTAAAGCTGCTTTGTTAGATGAAGAAAATATAACTCCATTAAACTCTATACTATCTTAATGTCTTTTCTGCAGTTATTGCAAAGAAAATAGTGATGACTTTTGTCTGTTTCTTAGAGCAAATGTACAGTGTTATTGATTGTATCAATTCTGTCCTTCAGGATTTAGACAGAGCTCTAAAGTTCAGAGTCCTAGAGGATAACTTTCTCCAGAAAAATAATTTTTTCCAACAGAAATTCCACAGTTGTTCATCACAAGCTACACAACGTATTTTCCAAAATAGCATTTCATAGAATTCATGTACTGTCATTTATATTTTGTCTGTGTGAATTATATGCCAGAGCATCATAGAATCATAAATGTTGGAAATGACCCCCAAATCATCGAATCCAACCTTTGCTCAAATATCACCACTAAACTATAACACAAAATGTTACTCCATGATCTGTTTCTTGTTAGCTTTAGAACACCTAAACTTTGACAGGGACTCCATCGCTCTGGAGGCTACAGACAGACACACTGAAAAATTTCCCTCACATAAAACCTTTTAGTCTAAATTGTCAAGATAAAGGAAAAGAAAAACATAATAAACACTTTTTTGCTTTTTTCATACTGAGAAATTCTAGCCAGTAGCACCTGCAATGCATTTCCAGAATGTAGAGTGCTGTAGGTTTAGCAAAGAACCACCAGCAGTTTGTTGGGTTTGGCATAACAATATTTATCTGTTCTGTGGTATTTGTGGCATTCTCTATACTTAGATTGGCAAATGCCACAAATTCCATGATAAATTTAAACACTGTGAGTGATAAATGTCAAGCTTTTAATAGCACCCACTGTCCCTCTGTCACTACATGACCCTATTAGGAGATTGCACAATCACTATCTCTGGATAATTTCTTATACAAGAAATAGCCCTACAGCATTTTCAATGGTAAGATATTTGCTTTGTATAAGCAATGGAACTCTTTGTATATCTCTTGCAAAAAGAAAAGCCTTCAGGATACTTACTATTCCTGATGATTTCATGTGCTTTTTGTTTACAAAAATAAGAACAGGATGTAGTTTCCTGTTTCTGTTAGGTGCCAGTACAAAGGAGAGAATTCACAATCTTAGTTGAAATGAAATAGCAGAAAAAATTTGATGCCAACAGGTGACAATATGTTGAATCTGAAGGAAAAGTCAACAAAACTGTTGATGTGACACCAGACATCACAAAAGTTTTCTCTGGGCATTTTTTACACTTTCAGCAGTATATGATGAGTTGAGGTTATATCTGAAAATCTTATCTCTGTGGCACTTTTTGACAGTAGATTAAGAAGGTAAGAAGGAAAAAGTATTTCACATTGTCACTAAAAACACTAAAGTTCTGATCACAGAATTCCTCTGAACACAAAAACAAATCAGGCATTATCTTCTGTATTAGGAACAAGGCTACAAAATATTCACAGTTTTGTCTTACTAAAACCTCTGTGATGTTTCTGACCAGAAATATTTTCCTTTCCAACTGCTAACTCTCTAGAGAGTACTCACTTGCTGTGTGGTAGAGATGTGGTCTCTGAGATTTGTTACCAAATCAGGGATGCTCTTCCATTATAAAGTTAAAGAGAAGGCTTAGAGGAAATATTTGTATGTATATATGTGCACAAATTTGTATAAATATATTTCCGTGTGCATGTATGTGTATGTGTATATATATATATATATTTATATATATGTATATATGTTATTACTGCAAAATTTTGGAGAATCCAGAAATAAATGTAAGAGAGAAAATATCCCCATCAACAGCATAATAACTCATTTTCCTATGTATAGTGAAGATAAGTCTCTTTCAAATTCCATTAATTTAACTGCCAGAGTGTATGGGCAAAAAATCAGAAGATGCTGCATTACTGTAGTTTGTCTGGTTGGCATACAGAGCTGAGCTGCACAAGAGAGCTCAAATTCAATTAAAAATAATTCTGAAATGGTTTCTACACAAGTGAGAATAGTAAGGCCTAAGTTCATTTTTGTAAATTATTGCATCACATATTAAAGCTTCTGGTTTTTACTGTTAATACTTTCTATTACAAGTTAAAGGTATATCTGGGCATTTTGTAGTAACTGACAATGGATTGCAACATTTAATAAGCTATACATTGAATAGCTACATGAAAAACAAATACATTTTGCTTTTTAAATACAGATCAAAAAATCATTGAGTACTTGTAAGAATAAAACCAGAGATTGTATTTTTCACATTCCTGCATATACATACAGGCTGTCTGCTATGAGTCCTGCTATGAGTGCTTCAACAATGAGGGAAACAACATGGTAATGGATATAAATTCACAATCAGTACTGAATTAGTAACTCAACTGGTTACTGACATTAATTTCAATAATCAATTCCTCAAATTTTCAAATGATGACATTAGATAATGAAGTCGGACATTTAGTACATGAAAGATGTCTGCTGATTAACCTGTAATAAAAAATCACTGGGCTTCTGGATGCTGTGGGAGATCTCCCCACAACTACTGGCCCAGCAGTATGGGCCTCCCAGACCCTTTCCTTCCCAGAAGACAATCAGCTGCACTTTTCGTCTGTTTACTGTCTCAGCTGAGGCAGCCACAAGCAGCTACAGAGAGCTGCAGCAGGGGGACACCTGTGTGACAGGAGGTGCTGTGCTGCTGCATTTCCACTCTCTCTAGAAGAGCTGGAGTTGGAGGCCCCCCTCTAACACTCAGGAGCTCCTTGACTTCCCTTTGAGCACCATCTTTTTGCAAAAGCGTGTCCAGAAGGGACAATGTAACTCCAAAGGCATTTGGGACCCTTTGGAAAGAAAGCTCATGCAGTCCTCATTATCATTGACAATGATAATGTCAATGATAATCACCCTTTCTGGTATCTAAACCTGAGGGGCTTAGAGACTTAGAACTAATCTTTAAGCTCTTTCTTACTGTCTTGCTACCTTCATCTTGTTTGGTACCTTTCCAGAGTTATTATATCATTTACATGTTATACAAATCTATGTCAATAAAGATATAAGCTATGCCTCATCCACTTTTTTCACTGTATGACTATATATCTCCTGATTAAAACGTGTTTCTGAAATACAATTCATCTCCTCTACAAGAGCACACTACCCTGTATTTTGTAGAAAATATATATATTGTATTTTGTGAAATCTACCTTTATGATGAAATATAATATTCCCACCAGATAATGTAATTTGTGCTAATGCCTACTGTATTAATTTCATCCAATATTATTCACACAGGACAGCTTAATCATAAATTAAATCCATCCTTTAAATATATAACAACATTATAATGTCCTTCCAATAATTAACATTTCTGATTGCTTACTTTTTATGTTTCAGCCATGGCAGCCATCCTCAGGATAAAAAGCAAAGGTAATTGGTAGCATATTAACTTCCCTGGATTGCTTCTTTCTGAAGCGTAATGAGTGAGATTTACCAATCACTCAGTTTTATAATATTTTATTCTCTTTCTTGTGTCTTGATAATGACAGAGCCTTCTGTCACAGATTGCTTCAGGGTAGGACAGGGTTCAGCTGTTACTGGAAGCAAGTGTCAGTCTCTGCCCAGGCTTCATATACAGTTATCCAGTCAGCAGGGTTTTATCTTTTTTTCTATTTTTTTTTCTATTGTAATGTTAGTATTGTAGATTAATCTGACTGTCACATATATTTAGAGTCACTTAACGATTTCTAAGTATAAAACCCTCTCATTCTATCTATATTAAAAAAATTATCACTTTACAGAATTCAATTATTCAAGCCAAAAATTTTCCTATTAGTGCTTCCCCTCAGGCTGACTTTCTTAAAGCTTTAACTAAAACAGGCTTTTAAGAGAAGATTAGTGCAAAGTAGACAACTCTATCAAATTTATGACTCTGCTACCAATTTTTTAAGGAAACTTTAAGCACAAACAAATGAGTTCTGAAACATTTTATTTCCTGTAAAAATAAAAACTCCATCTTTTTAAGCAAAATCACAATGTTTTCAGATCCTTAGCACATGCTTAATATAGATACTAAAAACATTGCGTTTTGATCATAATTCTCAATATTCCTCAAATGCCAACATGCTCATCAGTCTACAAGGAACGTTTTCTGTAAGATCTGAGGGTCAGCCAGCACTGGTAATACCTCAGTGCCCTTCAGTCAAAAGCATAAGTACTGGACAGTGCTGTTCTGGCTGCCAGAACAGGAATAAGATTTTGTCTCAGCTCTTACTGATGTATGTCAGTATTTCTTAATACTATTTAGCCCTTCTTACTGAATAAAGCTTCTTTATGTAGCTTAAAAATCACGTCAGACTGACTTCCACAGAATTCCTTCCACTCCATTTTACATACAGAGCAGTAAGGAGCTGCAAAGTCAAATAACCAGACACCCTTCAGAGTGGCAGACAGACCTTTTGGCATGCATTCACACTGCTTTTCAAAATATGTGTGTTGAATCTATAATTTGGCTAAACATTTATTTTTGTTCTTCCATTGAAAGGGCATCTCATCAAAAGCAGTGAAGGTTAGCTGGGTTCCATTGGAGTTCAAATGACTGTCAATGTCTTCATTAGCTGAGCTGTTTCAGTGGTGAAGATTGTTTGCCATAACAGGGTTTGGGTACGAATATTTTTTAATCTGCCTTTTTCAAGGAAATATCCAAAATGCTTTTACCTGTCATATAGGTGCTCTGCAGTTAGTTTCTACATCCCATTCCATCTTCATTTTGCATGCAAAATGTATAACACATTAAGTCTTGTAAAATGTAAACAGAAGGCAATGTTTAACAGTGGCCTCTCTTATCAGTACTTTGAATCGTATATTATGTGACAATATTCAAATTATTCTCAATCAAATTAGATCTTATTTGGCTTCCAGAAATAGTTTTTATAATTCCCATATAAATGAATTACTAATTTTCACTGCATTGAGTGGGAATACATAATTTTCAATGGCCAAATAAGGGATTATTACACTAAAAATTAATACATGTGGAAAAAATGCTGTTAGAAGAGGAAAAGGGTAAGGCTTTGATACTTTTTTTAGTCCTGTCCTACCTGTATGCAAGCACATGACTATTTTGTACAATCCTTGCTGCTCATATCCATTTCCACCAACTGCAAATTACAAACTCTGAAATGCCTGTGGATGGAATTTTTCCACCAGTCCTGTAATCAGTGGCTTCCTTCAATTCCCTGCTCAGTGGTGAATCCCTGATCAGAGCTGTGAATGTGGTGCCAAGAGTTGCCTGCCATTCCTGACCTGCCAGTCAGAGCCAGTCAAGGCAGGCATCCACTAGGGCTGACTTAGCCTGCCCTTTGCATACTTGCTTAACATTTTTAAGCCCCAATTAGTTGCAATTTATGTCCAGTATCATCCTATTAGTTCATGCTAATACCTGAAATAACCTTTCTGCCCAGCCAAATCTTTCAAATTAACAAGCAAGTCAAGAGAAAAAAGTGTAATGGTTCTAAACAATGGTATGCAAGTCATTGGCAAACATCTGTGTTGGTAAACGTCTGGAAGAGTTCCCATGTTTTCAAGACATACAAAATTCCTTCATGGTGTGAACTTCAGAATAATCACCTTCTGTGGGAGCCTTCTTGAGAACATTGGAGGCTGTTGACTTTGCCTTAACAGATTCTCAGGTTAGTAAATTTGTATTTTATTATGAAAAGGCCTATTTGCAACAACATTTTAGTAATACTGTGTGCAGTATTACACATTTATGTTTAAATTTTGATACCATTAAAATTTCATTTCTGTTTGTGTAAAATATTTAAATGAATGTCCAAATTGTAAAATGTTTTACTTCATGTTTATGACTAATTTTTTTTTATATTTAACAATTCTATCCAACTTCTCTGCTCAACTCCAAAAATATCTAGAAATTTTTTAATATATCAATTGCAAGGGGATGGTAGGAAATTACAGTGATCTCCCAGTAAAATGCCTTCTAATGATAAGTAAATCTGGGACAAATATTTAATGTATCTTCATATTTTTGGAAAAGTAAAATTGGTTCTCTATAACTACAGATCACATCTAATGACTATTTTAATTCCTTTCAAGAAAATAAGAGCAAAGAGGAACAAAAAGTTTCCCAAAAAATGTGTAAATTACTTTTTTCAATTAGCATTGGATTATAAAATCAGTATAAAGTCTTATCTTTTCAAATAGCTCCAATGAAACTCAGCTAACTATCTACATACATAAATACATGCTTTAATTAATTTCCTAAATCACACTTAGGTGTACTCCAGCCTGTGCATAGTCCAAACTATGACAGTGACTGGTTCCATTACTTTTATGAAAATGTTCCAGATTATTCTGTACTTCCCTTTTTATTTATTACTTTTTGAAAAAAAAAAGTAAAAAAATTGAAGAACCCAGTTATAAGAAGTCTTGGTGAGGAACACAAACACCCACGGAAAGTGTGCAGTTTATGATTGCAATATCTGGGTTAAATAGCAAGAGAGGATACCAAAGATTAAGGATTAAAAATTGCCTAAGACCTATGAATGATGATGTGAAAATAATTGCAATTGTAACATTTGTCAGTTTATACAGCAAAAGTTTGATTCTTGTTCATTAGTACAATAAAACTTCACTTCCTTTTCTCTGGCTTTGAAGAGATAGGGGAAGATGAGTAAGCTGTCAGTTTCAATTAATGTTTTTTCATAAATATTTATAGCCCACGGGAAACAATTGCATGACTCTTTAGGATTGAGGTAATTATTTATAAAACACATTCTAAATGTATTAACATAATTCTTTTACAGAGGCTTTGGCTTTTAATAAATGAATATTAAAATGTCTGTGTTACAATAAAAGCAATAGAAGAATCTTTCTAAACTGACTGAGTGAGTATGAGAGGTTTCCTTTCACTTGTTCCACTTACTGGGTCTACCCTAAGGCTTTATCTTCATAGGCCTTGAAATATATTGCTTCTTTTGTTCCAAGTTTCAAAATTAAAACTATAAAGTGTAAATTCTTAATAATAAAAACCCCCAACCTAACATGGCTACATCAGTTAGAACATGGATGCAGTAAAAGTATTCACAGGTCTGATGGGAGTTTCCAAATCCCAGGGGTTTAGTCTCATTTTTCTGAGAAAAAAATCCTTAAAATAAAACAAAAGACAATAATTCGTATGTTGCAAGTCCCAGATCTCGTTTATTTATAAAGCAATAAATATTAGAAGCACAAATAAATTGCACGGGTGTGTAAACAAACTGTACAATGACTGAAGAGTTGGGGAAGGTTTGCCAGAAGACTCCAAGAAGCATATTGTCGTCATCCTGAGTGGGAAGTAAATCGAGGGGGAAAGTGCTTAGAAGCACTTGCGGTGTACAATGGATGGACCAGCTTCGTCATACTCCTGTTTACTGATCCACATTTGCTGGAAGGTGGACAGAGATGCTAGAATGGAGCCACCGATCCAGACAGAGTACTTGCGTTCAGGAGGGGCGATGATCTAGGATAAAGAAAAACAACAAAATCCTCATTTCTGAACAATGAATCCATATTATCAATGCTGCACACCACTAGATATTTCCTTAAGCAAATAAAGAATTTTTTTATAATGGTATTGGTCTTACAATACATGTAATGTATTAAAAAAATCTGTAAGCATATTTTCTTCTTTTTGAACTCTTGCTTCTAACCAGCATAATTATTCTGATTAAATGGAATTTCTGCTTGTCTATCCATCAGCTGTTGATCTCATTTTTGAGTTGCTCCTATACCCCAGTTTGATGAAGCAGACATTGTCTCCATCTTTATCCACATTTCAACAGAGTCAAGCTCCTTACCTTGATCTTCATAGTGCTAGGAGCAAGGGCAGTGATTTCCTTCTGCATGCGATCAGCAATGCCAGGGTACATTGTTGTACCACCTGAGAGGACGTTGTTAGCATAGAGATCCTTACGGATATCAATATCACACTTCATGATGCTGTTATAGGTAGTTTCATGGATACCAGCAGATTCCATACCTTGAGAAAAAAAAAGACAGTAGGCCAGTGAATTATACAAGAGATCTCCATGAAATGAAACTGTGGCATTTCTCCTCACCATTAATATGAGCTCCTTCGTCCTTACTCTTGTAAAAATGCTTCCTGATATAAAGTGTTACAGAAAAATATTAAAGAAATAGAATTACAAAACTAACTTAGGAAGTGAACATTATTTATTAGAAAAGGTAAGAATCATAATGCATGTGCAAAGGTAAGATAACAAGTAGACATGCGAGATAAACTCAGTATATGGCAATGGAAGAAGGGTATCAAGAACAGAAAATGTGAGTATGAGTTTATGTCAGTCTCACTAAAAGCAGTTGAATATAGTAAAGACAGCAATGAAGACAATAAAAATAGTTGAAGTAGAACTAAGGAAGATAATAGTTACTTCTTCAGTCTGTTTAAAATGTAGTTACTATTATGAATTCCTATTCAGAATCATCAAGGCAAGACATAACTGTGACACAGAATAAGATATTAGTACTTGATGGTAAGAAAAAAGAAACAAGAAGCAAGTGTTTGTAGGTTGCATTCCAATTTGTTAATTTTAACAGGTGCTTCCAGAAAGGGCTGACACTGGATCCACAGTAAGAAGTCAGCTGATGAACAACTGCATGTGGTGCTTGAGACTTAAATTATCAACATTTGCTGTATCCGTCAGCTGCATGCACAACCAGCAAGGCTTACCATCTCAACCGTGGCAATGTTAATTACAGTCTATATAAATACACACACACCTTCACTCCATGTCCTTCCCCTCTCTGACACTTCATTTCTTCATGGAAATAGATACTGTTTCAAGTGTAAGCCTTACAAATACAGCTCTGAAGACTATTCTTGCCATCAGTGACACAGAATCACAAAATGTCTTGAGTTAGAAGGGACCCATAAAGATCATGGAGTCCAGCTACTTAATGATGATATTTTAACTGTATATTTTATCATTAAAAAACTGTGACCCTAAAACTTGCAACAAGAGCCCAGAACTCAGCTAATTACCAGATGAGCTCACATCAAGCTCATCTTACAGGAACCAAATGATCTAAATTATTATTCATTCATGTCTGATTTTGTGCCAAATTTAGGTAAGCAGGAAGAAGAGTGGGGTACTGTTGCGGTGCGTCTAACTTTCCAAATCTTCTGATTCATTCATACCTCCTACAGAAAAGAGAATTTCCTGGGAACACTTACCAATAAAGGAAGGCTGGAATAAAGTTTCAGGGCAGCGGAAACGTTCGTTACCAATTGTGATCACTTGACCATCAGGCAATTCATAGCTCTTTTCCAGGGAGGAGGAAGAGGCAGCAGTGGCCATTTCATTCTCAAAGTCCAGTGCAACATAGCACAATTTCTCTTTGATGTCACGAACAATCTCACGTTCAGCTGCAGATATAGGAGAATCAAATCAATCTTTGGATAAGCACAATACTAGAGAAGATGATCAGCCAAGAGAGATGTGAGCATTTTCACAGTAGAGAAAAGCTGAAGGACTGACCTGTTGTCACAAAGGAGTAGCCACGCTCTGTGAGGATCTTCATGAGGTAGTCAGTCAGATCCCTGCCAGCCAGATCCAGACGCATGATAGCATGAGGCAAAGCATACCCTTCATAAATGGGTACATTGTGGGTGACACCATCTCCAGAATCAAGAACAATACCTGGGAGAAAAATGTCAGAGAACAGCTGGAATCACCTAGCAAATGCTTAGAGCCCTTTCATAAAAGAGGTAGCAAGAAACATGACAAAATAAAGGATTTTTCAAGCAGTATAAATAAATCTTTTTTCAGTCACAAAGATCTTTCCAATTCTTCCTGCCTTGGCTTGCCTGGACATTCCTGTGTAGTGTAAATTTTCTCACAGAACAGTTGTCCCATACATATTTTAAGATAATCCATATGACCAGTCTTCCACAGCTACGGTACTGAGCAGTAAGAATCTTTGCAATAGTGACTGTCTTGATCTGTTAATGGGCATCTTTTGGTCCAGTTTAAACGCTTAAACTGGTGTAACACTTTTGTAACTGCAGTATCCCTACAGGAAAGTCTCCCCATTTGCACTACAATGGGCAGTGGCACAGTCAGTTCCACGGTGCCTCTCCAAAAACAATGCAAATTGTCTGTGGAAAAAACAATGTGTACCCATTTTGAACTGGGTTTTATACTACTGTTATCATTAATTGTTATAAACTAAAAATACCAATTTTTCTGTAAATTGCTTGAGTTATGGTGTGTTTTCCTATTTGGAATGGAAAGGAAAGAGAATTCCTGATAGGAAACAGAATCTAAATGGTGTTTGTTTATTTTACCTGTTGTACGACCAGAAGCATACAGGGACAGGACAGCCTGGATTGCCACATACATAGCAGGCACGTTGAAAGTCTCAAACATTATCTGGGTCATCTTTTCACGATTAGCTTTAGGGTTCAAGGGAGCTTCTGTGAGCAAAGTAGGGTGCTCCTCAGGGGCCACACGAAGTTCATTGTAGAAAGTGTGGTGCCAGATCTTTTCCATATCATCCCAGTTGGTGATGATGCCATGTTCAATTGGATATTTCAAAGTAAGGATACCTCTTTTGCTTTGAGCTTCATCACCCACATAGGAATCTTTCTGACCCATACCAACCATAACACCCTAAGAGAAGAAAACACAGAAAAATATTATTTGAGGAAGGCAACACCACAGAGCCCAAACAACCACATCACAGACAACAGGCTTGAAGCTGAGTCAGGAAGGGTTTAAGCTGGATATTAGAAAAAGGTTCTTCACTCAGAGGGTGGTTGGAAACTGGAACAGGATCCCCAGGGAAGTGGTCACAGCATCAACCCTGACAGGGTTCAAGAATTTGGACAACTGTCTCAGGCAGATGGTGGGACTCCCAGGGCTGTCACATGTAGGGCCAGGAACTAGACTTTTATCACCCTTGTTGGCCCCTTCCAAGCCAGGATATTCTATGATTCTTCAATCCTATCTTATTTTCAAGAAAGGAACGCACAGTTACACCCCTGAAAGGCTGTTTGGGAAAATAAATTTAACATTATTAAAATATTAAGTCATCAGAATCAGAGGTGTTCTCATAAAATCTTTTTTCCTTACATGAGATGAATGGATTTTCCTCCATTTATAATACACCTCTTGCCTTCAATTGTTTCTTCCAAAATTTCCAAAATTTTGACTGAAAGTTAACTGCATAATATCATGAGCAGGAAAAGGGGTTTGTAAATAGGAAGATACAGAGAGAATTAGCATTCTAGTGGTGAAAGATAGTTCATATTACTCTGCAGCCTTAGCAATAATTTATCCAGGACAAAAAAAAAAGTAGAAATTGCAAATGTTTCCATTAAAAAAAAAAAGAAAAAAGAGAGATATGAGAGATATGGGACAGGCAAACAGGGAAACAGGGCAGCTAAGGAAACACTGACGAGACTTGGGAATGAATCACCAGTACTATTGCATGAGGTGAGTAGAGGAGAGGGCAGAGTATTTGGGACAGTGCAGAAGAACTGAGGGAAGGGGAAAGTGGAGACGATGCCTAGAGAGAGGGAGATGCTCTGTCCTGCCTCCGTCCTGCCTCTGAATTTACCTGGTGCCTCGGGCGACCGACAATGGACGGGAAAACGGCCCTGGGGGCATCGTCTCCGGCAAAGCCCGCCTTGACCAGCCCCGAGCCATTGTCGCACACCAGTGCGGTGGTTTCCTCGTCGTCACACATCTTCAGAAGGAAGCAAGAATCTGGAAAACAGCACGGTGGCACGTTCAGAGCCCCGAAAGCCGGCAGCCCCTCGGCGCCCTCCCGCCCGCCGTCCCGGAGGGCACCACCGGATCGCTGCGGCGGGAGCGGGAAATTCGAGTCTTCCCGGGAGGATGCTCGACGGCTCCTGGGCAGGGCTCTAAATCGGATCCGTCAGCCGCTTGCTTCTCGGCGCTTTAAAAGCCACCCCAGCTTGCAAGACGCTCAGTTAGGGAGTCATTAGCGGATCCCTCTGGCCGCAGACCGAAAATGTAGGGGAGGCTTTTTAAATCGCAGAGATCTGTCCTGCCCAGAGCGCTTCGAGGGCGGCCGATGGTGCGCGGGGGCGGCCGGGGCCGGGGCCGGGCGGTGTCCCCGGCAGGAGCAGCGCTCAGCCGGGAGCTGCACGGCCCGAGCTCCGGCTGCACCCGCACGGCCGGCGTGCCTCCCGTCCATCCATCCCTCCCCTGCATTCCATCCCGTCCGCTCCCGCTCCATCCCACCCAGCGCCTCCCCGCCCGCCCCCGGCGCTCCTCACCAGACCAGCACCGGCGGCGGGGGCGCAGCGGAGGAGACCCTGGGTGCTGGCTCGGCGGAGACGCCCCAATTTATACCCCCCGGGGGGCGGCGCGGCCCGGGGCCGCGGCGGGCCGGGGCAGCCACCTTCTCCTTATTTGGTCGGCTCCGCGCCACTGAGCGGCCGCGCAGCCATGAATGGAGCCGGGCCGGCCCCGGCGCGGCGCGGCCGCCCGGCCCATGTAAGGCAGGCGAGGGGCAGCGCGGCCCCGGCCGCCGCATGGCCAAATAGGGAGCCCAGCGCAGCCCCCGGGGGTCAGCGCCCTGCCGCGGGCAGGGGCCGGGAAGGGGCCGGGAAGGGGCCGCAGCCCGGCTCGGCCCCCGGGATGAGCGCCCGCCGGTGCCCGACCAGGTGCGGAGCCTCAAACTCGGGATGCTCGGGCTTGGCGGAGGTGCGAGGGAAGCCGCGCGGGTGTTTTCTGCCCCGGCTTTTCATTTTTTTCTGCCGAAAAAAAAAGCCCCCCGAGGTTCCATTTAATCAACAAGTGATGAGGTTACTTCGGCGCCAACAACTGGGGCTCATCTCCACGGAGGAGGCATCTGCTCTCTGTGTGCCTTAGGAAGGAGAGGCGCACACTCTTTCTTTTCACTTTTAAAATTTCTTTTAAACTTTGCTGCGCACATACTGCAAAAGTCACCCTTTTCTCTGCTTTTGGCTCATTCATGTTAATATGCGTATACTTAAACTCCTCATTTTGCTCTTTTAATGCACCCCCAGATCAGTAAGAGCGACATGTCTAGAGCAGAGGATAAGATATGGGAATAGTTTGGACAAAACCCAGCTATGGTATTAATGTAATGTGACAGTTGTTTTCCTGCTCAGTTGTTGAAACATCTACATTGATAATTTGGTCCAGCGGTGGAACCTAGAAAATCCATGTGTCTTCGGGAGTTTTTTTTTGTTTGTTAAAAATAGAAAGACTGGAGAGGCATCCCCTGAGTGGGTTTGGCCTGGCATGTGAAAGCAGAGATTGTCAACTCATGTCCCAGAGAAACTCATTCTAATGTGGAGTACAGTGTCCTCCAAGAGCTCAGCTTGTAAAACTCTCCATGTCTGCCTGTGAAACTGCAAAAGGGAGAATTGAGGTTTGGGACAGAAGGGAATGGTGAGATTCAAAGCCAAGAGAGGAACACTCAAGTGCCTCAACTGCTTAAACACAGGTCCAGTTTATGAGATGCCATACAAAGGCTGTCAGACATCACATGGGTATATACATCTTAAACAATGTGAGAGGAAAGAGCTTGTGAATGCTACACAAACTGCAGTCTGAGGGCTTTGAGAAGTATTGGGAAAGAGCAATCTCTGCAAGGTGGTTTAGCTCTGACAAAGCACGTGACAACTGGAAATCGCTGTTTGTTTCTAAACGATATCCAAAGGGGGCGTCAGAGACCCTTAGACTTTAATTTCTTCTTAAATTAGAGGTTGTGGAATCAGTTTCCTTGTTTCTAGCACAATTAATGAGGTGGTTAGCTCCACCCCAACCCCAGTTTATCTTGGGTTTTTGCCCAACTATGAGCACAACTATGAAAGAGATGGTAGCAGCAAACTTCTTGGATATTAATAGCCCCTGCTTTTCTTTAAATGCCACCAGGAATGAGAACCTGTGCCAGGTGAGACCCCATTTGTGTACAGATTTGTGTATGTATATTTAATACATCATAATATGTATATATAATACATCAGTATACATAAATATACATACACATACATATTTTATATGCATGTATTTATCTGTATATATATATTTATATATTGCTTTTTTCTTTTTCTTAGCTACCTAAGAAAGGCTGTGTAGGACTGTGAAATGCAGTGACCTCAAAAGGTCAAAGCAGCAAAACATGCTCCAATGCCTCTGCTCTGGACTAACTTTGTCTCTTTGTTTGCTTTGTCTTGATAGAAAATCAACCAAAATCAATACTGGTGGGATAAGAACCCAAAGCAAGTATATATTTATCTAAATTGATCAGGCACATGTAACAGACACTTGGAAATACTTTGGTGATAGTGATGCCTATTTATACAAGAATTCATGTATATGCAAGGATTTCTAAGCATATATACCTTGGCACAGAGCACTCTTTCAAAGAAAAAAAATGCTATATGCTGCTTTCAATTTTAAAAAGTCAGCATATTTTACCCCACGGTAAGTTGCCATGTATAGTTTAAATCTGCTTCTTTTTTTCCCTAGCACATCTTTTCTACAGACGCCATATAATGTGAGGGACTGCCCAGCTTCGCCAGCACTAGAGATTAGTTTACAGTGTTATCTCAGCTGTTGCTCAGTTCAGAGGTGTTGCAGTATTTACATAGAAGTCCACTGCTGATAGCTGCACTGAATTCCTCCCCAATCAGACCCTCTCTGACACATCCTACATTCCCTCTGGCTAGAGAGAGACAGACTCTCCTGAAACCGAGACAGAGCCACCTCTCACTGAAAAATCTATGAAACAGTTTGTATTTTCTTGTTTACTTTCTAACTAAATTTCTGCTTTCTCTACTCTCTCCTCATGTTTTATATTTCTAATCCAGCAGGACTCACAGTTAGGATCCTGATGCACTTGTGAACTTGTCAGTCCACACACCAACACACTCCCATATATTGCAAGGTCAAATGAAAAGGGCACCACACAATGTACATAATTCCAAAATATAATTTCCAATGAAAAGGGCACCACACAATGTACATAATTCCAAAATATAATTTCCTTCCTTGGAGTCACTTGAAAATTGCCCAGCTAGAGTTATTCCTTTGGCCAAAATAATTCTGCTTTCTGCAATGAAGTGTTATCACAGCCTCAAGTAAACCAGAGAAGCAGAAACCTACTGAGGTATGTTATGCAATGTCACCTACAGGAAAAACACTCTATCTCTGACTGACCAGGGCCCCCACATGCTGTGTACATTCTCATGGCTTAGCTGACTGGGACTGACCCCAGAGACAAGGGGAGCACAGGCAGTACAGGAGGTTGGAGGGCAGATAGATCTGCAGTGGACGTGATCTGCCTGTCCCTAGAACAGCCTGAATACACAGGAGCATGAAGCTTCAATGTGTATGAGTATTAATAGGAGAGCAAAATTAAATATATGTATGTCTGTGTATATATATAGAGAGGTGTGTATATATATATACATATATATATATATATATATGGGACACATGCATATAGGCAAAACTGGATGTGTTGTTCACCAACAAGTGTTGTGACAGCAGCCATAATCAGAACATGAGTCCTTACCTCTGCATGGTAAAAATGTGAACAAAAATATCATGCTGTGATCTTATGAGGCCTAGAATTCCTCACAACTGCTATACAGCCTTGACTAAAAACATATGAAAGTTTAAAAATATAACCATGATTCTTTAAAAGCTTTAAAGCATAGAACACTTATTACAACAGACTTCAGATTATTTACAGTATTTAGCGATGGATTCAGAAATTGTGAATGTGTAGGATCAGATCCTCTCTGTATATTTAGTTCAGCTTTTCACTTTATGATTTTTTCTGTAGATGTCCCAATAAAATCAATAAACTTTTCATAATATACCAAACAATTTAATATACAGTATATCCTGACCTTGGAGATTTTAGAGCAACTTCTCTCTTAAAATCTGCTATTTCTGATTCCAATGGATGTTGACATATAAAATCTGTCCTAGCACAGAGCCAAATGTTACCTCTCTTAAGCCTCAGGCCAATGTAGTCTTTGAAAAAAACTTTACATTTTCAAGAATAGGAAGAAAATGCCAGTCTGACAGGTTTTCTTTTGTCTCCCTTGTCTCACAACAGCTGTTTGGAGCTATATGGTCTTTAGAAATAAAAGCAGCATTGCAGCAGAGTCTTGTTGATGGGCAGAAGTCCTGATGAAATAAGAATGCCAAACATGCAATATATGATGAAAATCACTGTCATGAAGGAGTCACTGTCACAAAGGAGACACATGTTGTTATCAGTGCCTGTGCAGTTATGAAACTTTCTGTGTATGCAGACACACAAAGAGAAGCTAGAGAAGACAGTTCTGCAGTCACCACAAATCTGAAATTATTCCCTATGAAACTATTGAAGTCTTGAACCTTCCAAGTGAGAAATCTTTCTCCTAGAAGAGAGTGTCCCAGTTTAATAACTATATAGTCTGGCAAAGTTTTCAGAGGATTCATTGGGTATTCCCCTTTCTTAGTTAAGTCTCATCCACCCTAGTATTAGTCCATGTTTCATGCTTTATATATTCCTTGTCTCCTCAGCATTTAAACCTTTCATATAACTGCAGGCTTTCATCATTTCTGTGTCTTTCTCTCACTCACTCATGTGCTGCTGCACTTCTATAATTAACCTGAAACATCTTAAAGGGTTAAATCCTGAGGTGGGCACTGGGAGTTGCAGCTAAAACATCTTGTTATAAAGCTGAGAGGTTCAGGCACAGGCAGCATAAGTGGAGGTGAGTGGCAGTCAAAGGAATTTGTTCTTCCAAGTTTCTCACTATCCAAAAGTATTATTTGCCACATGTCAGTTCCAAATAAAGGATGAGATACTTACATCCATTCGGCTCCCTTTGCAATGGAAAGAGAGCTCAGAGTGTGTCAGATTGGGCAAGTAAATCTGTGCCCTATCCATATATTGCTTTGCAAATTTAGCATTTTGAAAACTGCCAGACCAGTGCCATGAGCAGATGCAAATCTACAAGCAGTGGTGGTTTCCAGCACAAATGTGGAACCACATTTTCTACTGTAAGCCCTTCTGCAAGGTCTGAATCACAACCACTTCTAGTAGCTCATGTTCAAGCTGAGTGGTGAGGTTGGCACACCTGAAGGATGGGGTGCCATCCAAAGACACCTGGACAAGCTCAAGAATTGTGCCCATGGGAAGAGTTTTAACAAGACCAGGTGCTGGTGTTGCACCAGGGTTGGGGCAAGCCCCAGTATCAGCACAGACTGGGGATGGACAGATGGAGCAGCCCTGCCCAGAAGGACCTGGGGGTGCTGTGGGTGAGAGGCTGGACATGAGCCAGCCATGGGCACTGCCAGCCCAGAGAGCCAAGTGTGTCCTGGGCTGCATCCAGAGCCCCGTGGGCAGCAGGGCAGGGAGGGGATTGTGCCCCTCTGCTCTGCTCTGCTGAGACCCTCCTGCAGGGCTGCACCAGCTCTGGGCTCCCAGCACAGGAAGGACATGGACTGCTGGAGTGACTCCAGAGGAGGCCACAGGATGATCAGGGGGATGGAGAACCTCTCCTGAGAGAAAAGGCTGAGAGAATTGGGATTGTTCAGCCTGGAAAACAGAAGGCTTTGGGGTGGCCTAATTGTGACCTTCCAGTACCTGAAGGGACTCTACAAGAAAGATAGAGAGGGACTTTTTATAAGGTCCTGGAGGGACAGGACAAGGGGGAATGGCTTCAAATAGAAAGAGAGTAGATTTAGAGCACACATTAGGAAGAAATTCTTTTGATTTGAAACTAAAGGACCCTGAATCTACCAGCTGCTGCAAAGTAAGGTGTGAGTTTCCAGACTGTTTTTCAGCTGCCTCTTAATTTTCCAGAATCAGAGACAGATGTCTTATGATCACAACAAAAGCATCAATTAAACAGTTTATTTTTATTGCATTCTCACTAAAGAATTAGCCTCTAATAGAGGAAACCATCAAACACTTGCTTTTCAGTTAACTTCTCTACATGCATTTACTTGTAGTGTGTGTGAAAGCAAAAATCTGCATAGACTGAGGAGGGAAGGAAGTGATGCTTTACAGATAAGGAGCTAAGCTTCAGCAGGATGAAGTCACACTAGAAAATAGCAGTTTATGTAAGAATTGAATCCTGCTGCTGAAGACCAGTTCTGCTATTGAATAAGAAGCATTCCATTGCTCTCAGATATGAGTACGTAAGATTTTCTGGATCTGTGCTGCATGCAGACAGTTTGCCACAATTCATAGATATAACTTTCTGAAGAAATGTTGTTGCAAGAGCTATGGATTCTGCTGATGCTATTAGGAACACAAAGATTTTGATGAGTCTCATAAAATTCTGATGGTTCCCACATACAATTTTGCAAAGCTGTGAGATGATTTAGAGAAAAGCATCTCAGTTATTACCAGAGGGTGTAGTGGCACTGTTACATGGAGTTGAAGTAAGTGGATTCAGGTGTAGAACCAGATGATGCAGAGACTGACTTGGAACTTTCTGGAAAAATTATTTATCTTGCTAAGAAAATCAACGCTCCTTCAAAATACATTTACCTTGAAAGTTTGCTACTCCATTTTTCAAATAATGGTCTCAAGTCAGCTTATTTCACTTTCTTACAGTTTAAAAAAAATCCACAAAGCTACAGATTTATTTTGTAGAAAAACACTACCTGAATTATGAAAAAAAATATTATTTGATGGAAACTATTTTTTCCCAAATTTTTTTTCTAACTATTTTCAGTGTTTTTGTCCCCCAGACAAATTCAGTAGAAAAAATATTTTTTTTCTCACTGCTTTTAGAAGATAAAAAAATTATCTCAAAGAGCAGTTTATTAAGCAAAGCTGAAACTCTGATAACTAAAATGAAAATTCTCTGGAATCTTGCTGACCATTAGATTTCCTTGAAAATTAAGCAATTAGCAATTATGCAACTAGCTACAAGAATGAAGAAGCTTCCACAATGTTACCTTATAAAGAGAGTTTATGTAATAAAAAAAAAAAATCTTATAAGAGAAAGTTCACATATTGCCACTGCATATCATGTTACAAATGCAAATTTTATGCAACTTTTGCCATTCATCTCTCCTTATTCCTAGTAGGAGAGAGAGAGAGATTGAGAGAGAGAGAAAGCGTAATTCTAAAATCTACACTTGCCAGTGAAGGAATTGTTATGTGATATGGGTTCCATTTCCTGAATTTTCAGTCAGACACTGGATCACAAGTTTTGCTTTCATAGAAAACCTATAATATGTCTATTTTATTTTAGCAGGTATGGCTTAGGCTTTTTACCAGATTTTATCAATAGATTTTAACAACTTAGTGTGTTTTATAAAGAACACCCAAATATTCACAAAATCATTATCCTGCAATGACCTCTCTTCAGTAATGCAATCTTAATTCCAATACAGACTTTCCATAATATATTCAGTACAACTAATAAGAATCCATAGTAGACTGACATTTTTCATTTTACCAATAAAATATATGTATAACTTTTTAACAGCGCTGACAGACTTTTAAGATCTCCCATATATTAAGCTACTCCTATTAAGGATGTGCAGGCTAAAAAAACCCAATACCACAACAAACAGCTCAGAGTGAAATGAGAATAGCAAACCCACATTTTAAGCCATTATAAAATGTTTGGTGATGGAAAAAACTTCAGTGGACTAAAAAGGGATTACATCCAGGGTTTAATAATTTTCTAAATAGTATTCTACAATGACAGTGGGTAATACTTTCTACCAGTATTTATTTTCTCACTTATTTATTTAAAGTCTTAACTACAGAAAAAAAAAAAAAAAGTCAGGGTATCCCTCATATTTTTTGCTAAAACCCTCTGTTTTATACAAGACTAAGCATTTACCAAGACTTCATTAAAATGATAGAAAATGGGGCTTTTCTGAGTTAATTATAGAACAGAATTCTGCATTTCCAATGTATTGGAATACTTTATTTGAGCTACTATCATCCTTAACCCAGGAAGTTATGTTACTGGCTCATCAAACTTAGTAATTATTTATGCTTGCTACAAAGATGTCTAAAATTCAAATTTCAATTCGCTTTTTGTATAAAGTTATCCAGTATGTACTACAGGTTGGAGTTGTAGAGAGCAGAAAGAGAATTTTTCATTTAAAATATTCCTAAGGCATAGCTAAAATTTCTATTGATCATTATTCATCCAGTAAAGAATTGACAAACAGGAACTGTTCTAAGCTTGGGAATAATTGTCCATTGCAGGTAGAGCTTTGAATCATTGCAAAACCCTGGAAAGCTTCATGGAAAAAAGGTCAAAATTGAAAGGTTAAATGCATATTCAAGGAACAAGTAATCTACCTAAAATCTCAGTAATTCAAGATCACAGAAAGTACCAGATGGAAATCAGTAAAATCTCACTGAAAAAAGTTCACCATTTAAGTCAACTGGGGAAAATGTTGCTGAAAATACAGTTTTAATAGGTTGCCTTAAGCATATTTGATGTTCAGGGGAAAAAAAGAAAGGTCAATTCAATGGTTCATAAAGCAATTATTTCCCCATAAAATATTTTCTAAAATAATAAACATAGTACAACCAAAGGCAGTCACCACAAGGAAAATCTAAATGTTCTTCTACTTTGCAAAATGGTATCTAAACTGCCGGGCCACAAGGGTGCCCTCAGAGGAGTGGCTCTCATGATAAGCAGCTGTTTCCCAGTGCAAAATGTCTTGTCTTGGGTTGTATTGTCTTCATGATATAGCTTGACAAGAAGAAAATTTCAAATATAGCAGAGCATATTTCAAAATGAGACAAGATGGCCTTAAGACAAAGGATTCTGCAAAAATTGGTAAAAAAGAACAGTTATTTGCAGAGGGTTCCAAGCCATCTCACATACTGCAGGTGGAACCAGCTCACCTTTGCCAAATCTCTAGATTCCTGCTTAGTGAGAGGCAGCTAAAAATTTGGTATGCAGCACCTCCAGCCTACTTTACATTTAGCACACTACACATACTTTTTTGAAAGTAACAACTAAAATCTATGATGCTTTCAAAAAAGATACCAGTTTAAAGGTAAAGGCCTGAAATATAGAATTTCTTCTGAAATGCAAATTTTTTTAGAGCTTTTGGGAACTGAAAAGACAAACTTTGTCTCCTGTAAGACTGATCTGCACTGTTTCCTTTTTCTGTCATTCACAGTCAAGCTGATTCCCAGCGAGCCCCCTCTGACAACTCAGATGAAAACTCTCCAAATGGCTGCAGTAAGAATTAAACTATTGCACTCAGAATGCAGGTTCTAAGTACTCGAGTCCAAGACAAATGGGAATTACAGCAAATTCAGAAACATGGTATGTTTGAGAAAAAATCTTTAGAAGAAAGCTTAAGGAGTTCATAAAAACTGCACCTAAATTTTTAATAAACTCTCACTCAATTTATAGGCTTTGGAATAAGCCCAAGAAGAGTTGTCTAGGTATATTGCTTTCCTATCAAATTAAGAAGGACACAACAACTATTTATAGTTAAATAGAAGGCATAAATGCCCAAGGATAAAGAAATACTTATTTGGTAGAAATAAAACTAGCATGTTTACTCTGGCCATTAATTATGAATCATTGTGTACCCTACAAAACTGTTAATTTAGGTTGTCACCTTGAAAGGATATTGTAAGAGTTCCAACCCCAGCAGAAACCAGGCTATTCCTATTGAACTAAGTAACTGACATTATTTTGCTGAGTCAATTTCCATAACACCGGGAAGAAGATGCATTTCCATGCAAGCATAAAATAAATTCAAGATTAAATAAGTAATAGGATGCATATTGAAGATATTGTGTCTAAATATATTCTGAAAATCCCAGTTGGTCTGGAAACAGGTACACTAAGAAGCACATAAGCTAAATGAGGTTTCAAAGCCTGAACATTACGATAAAGAGAGAGAATATGCACTGTAATTACAGTCTTGGGCTAGCTAACAACCTAAAGTCAGTAGTTTTCTGGACCTTCAGAGATCTTCAAGTTTGATATAACTAAGATGTTCATGCTTCTTAGTGAATTTTAAACTCTCAAAATTCCCATGAGGCTTTTATGCATAAAGCCATGAGGTTAAATGGCATACTGGCAAACAGGAAATAGTAGATCAACCCAAAAAAAGAAAAAAATTCTTCTAAGAAGTACTACTCCAGTGTTTTAACATCGGAACTATGGTCCTCACATTTTATAATTATCCCCCATTCCTACTAGTCTTTTGGGGCATGCAGTTTTACAGATGACTTTAACATGATGACATGGTTGTCAATACTAAGAAATTCCTTTGCTCTGCCATATTTTCCAAGCAGATCTGCTTGAAAGTCCTAGAAAGTACTGCTGGTTTCAGCAGTTATACCCACCTGAAGCCAAAGAGCAGTAAGATTCTGAGTTCAATTATTAATAAAAAGGAAGTAAAATACTGGAGGCCTTACCTTTAGGAAAATTATCTCCGCATTATTCAAATGAAAAGAAAAAATAAAATATTGAGCACAAAATCACAAAGAGTTTGAAAATTACAGCTTAACATATATTCTTGGTTTATCCCCTTCTTCTGGAACTGTTGGGAGAATGTAGTCGTATATAAAAGTGCCACTGCTACGAAAGCAATCCTTATGATACCATGAGAGATTAATTACTTAGCATGGAAAAAATCATGTGAGGTAGGCAAATGCTAAAAGGAAAAATAAATTATCCTGGTTCTACTTTGTACCCTAGAAATTTGCATTAGGGAAAAGAATGTTACAGAAGGTAAATTCTATGGCATCCAAGTGGGATGTAAGGACCCAAGGGGGTGCACAGGATAATCCACTGGGGTTCAGTAGGAAAATATTCTTTGTACCATTAGTAGATAAGATTAAAAGAAAAATTAAATTGTATTTGTTTCATCTTTATCTCATTCACATTCGAATTTTGGTTTTTTATATGTTCTATAGTGTACAGAATCTATTATTACAGTAACACTCATACATAAGTTATACATTAATAAATATAAATAGATTGAATGTGCCCATTCAAAATTTGTATTGAGGTGTGCAATCAAACAGTTTGGAGACCACCAGCCCAGAACACTTAATGCTGGAGGCCCATTCCAACTGGGAAATCTGATGAAGGATGATTGAATAAGAAAACTTAATGACATAAGGTTTAACAGAGCATGGTCCAAAAAACACCACAACAAAAACCCAAACACAACAACACAAAACAAAATGCAACAACCCCTCAAGACATACTCAGCACAAGGAACTATACAGCTGTTATGTCAGGTGTAAAAGCAGCTTTTTTAATATAAAAGGGACTTTAACAAACAGAAGTGTGTAATGGAGAAGGTAGAAAATATCATGAAGAAAAATAAAATCAATTAACAAAACCTCAAGTTAAAAAAAAATAAAAATCTTACAGGAAAAAAGAGGATGCAAATTATAATGAACTAAACAAAAAGTCAGAAAAAATAGAAAAAAATAAAGGCATTAAAGAGAATGGATTATGGATAGCACATTAAGAGTGAAAAGGAAGGGAAAAGAACGGAGGCTATTCTGACAGGCATTCACATCTGTCTTGATTGGTGAGCTCCAAAACTCATTACAATCCAAACAGTTTTGAGCAATCACATATTAATTTTTAATTTGAGGGAGATAGGGAGGGAAGAGCAAATTAAAGAGGTGCTCATAGAGATCACTCAGCATTCTAATTCCCAGTGCACTTCTCACAAATCCTGCTGGGACTCTGGGCCACAGACACAGCCTAGACACGTTGGTACCCTGTGGATGTGTGACAGAAGTGACATGAGGAGCCAGCCAGTCAATGCTCCAGCACTCCCAGGATGCACCTGCTAGGCTTGAGCAGTAACTTAAAAGATGTTTGTACATTGGAGTGTACATTTTACCAGCCAGTACAAGTCACAAAACAATATTTATGACTGAGAAGGAAATCTAATTACAATATTGATTTTCAGAAAGTAGACTTCTATGCAGAACAAAAAGTGACCAGATACAGATATTTCAAAATCAGCTTTAAACAAAAAAAATCTGATTTTTCAGAAGTTTTTCTCATTTCTGTTTGATTATTATGGAGAGAGAGAAAAGAGAAAATATCTGAGTCATTCTGTCTGTTCTAAATAAGTTAAAGAAAATAAGCCTTCATTCTTCATTCCAGCCCTTAGAAGTTGACCTACAGGGAGTCCATCACATGAAGCACACACTAAGTTCAGGATTTGAGTTTGGGTGCATTTATTTCTCTTATTTTTAATATCAAGAACACCTACTGTGCGTAATCTAAGTCTCATATTTCCACCTGATATATTAACATGAATGTTAGATGAATGTTTAATGTCTAAGTTTTATCTGTCTGCTCTGCCCTAGCAGAATTCACAGCTTCCATGTTAATACACAGGGGAAGTTAAATGTTTCAGAGAACAGAATCAGCAAAAAACCTCCCAATGAATCACCTCAGTCAGCATTGTGTTTTCTCTGATCCTATCCTCTAAAATATTAAATTTCTCCTGTGCATCATCACCCAGTTCAGCATAAGATGATGCTTGAAGGTTGAGGCTAAATGAGGACAAGGGTATTTCTGAAATACCATTCATCTTCAAAGCTTAGAAGCTCTTTTCTGCCAGTTTGGATTTACAGCCTGAAACCACATTCTAAAGGCTCAAAAATGCATCAGTTAGGGCCAACTTTATTTTCCAAGGGCTTTTTTAATTTCAGTAGCTTATTCATAAATAGTGTGTGCAATCCGTTTGTGTTCCTTCTGAGGTAGAAATGCATATCACTACTTCTCAGAGCCAAGTTCAAGGCTGTTCTAGACAGAAGCTATCAGTAGAGTAATTATGGTTAGTTATACACAGGATTGAATCTCTCACTATACCCTAATGATTAGGTGCATCCACAAAAAAGGTAATGAGAGATATTTGGGGGTTGTTTCTCTATCTGTTCTTTCAGTATTTAACAAGTAATTGCATTACATAAATACTGATAATCAGCCTTGGAGGTGGTTCTTTAAGCAGTAGGCTGGAGAAGATGGACTCTGGTCTCCTCAGGCATTTTCCTGTACCCATCTTCACCACAGAGTTGTCCAAGGGTCCTGAAGAACAAGATGATACATTAATCACCACATATGAAAATCTCTGGAATAGGTTTAAATAAAATTAAACCATCATACCCAGAGCACGTCCCTGTGGTACCAAGAGTGATAACAAAACCTCGGGCTGAAGAACACTTATGCAGTCTAGGGCTAGGGCTGAGGCTAGGGCCAGGGCTGGGACTAGGGCTAGGGCTAGGGCTAGGGCTAGGGCTAGGGCTAGGGCTAGGGCTAGGGCTAGGGCTAGGGCTAGGGCTAGGGCTGGGACTAGGGCTGGGACTAGGGCTGGGGTTAAGGTTAGGGCTAAATGTAGAGCTAGTGCTGGGGTAGGGCTAGGGCTATATTCCTGACTTCAGATTTTTGACTTTGCAAGCTTGGTATACTTACACTGAATTGTCTTTGTACAAAAGTTTCAGGGAGATTTTTAAAAGGAAGCTGAAATTCAGCAGTGACATCATATAGCAGCATAATGCTATTTCCCAGGTGAGGCTTGTGTCTTTGCATTCACCAATATTACTGTCACAGGAGTAATAGGTTTCCACAACCATGCTGGAGATAAGTATCATTCCTGCTTGCATTGTTTTCCTCTAAGTCTTTCAACAATATCTCATCAGTCCTATAACCTCATTCTTACTTACATTCAAGTCTACCTCCTCAATATAACCTTGGTTGCCCTACCCTCCGGTCTTCAGTATTTTCTAATTAATTAGGTTTTTACACTGAGTTCAAAACCTGACAAATGCATATATATCTATCTTTTCCAAGTAAGCTACCTCCTCTAAGTGCAAGGTATCATTACTCATTTTCAGCACAAGAGCTTCCATTGTGTATTTCAGGAGACAAACCTCTGGATTGTTCAGGTTTGTGTGATATGCTCAAGAGAAATTCACTTAGTTAAAAACTGAGAAAAGGTTGTTCAGACCTGAAAAGCAAGGATTAACAGGGTAAACGATGAAATCCAGGAGCCTACAGTGGAGAGCTTGTGTGATGCAGAGCTGTCTCCATTGCCTAGCACAGGAGCTTGCTCCTGCCTGCATTCTGAGCATGCTGCCTCCCCAGACACGGGCCCTTCACCAACACTTCCCTTAATTCATCAGGTCCTGCTGAAGCCAAGAGTGGAGAAAGGAATCCATAGAGGGCACACAAGGCTATGCCCATGGGCCAGCCAAGAAACACCAACACAATGAGGCAAAATAATCTCCACACTACACAGTTGCAGTCTGCCATCTGAAACCACTGACATGGAAAAGAAGGGTTGATTTTGACTGCAAATGCATCTAGAGATAAATAGATACGCCTCTTTTGTTTATGTTTTTTTTTTTGAGGGCAAGAGTGAAAGATATGTTCAGCCAAGAAAGATGTGTTTCTATTTAATAAAAGTCTAATTTTAAAAATATCGTCACATGTGCCTTCTGGGGTTTCTTCCTGAGGAAGAAAGGAAAATACCAGATTCACTTTAATGAGTAGAATTCTGGAGCACAATTACTTAGATGCAAACTTTTAACACAGTTCTGTAGATAAAGGTTTCAATATCCCTTCAATGCATGATAAAATATAGATAAAGATGAAGAATAAAATTAAGTTTTGGAAGATAATATATTTGGAATATAATACATTAATAAAATTCCAATAATTAGACTATAGATAGTCCATAAAGCTGCAGAACATCTCAGGTTGAAAACATTGCTTATTTTCTGGCTTAATGAGGAATAGGTTGCACACAACTAGTAGCAGGTTAATTGAGTTTGCATATCTGCTGGTTCTTTTCATTATCACCTACTCCCTGTGATAAGCTTTGAGACTATGTGCTTTATTTAACAGATCCATCAAGCCTATTATCCACCAAGACTATTAACAGCTATCTCCCCAATGACTGAGATGTGTTGTGAGCTGTCAGAGTATTTTATTTCTGCCTTGCTCATTCTTTCAGCATACTGGAAAACTGCAGATGTATTTATGATGACACCACACAGCTGAAAACACAACCTGCCATTTTCTGATGGTCTTGCAAGAGGTCCAACAATCAAATAAACCTGGAAAAAGGATGCAATGGGAAAATAAATCATCATATCTAAAATACTGAGAGATTTCGCAATGTTTCACTTTTAATAATTCATACGTGAGATTTTGTGGTAAAAATCCAAACTGCTCAGGAAATTCCTTTAAAATTTGAATCCAAGAATTCTGTGCACTCTTGGTTATCAGATGACTGCTGTTAACTAGTTATATATAGGAGGTGATAAAGGGGTTAAACATCAAGGAGAGAGAAAGAGAAGCAAAAGCTGGGGTAATAAAAAGAAGTATAACTCAGCCTAATGAGAGATAACTGGATATGGTACAGTATTTTTGAGTTAAATAGATTGCTGTAATTCAGATGTTAATGAAACACATGAACACACAGGAGGCACCTCTTCAAAACCATGACAAAGTAAATAATTATATGAAAAAAAGAGAGTATCTCTGGGTATATGGGTAACAGTTCTATTTCTTCAGACAAATTCTGCTTACAAAATATTTAAAGTGTGACCAGAAAAAATGTTTTCTTGAACAGTATAGCTTTACCTAGAGAGTGTTGCTCATGGACTAATTTCATAGCGATCACTCTAATCATATTAGCACAGCCACACGATCATACTAACACCCTAATGCAGTTTTCATCAGTCCTGTAAATGAAAATGGACCAAAGAAGGGCTCAAAGATAGGAAGGTGTGGATTAACTAGCTGAATTTTTACTGCCATATATTATACCGTAATATACACAAATTCATCAGTTATGAGTAAAAGCGGAAAAACATGTGGAAAACAGCTTCCCTACCTTGACAGCACAGATTTATGGCTTTTTAAATGATCATTTATGCCCAGCAGGCACACACCAAAGCAGGAACCCAGGTGGATGCAATGTTCGAGAGGAGCCTGTCTCCTCTTGTGTCACCTGAACATGACCAACCACACTATAGCCCAAACACGGTCCTGCCACAGTGACAGATGTGGTCTCAGCAAGTGGCTCATGCCTCAGGAGGGCTGTGAGGGATGGAGGGACTTCTGTAGAGAGCAAATATCTCTCAGGAACTGAGCCTGACATTCTCCACCACTCACACCTGTAAACCAGCAACCACTTCAGGAAATACCTTTGTGCTGGCTCATGGAATCCCAGCTGGTGGCTGGGCTATCTGGAGCTGCTGGGCAAGGACAGAAGGGTGTAGAAGTCACCATCATCAGCCAGAGACTGCACATCTCAAGAGGCATTGATGGCTGCCCTTGTAAGGCCTTTGTCTGTCACCTATTCTGAAGGGCTGAAGATGCAGCTTCCAGCCTCAGCCATGGATTGGCAGATGCATTTTAGTGAATACAATAAGTTTCTTCTGATCTCAGCTACAAAAAAACACGAAGCAGAGAAACAAAAGGTAGACACTAATGCATGTGCATGCTGTGTTTTGATTAGTGAAAGCTTCTGAGAGACATGGCACACCTGAAGATATTAAAAATTAGTCCCTCCATTCCTTCCATAACAGGAATAGAAAAATAAGGAGGGCTAGAAAAGTTTTGCAGTGATCTTACAGAAAACTCCACTGTGATCACTGTGAAAGAGTGTATTATTTATGTCTTTCACATGGCGTGAAGCTGAATCAGGTGAGGTTTAGATTAGACATCAGGAAAAGGTTCCTCACCTGGTGGTTGGGCACTGGAACAGGCTCCCCGGGACAGTGGTCACGGCACCAAGGCTGACAGAGCTCAAGAAGCATTTGGACACTGCTCTCAGGCACAGGAGGTGACTCTTGGGGTGTCCTGTGCAGGGCCAGGAGCTGGACTCAGTGAGTCTTGTGGGTTCAACCCAAAATATTTTGCAATTCTGTGATTTTGGTACAGGCACACCAAAGAAACAGGAAACAACCAGACAGGGAGGAAAACATGTCCCAAAACCCCTATGAGAAAGTTTTTGCTTACATTCATTATACAAGCACTTCCTCAAATCCTCCAATTTCCTTGTCTCTGCCATCGTTTTGCTAGATGGTAAGAACATTCTGTGACTTCCAGGGAATGTTCAGTGTGTATTTCTATTAGCACACTTGGTAATTTTTTAAAAGGCATTTAAAGAATTCTTCAGTATAGACAGCTTTTTTATAACTCAACTATGTTTATGCTTCAGAAAATTCTGTTAAAATCCACTTAGACTATATTAAATCAGATCAGAGCAAAATGCTGCAAGATATTCTAAGTAACTTTCTTCTTATGGAGGTATCTCAAGGAAAGTGTCTGCCACAAAACAAGTTGAGCTTTCAGTTTAACAAAACATCTTATAGTCAATGTAAATATATGTTGATTTGAACCATGTCAACATATTTTTTCATGCGTATATGAAGTAGGGTTGTTTTCATAAATTTATCACTGAAGTTGCTAAATAAATATTTTGATTGAAAATTTAAGTATATGGGTATCATGATATTCAGAGTTATAATGCTGCTGGCAAACCTGACAGCTTGTCAGCTGAAATTTTAAACGCAGTCAACTTAAGCAAAAGAACAAATTCAAATAAAGAAAATGCGCAGGACATAGCAAAATTGTGGCACTATATCTTCAGTCTCATATTTGCTGAACAGGCCCTTAAAATTAATTTGGAGATGGTTTGAATTTTTTCTTCCAATAGAAAACAAACAAAACTTTCAGTCTGAACATATACCCACAAAGATAATATTGCAAATTATACTTAATTTCTGATTTCCTTTCCTAAAATCTAGTTTCATAGCTAACTAATCTATCTCTGAAGTTCTCAGTTATGAATATATTTAGGATGCCCCAAATCTGGCTTCAAGCTAGAACATGACAAGACAAGAAAGTAAAGGTCTTGTTCTATTGGGTGTGGGAGTTCCCTATTCTAAGCAGATTTTACAAGGGTATCTGAAATGGTGATAGTCCAAAAAATTTAATGAAAATATTATGAACATGAATTCAAGTCTTTTCTCAGAATGACCCAGAAGATTGCCATGAATAACTGTTCCTTGTCTTCAAGACTGCGGATTTGAAAAGATACTGATATCCACACAGCATGGAGATAGACCTGAAAGGAAAAACATCTACCCAAAACAAAACTTCTTTGAATACAACAGCATGTAAACATCAAAATCTAAAACCATAACCTGAAAATCTGCACATAGCTCCTACCTAATGTCACAAGGTTATGTGGCTTAGGAGAGACCCTAATGTAGATGGCTGACATTGAGTCAGGCAGTGGCAGTTTGACACTTTAGTGTTGGAGTTATCCTTAAAAACCTTACACAGATTTCTGCTTATGAGCACATCCATTCTTTTTCACATTTATCTCTCAGAGGCTCACCTTGCAAGGTGTGTTGAATGTGGCCATATCTAGACTGCAAAAAGCTGCAAAACTCATTCAGCAAAGTTTCCAAGCTGAGATGTTCCTATCAACAGCAAGCTGAGGCAGAAGGCAGAGAGTAGGGGAAGATTCCCAGTAAGGCTTTTATGGTTGACTTAAGGAATAGAGCTCAGCTCTGCAGGCATCAGAACAGTAACAAACACAGTCGCCTCTCTCACTTCTCAAAGGAGAAAAGTACCCTAAGGTGGAGACAGGTGCCAACTGGGAAAATATTTTGTCAAAGCAGATGTATTTATAGCTCATTTGCCAGATCTTGCCAGAAGAGACATGGAACTGTTCTTACATTTATAAATTAAAGCTAAATCACCGAGGTAGATATTTAGCTTACTGTTACACATTACTGGGCATCTCCTCACACTGTGCTCATGGCATATTATGCACCACTGATCTAATGGTCTCCCCAGTTCATACCTATTTCCTCCCAGGTCCCAGTTACTCACAGTCACACAAACCCTTACACAAAAGTTTGGGTAGCAATTTTAAGGACAAATTTATATATGGGTAAATTTAGCATCTTTCTCTAAGATGTAGGAGAATCAAGATAAATACCCTTGACCCAAAGCCTCATTAGCTACATACTTTCCTCCATTACTCTCCTTTGCTGGCAGAACTCAGAAATATAAGAGAGGGATTGCCTTCTCCAATCTCCTCCTCCATGCTAGAGGAGCATTAGCAAATAACAATAACTTGCAGTGGCCCTTTATTCCACTGTATTCATTTTGGAACACTGTAATGCATCATTTCTAAATGTAATAAAATAAATACAAATAGAATAACTTTAAATTTGCAGGACAAACCCTTTCATGTTGTTTAAATTGAAAGGCCTTTTGCATATTTACATAGAAAGCAAGCATGGGTACATAGTCACTCATAGTTCCTGATAATGAAATAGTATCAAAAACCCAATTTAAGTGAATAATTTACAAAATAGGCTTTACCTTATATTTATATAAAATCTCAGGCTTCATATTGCCAAAACTAAATACATTTGTGATTATAGTAAGAGATTATCTTTAGGATCAGTTTGATATAAATTTACCATTACACAAGGGATGCATGTGTACTTCCATTGATATTTGTGTTTCAATAGATAAAATTTAAAATATTATACCTGCTGTGTTTGCTCAGTACTTGTTTGCAATTTACAGTGATTGTTTCAGCTCAGAGCTACAGGAAGGTGCTGAGCACCGAGATGAGTCAGGAGCAGCAGCTGTCCTCAGAGTCTCATCTCATCACGCAGCCCAGACTGACAGAACGCCAGTGGGTGAACACTGCAGGAGCAGGGAGCAATCCAGGACAACTGTCCCATCACTGAAGTATCTGTGCATGCAGGAACAAGATTAGTTCATAGTACATTAGAGATCAAATGAGATAAAGAACTGAGCCTGTGAAAATTTCTTAGCTCTGAGTAAAACCAGCAGGTGCCTCAAACATGGACAGCCTGGACAAGGAAAGAAACAGTATGATACTACATTGGGGGGCAGGGCATTTAGGACAATTCCAATCCAATTGAACTTCATGAAGATTGTAGTGAATCACCCACTTCTGCACAGAGGTTGGCCATTTTTCAAAGCTGGAACTCATGGTAGTGCAGGAATGGTTCAATATCCAAATATATTTGATCAGAGCTGGGCAGAGTTTGATGTTTTCATTTTGTGTGAAACTCCAAATTTTAAATTTCTTTCAATGCTAATTGGACCAACAAACAAAACAAAACAACAGGAAGTTTAAACAATCAAACACGTTGGGGTGGTTTGGTTTTTTTTTTTGGTGTGAGTGGGTTTTTTGTTTGATTGGTTGATTTTGGGGTTTTTTAATACTGCACCTTTTACTTTCTATTTCATCCCTTCTCTTCCTAAAAATGTATCATTTATGTAAGGGAAAAGCACCTTACTTAAGGCAAGTGCTTGAACAGCTCTTATTTATAGTTTGTTTTTAAATAAGCGACCTACATATTGCAACATTAATGTAACATTTTGGGAAAAGCATTGCTTTGGGAAAATTGTCATCATGTCTAGAACCCCATTATTTTCAAAAACAATATCCCACGGAAGTTTCCAAATAATGCAATTAATTTTCTCTTTGAAAACCCATAGTTCATCACTTAATGTAAAACACATCTGTTGCAATAGTTTAGATACAAAGTTATAATGCAGAATCGAACTCTGTCATGGGTTCTGGCCTTGCTTTTCACAAGATTTTTTACTACTACACATCAACAGAGATAAGAGAATCCAGATCAATACATATTAGGCCATCTGTAAAAAACAGTCTGCAGAATAAGAACTCAAAATTTTCTTGAAGGTATGTAGCATTCTCCTCTAGAATCTGTATGAAATTACAAAAGTCCTAATAGAGACTTAGTTTCAGTAAATATTTTAATTGAAGAATAGTAATTTTCACTATATCTTTCTCATATGCAAAACCATTATCTCTTTTTATCTTAAATTTAGTCATTATTAGGTTTAATTCAGAGACAATATTTGGATTTGCATGAGTTCTCTTCAAACTCAGGTCATACACTACATTGCATAACTACAATACAGCAGTTTTTTATTTAACCCTGATCACATATCCAGGAGCTGTCAGTGAGAGACAGCAAGAAAATCTTTCCACCTTTCTTCATCCCAGTTAGTCCTGTTTCAGTGTTCTTGAATGTGTCCTCGGCAGAGGAGGATTATCGGTGAGTCGATTTCTCCCCTCTCTGACTCAGCTGGCAAAACACGGTCTCATTTTAGAAAGCAGGGTATTGCCCAACAGGACATGACTGCCACTGCCAAAAATCACTCTGAAAAAATAGGGCAAGCCTAAACTGCTGTGGCTTGTGGTCAGGAACAGAATCTTTGTGCCTTTATACCGAGCTTCTCCCTACCCACTCTGCTGCCCCTGAACTACTTCCTTTCTTCCTTTACAGTAGTTAAGAAACGTTCTGTCCCTAACGACTGTCCCGTCTAAAAATAAGTGCTCTTGACACACAAGAGATGTCAGACTAGCACAGCAGGATGCTGAAGCGTCTCTAGATGTGTAGCAGGGCTTCTCTTACAGTGGGCTGCAGCAATTTAGGAATTCACACTTGATAAATGCAATAAGAGCGGCTTCTTTTTATCTCTTGCAAATGGTGCCAGGTCTGATGTATTCCCGATCCTTATTTGGCAATCCAGCTTGCTTCTTTTATGCTGTTCTCTGGAATCACAAAATCCTAATGTTTGATTAAGCAAATATGCACTGATATTGTATACAGCTTTTTCACTGACATCTATAGGTGAACTACATAATTGTCAGCAGCTGAGTCAATCTTTTGTTTGGGTCTACATTTTCTTAAAGCACACTTGTACAAAAACATACTCTGCCCTGACACAGTTTCTAAGCAGAAAGATAACACCTGAACTCTGGAGAGTTTCTTACCTATAGCTGAAACAACTCCTCCTCCACTTCTTTTTGAATCTTGTTTTCTAGATACAGCAATACAGCAGCAGACTATTCTGTATTACACTTAATTAACACTATTACTTGATTCAATTATCCTTGCCTTCTTTTCAAGGTGAGTAAAAAATCATAATGGCAACTAAATAAAATAGCAACATATTATATTATCCCTTATATTGCTTAGATTAAGGCAAAGCCCTGCCAGAGCAAGGCCCGGAGAGATGATCTGTCCTTGTTACCTACCATAACACTCTGAAATATTACTATTTAGAAACTGAGAGGAAGTAACTGCAATTATTGTTTCTGTCTCTCTTCTATTCTCTTCAGTGTAGCAATTTTGTAGATGCTTATGTTTGCAAGTTTTCAAAGTTTGAGTACTGTACTTTTTCAGATATCTCCCAAAAACTTAGGAAAATTTATGACTTACAGAAGATACTTAGCTGTCAGTCTGTCTTTTGCAATTTGCAGTGGAAACAGCATTATTTGAAAATATAGCACATGTACATGACACTGTAATTGGGCTTTTCCAACAGGCATCCAAGCAATCAATACTTTGAGAAAAAGGATTGTAAAAGAACTATGCTTGAGAAACCGCATAGCAAAGGAAACAATAAGGGTCATAAAACAGCTTCCAAAACTCCCACAAAAATATTAATTTTCGATTGATTATCTCTCCTGAGAGTATTACCATGTTTGGCAAAGGAAATTATGCTGTCATATATCTTAACAGCTTCTTGACTCTGTGGGCTGTGAGTTGTTGACCAGAACATTCACTTTTGTCTCCTCACTACAAGATTTCAAGTGTTACCTACCTCTTGTTTGAATAGAATTGCATGTCACCATGTTTATCCAGCATGTGATCATCACCACCTATAGGTCTTCTTTTAAAAGAATTCAGTGATTTCAGAAAGCTGGTCTCTCTTGTCGTCAGCAAAGCCATTCTGTTAAAAAACCCTTAATTTCTACTCCCCATGAGAATAGTTTTCTTCAGGGTTCATAGCCTTTTACATCCCCAGGAAATGGCAAGATCCATTCCAAAAGGGAAGGGAAGCTGCCAGTGCTTAGGTCCTACCTTACGAACACATAAAGCAGTACTCAATATGCACTACTAAAGCAAATACAAGGTAGGTTAACAAAAAGTATCTGCCTAATCTTTAGAAGTTTATCATACATTATTATAGTTAGTATCAAAGATTACATATATTGTATGTCTTACATTTACTTTCCCTTCTTTTCCCCTTGGCAAAACTGCTCCTCAATGTTCTAGTCCTGACTTACCCATCACCTTTGCCAAGTCCTTTCAAAGTCCATACAGACTAAAGGCAAAAGCAAACCATGCTCTGAGTAATCAAGGCATTTTCTTTGATAATACCAAAATCTGCACTTACTGTATTATTTCAGTCACAGATGGAAACCAGCCTGTATTTATATAGCATTATCTCAGCTATATATGGCTGACAGAATCCAAAGTAAATTGCTCTTCACCTTTCTCTTTCTGGCTATTACATAAATGAACAGGACATTGCCTTACAGCATCATTTTTACATGAGCACTACATCAGCATCCACAGGTTGAGCTGTCTCTAAACCAGTCTCTAAGTCTGGAAAGTAGTAACTGAGCTGTTTCACAGGCTCAGTGTAAGAGGAAAATGAGGCAATTCATGTAAGGGTTGACTAAATAAATATGAAGAAAAACCACTAAGAGCTCATTAGTATCACTCAATTGTCCTTAATGGATTTCTAATTCTATAGCTTTAGAACAATAAAATAAAGCACTTTCATATCTTTTCCTCCAGTTCACAGCCTTAGAGGATCTTGCCCTCAGAAACATTTTAATTTTGTTCATTAGGTTTTCATGCACTGCTATAATCTTTGCAATAATGTTTAAAAAAGAATTTTTTAAAACTTATTTTAACAACTAGTTTGTTCATTCAAAGATTCTGTCTTTTTAAAGTAATTAAATTTGTGTGTATTTTTTTTTTAAATTTCAATAAATTTATTTTAACAACTGGATATTGTTGTTCACTCGAATAGAGATGCTAAATCCTAAGCAAATATTGCCATTGGAAAACAAACCACATAGATCAAAATTACAGTTTGAGACTCCTTCACTTCTCTCAACTAATCTTTCTTGAAAGAAAATGTGAATAAATCATAAAAACTATTTTGGTGGAAAAGACAAAGTTCGTCTTCTACCAAAAATTAAAAATAGAACTAGAAAGCTTTGGAAGTAAAAGGCCCCAAACCTGATCTCACATTCCAAAGCAAAGCCTCAAGAACTTTTCCAATTACTGCTAGAACAAAGACATGATCTTCCCAAATTCTGAAAATCTACTCCCCTAACACCCACACATCTTTGAAAAAGTCAAGTTCAACATGTGCAAGATGGCATTAAGGATAATGAATGACCTGCTCTGCTCAAGTTACCTCAACAAAACCTTCCACTTTTTTTACAGGTGGTGCTTGGTGCCTCAGAAAGATGTACATTAAAGCTGTTCAAGCTTCCACAATTGTGCACAGTCAAACTGCCTCTTCCTGCATTTTAGCCAGAAACAACCTCCATTGCAACCCCACTCCTGACTTTAGGTCTGTGCAGGACAGCCCAGCTTGGCTGCTGCTCTGCCAGGACTGAGCCAAAGCGAGCAGGCACACCTGGGCACAGAACACAGCACGGCACAGCCAGGTGTGGACACTGTCCATGGCAAACTGCACAACCCAAAAAGCTCTCTGCAGCCCCTTTCAGCCTCGGGGGCTTGTTAAGAGTCATTCTGTCCTAATCTTTTTATAGCATCTCTGTCAGTTAAAATTATTCATTTGAGAAAAAAAAAACCAAACAAACAACTGGATAATCCTTTTCAAATTCCTAAAATACTAAAGCAAGCAAATGATATAGAAAATCAGCTGGAAAACAAAGATGAAAAAACTCATCCAAGCTAGCTGCTTGTGGCCTGAAGGCTGAGTATTATTCAATTCTGCATGAACTTAACACCCATATGTTCAACACAATTAGTTCTTCCAAGGCAGCCAATTCAGCAGTAAACAGTCAGCTCCCTTAAATCAAAACATGCAAGGATAGAACACAAATTCTCCATTATTTTCTGCTTCTTGTTTGAGAAAACTTCATTTCAGCAAAGGAAGAACATAAGAGAACACCGTGCACTGAAGGTAAGTACTTAGATTTGCTGCTCCTGAGCTCCCCTCTGAGAGAGGGGAGAGAATGATTTCAGAGGAGGGGCAGATGAGATCCCAGCATGCAGACTGGCATGCAATAGATGCATTTCATAGAGCTTGGCATACATTTAATAACTTGATACTACTTTTCCCTGTACTATACTTTAAAAATATTAAGAAAAAATACAGAATTTCAATGCTGTTAAAAAAGCTTGGAAGTTAATTATTCTCTAATCATTCCAGTAAGTCCATCTGGCAGCTTCACAACTGCAACACTTGAAAGCCAAGAGTTTCCTTTGCCAGCAAAAGGTGTTCCAATGGCTATTGCTGTGTTTGAAAATCTATTTGGAAATTCCTAAGTCTCATTAAATCACTGACTAATTTGACACGATGGCAAGTATTCATAATGAATCAGGGACAAATCCCTTCTCTGATCACTTTATGAAATGTGTACACTCAGAAGTTACTCTAAAAAAACACCACTCAACCATTATGTCATTAATACAGAAATTGTATGTTTTACATATCCTGCATTCAGGGAACTACTTTCACTTTTACTCCTCATGTGGCTTCAGACTGGGCAATTACTGTGTTTTCTTAAAGCAAAAGAAATTTATTTCAGAACACTAATTTAGAATCCAGTGCTGTTGAAAAGCTGCATCCTTCCTTCTTCCGTAAAGAATAATAAATTTAAAACAACATCAGAAGTCAATAATGACAAACTGCTACAAGTACATGGGCCCTTGAAATCCTGAGAATCCACTAAGGTCAAAATTCAATAATGCTTTCGAACACTTCAAAGTCCCATGACAATTCACATTTCTCAGACATACAATGAAATATCTTAATGAACTTGAGCCTATGCCTAAAATACCATCTCAGTGTATACAAGCACTGCTCTGCATAAGGAATTCTCCATGGCAAAATACTGTAAATAAAGGAAACTATAAATCATGTCTGACCAATATTGAATACACTTAGTGAGGTTTAATGGGTGTCTGAATTAAGAGTCAAATATTCAAAACTGGTATAAAAAGCATCTTTACTGAACAACTTATAAAAAGGAATATGCATACAATTTGAGGCCATTAAACAAGTTACATTACCAATAGTGACAAGAACTCAGTAGAATGTTTGTCAAACATCTTGCTTGTCCACAAAGTATTCAGTGAAAAGTATACCAAACAGGTATTACACAGGCAACCATTTAATGGAAGTCAATGTAAAAATAGCTATTATTTTTCTAACTGCTCTTTTCCCTGTCAATTTTCCAAAATGCATTAAGGACAAGGATTCCACCAATCACTTTTCAATCTCATTCTCAGGTTCACTGTCTCCACTATCACTGTCTCTTCCAGGGTGTTCTGGCATTTTTCGATGTTCATCCATTTCATCCACATTCAAGTCTCCTTCCTTCATCATTTCTTCCACGACTTCATTTTCTTCTGCTGCATCTTCCTGCATACCCTGACCATCACCTTCTACTTCAGTCTCTCCAGTTTGTGTGGGTTCTGGTTCTTCAATCATGGCAGGTGGGGGCAGTAAATGCTGGATGATTGAAAAAGGAAGGATTTAAAGTTTTTATACTAAGCTTGAACGTTTCATCCTATCTTTAGGATTTTGCATGGATCACAAGTTAACAAAAGACACTTAAAATTTAGAAGCCATAATGACTTGTAAGCACTTCACCCCTATATATAAAAAAAATTAGAATAATGGTCACAATATAGTCATCTTAGATACATTTTTTCCAGAAAAGAGGGTGTTAAAATCTCAAGACCTTCAATTCAAGGACAGAAAGCACATTTCATTATCCCAAACACTCAGACAAGTAATGGGGTTATGGTAAATCCTGACTAGGAGTAATATGCATATTTCTACCCTAACCTCATCTGTTACCATTTCAAACTCCTAGATACGTTTAACTTGGTTTTTGATGCCGTCAACAGGCCTGTCTTTAACAACTCATACCCACAATTTCCCCTTGCAACATCTTATAAAATACTATGTGAATGTTATCTGTACTTACACAAGTTTCATGCACAGCTGTAAATGTAGAACAATTCAAGTTTCACTAACAGCTAAACAACGCTTTAATATTTTCACACAATACTTCTGGAAAAGTAATTTAGTGTATTCAAAGTGTTCTGCTAATATCAAATAAGTAGTTTGCAAAACATTATAGGCTGGAATTGTAGCCAAGTAACACAACTGGTCAAGAAATACAATGAGCTGAAGAGTATGGATGAATGCTGTAAAATTCCAGGCTGAACAGAAATACTCGTACTTCTTGCAGCCTGACATTATTTAATGGCATGATGGATATTTCATTAGAATATTTTGGATCATTTTAATGAAATGCAGTCTTAAAAAACTTGATGATTTCTTAGATTTGTTTTCTCAAAAGGCAACTTTTTTTCACATGACAAATGAAGTGTTTAACTATAGTGAAGTTTTACCTTCAATTAGATGACACTAATATTAAAAATTTGCATAGGCAAATCTACAAATCAATTATGATTATCAGCAGAGATATAAAAAGCATTTTCTACAGACTTTGAAGTTATCAGACTGGTCTCCATATCCATCTGTGCAGAGGAAACTGTAGCTCCAAACCAAAGATCTTACAAGAATACATTCTTGATGTATGAGAAAAACTCATTCTGTGACTTACTTAGATGCACATCACACTTTGTGATGACTACTGTAAAGACCAGTGTAAAAGAAAAGGAAAATAAAAACACTATACTGAATAGAATAAAAGAAATTTAATGCCAGCTTTGCTTTTTTATGCAGGCCTCTCCGGCAATGAGAATGTGATTCATTGCCACAGTAGGAAAACAGCAATTTTGTAACTAATTTTAGCTAGCAACGGACAAGTTTAGGATGCCAAAAAGAGTAATAGGTATTAGCAGGAGAATTGGATCCATATTTGATTAAAGTGTCAAGCAAATGCTTTTTGGTAAAATTTAGATGCTAGCATCTGCTTTTCAGGACATGTATACACTTCCTTGTTTTGACAGGACTATTCATTTACACCTACATGTGGCCAATCTACTGCACAAACTACTAAGTCTTCATCACATAACATTTTGCATGGTTGAAAGATCTCCAACTGTATTAGACAAACTAGCTTCAAAGCAAGTCTTGTCAGATGCTTATGGAACTGAGTTTCTAAAAAATAGTGTGAACTCACTTCACTACTACTAAAAAATTTACAGTAAGAAGAAATTCTAGTAGTGTTCTCTTTACATATTCCCCTTTCTTTATAGCACACAGGTAATTACAGCGTTTCTCCAAAACAGTGAGAAAATATCCCCTCTGCCCAGACTGTCTGGAAAGGCTTTTTCTGGGTAAACAAAACACCTCAAATTTGGCTGAAACTTTCTCTCAGAAACAAAAATAAAATACAGATGTCACTGGGTAAGAATTGCAGAAAAATAAAAATTTCTAGCTGAAAGCCTGACATTCAAGTAAAGAAAAAGTTTTGGGTTCTGATGTCTACTGATTACACTGTTCCATATTAGATGAAACATGGAAGTGAAAGAAAAAAAGGAAGAGGATGTGACAGAGACATCCTTGCATTAAAGAATAGAACCTAGATCTCTTAGACTATCTGTTCAAGGACAGTCATGTTCACACTCTTTATTAGTCAGCTAATACAGAGTAAACAGCATCCTTTTACATCAATTTGGCCACTTTTGGAAATCTTTCAGAAGAGCAAAAAACAATAAGGGAACTTCAGAGTACCAAGTAAAAGTAAATTAGACATAATACAACATATAGGTATTATATAATATATGAAGAATAATAGATAGGTAATATAAACATGACAGACCCCAGACACTGAGTGAAAGCTGATGCCATTGAGGGGCAGCATTTAAGACCATTCCCTTTTGGTTCAACTATCTCTAGGCTTTACAGATTCAAGGCAGCTTTCTGCTCAGTATACTATCCAAGCTACCTTAATGCTCCACTCACTTACATGAGACTACAAAGACTTTCTGCTGGGTTCTGAACTCTGTTTCAGGGGTTAGACACTGACCAAACTAGGTACAGAGGTGTCAAAACTGCTTCCAATCCCATGCAATTTTGCTGGATGCTGATGTAGGGCTGAAAAAAATTGCTCCAGAACAAAAAACACTACAACTGCAAACCAACCTGGATAATAGGATGGTTTAACAGGGTTAAAATGGTTTCAAGACATGATCTGGTCTATCTGTTACAAAACATCATTACAGCGGTGTTAAAATCCCACTAGCTGAAATCCCACACTTACCTGAAACATAGCACACAGGTTTCCTTCAAAATAACACAGGACAACCTAGCTCTTTAGTATTAATGAATAGTATTTTTGGCCCGGAAAGAATCATCAATGCACTTGTCATAAATTACTGATAGGTTTTGGAGCCTTAAATTTGGCTTAAACCACTAGAAGATACAGCTTTTGCTACTGTAACATTTTACAAGACCTCAATATTCTCACTTCCAGTCACAAACACTTCTTGAATTCTAAATATAACAGAAACAGATTCAAATCTCAACAGTTTCTCATGCCATTTACTGAAAAATGATTTTATTTTAAATGCATTCCAGAAGTTAGAAGGTCCTTACCTGTTGATGGTGGCGTGTACTCTGTATCATGTGCATATACATATTGTACACAAAGTTAGCCATTTGAGGCATGTTCTTAATAACATGTATTTGGTGAGTTGGTCTTTCTCCATTCTAAGGAAGGGGAAAAAAGTTGACATTCAGCAAACAACACAAAACAACCATTATTCAAAGGTTATTTAACTATACTAGAAGTCAAAAGCCCCAAGAAATTAAATAATGCTTTTCAAAGAAAAAAAAATGGTGAATTCTTTGGAAAGGTAGGAAGCATAGGTCTTACATTTTGGGGAACTGGATTAATTATACTGCAGCCTGAAGAACAAACTGCAAAAGGAGAGGCTGGGTTCTGATTCTTACTCCATGGAGTGCATTTTGGACTCCAGTAATTTAACATATTAAAGGCACAAATTGTTTATGATCAGATTAGGATTTAGCCCCTTGCCTGTAGCAGCCCAGCTCCTTGCTCACACTCATTGATCATGCTCATTGCATTCCTGCTGCACAGCTGATCTGAAAGTTTCAACTGAAAGGGCTCCCTCCCAAACTTGTCAACAGCATTTAGCACCAGGGAAAGATCTGTAACTGAATTTTGGGTGCCTGAAGGCATCCCTTCCCAAAACTTCAGAAAGCAGAGCACATTTGCTCCTTTATTTCTTCATTTAGCACTCTGCTATGTGTGCCCTGTGCTTAGATCCTCAACACAAACCTTTCCCTAAAGATCCAGAATAGTATTTCAAATCAGGTTTTTGTACTTATGAACCTAGCTCAGCAGCAAAACTCTTGTGATACTGGAACTAATTTCAAGAGACAAAAAATTAACTTGCAATCCTGAATAACTCAGTTACATGTAATTTTACCTCTTTAAATGAGAAATTAGTAGCTTTAAGTAGCTTTGCTTGAGAAATAACATTATTTTGTTTCATAACAAGACCAAAAACATGTAAAAACTAAAAATTATTTTGATCATAAAATAAAGACACTGAATCATTTACAGAAGTGGAACTCAGGAAAAAGCAGTCACAATAGTTACGGATACTTAAGTAATACTGATAACTAACTACTGTGGAAACATCAATTAAAACCAGCTGGTGTGTACCATGACAAAAGGTAACTCCAAGAAGTCATTTGTACAATCACAGAATCATTAAGGCTGGAAAAGACCTCTAATATCAACAAAATCCAATCATCAAGTGGTACTGTTGAGTTAACCACTAAACAATATCCTCAAGTGCCCCATCCACACCTTTTTTTTAAATACTTCCAGGGATGGTGATTCCACAGTTTCCCTGGGCAGCCTGGTCCAATGCCAAGAAGCAGATGCCCCAGTTTAGCAGAGAGAACAGTTTCACCTCTTACAGCCCACTCAAAGAAAGTGAGCAAACACAAACACCCATTACAGACACCTAAACACAGTGCAGCTGTTCCTACCTGTCTTGCTGTTGGAAAACATTCTGTGGGAACGATATGGAGGTGAAGTGGCCGAGCTGTGAGTTGGCTGAAAGCTGGAGTTAGCTCAAAGCAGTTCTGAAATAGTGATACCCTTGCAAAGATATAAAGTCCAAGTCTGGCTCTTGACATGGCAACGACTAATCGTCGGACATCCCTTCAAAAAGCAAAATAAATAATGTTCTTTCTTACCAATGACACTCTTGCAATAAAAATTACTAGATACACAGGAGTCTTAATAAAAAAATATATAAAATCATCTGCCAAAATTCTATCTCACCTTTATTTTTTTTCCCCTACATATTGTTTCAATAACTAGCAAATCCTAGTACCATTATATAGAACCATAAATATATTGCTTCACTGTACCAATACCACTATGAAAAACCACCCTCTACTACTTTCCTACACCTCAGAAGTAAAGTTGAGAGCAAACCCTGAGAAAAAAATCCCAATAGCATTTCTGTATCTGAAGGAGTAAAGATGAATCTGATAACGCATCTATCTACCTAAGATTAGACAAGTCTTCCTCCATCACATTCCAAACCAAAAGTGCAAACATTTAAAACTACACACAATAATGCAATAATCAAACACTTCTGATGCAAAATAAATAAAAATCTCTATTACAGGAATGGATCTATGAGAAAATATAAGCCTGTATTTGCTCAACAAATACTACAGTCCTATCATTCTATAAGGGTGAAACTAAGGTCAGTTTATCTGCAGCAAAATAAACTAATTATAGGGTAAGAGGTATTACAAAAGCATAAAGTAGTTGGAAGAGGGTACCAGACAGTTATAAAAGGCTGTCTGTCTGAACTTCATTATATACATAGCATTGAACTTTATTTCTACTATATACTCACACAATATTTTTTTTGGATGAAGTACAATAAACATTTCTGTATCTGATACAGAGTACCAGTACTGCTATGGCACTACAAGATGTTCTTACATACCTAAGGTGGCCGACAGCCTTGGTACGCACTAGAGAAAGGAGAATATAATCGTTCTGCTGGCCTTGAAATCTGTCCACAGTTGTTACCTAGAGAGTTAAAAAATAAGAAAAAACCTCTATAGGTTAATCCTTGCCATTTCAATTAAAACATGACACCAAAATTTTAACACCAGCTTTGGACTGAGATTGCAGTAAACAAGAAGAGAAAAGAAACTTCTTTAACTGATTTAGTTGGCTTCTAACAAAATGTCTGTATTTTTTTCTGGAATATGTTGGGAGGACCTCTTGTCTGACCGTATACTGTTTCTTTTACTTCTTTCTGTTTAAATTCAGACAGCTACAAGTGGAGTGCTAATACCAAAAGATTATGGAAAGCCATTAGCTTTGTAAAACAGTTTTAAACTACAGAATTAGCACCAGACATTTGTAACTATATTGTTTGTTTCTTCATATGAGTGATCATACCTTCTATCAAATAATTTCCACTCTGGGTGGATCTTTCTAAAGATGTGATTTTGGGGAATTATGTTATTATTGAGGACAAACAAATGACAAAAGATTTATTCTGTCCCACATAGCCTGTAGTCTTTTCACCTTCAGCAACTTCACTGTCAAATTATCAACAGGCAAAAACAAGGGCACTAATCTGTGAAATTCCTTAAAATGTAGGTTCACAAATACATGGTTAGACAGGAAATACTTCCACAGACAGCTGTTTAAGTATAGCTTAAATTAGCATGACTTGCAATATGATAATTTACAAACACAGAAACCAGAACTGCTCCAATGACTAATATATTTCCAAAGTCACCTTGTTTGGCCGCCCAATGAGAGGATTGTTTCCACATCGCTGATTAATGACATCACGGATCAGGTGTTTCTGTCCATTATATGTTGTCAGGATACTTATCCTGTCTGCAGGATAACCAAGCAGGCACATATACATGAAGACTGCCACAACATACTCTGCCTCACCAAGATTCTAAAGTTTAAAGTAAGAGAAAAAGACATGAAAAGACAAAAAAAGGGTTACTCATCCTGTAAGGTTAGAAAGAATAACACCTGAGACATTGTCAGGTATTTAGACAAATATTTTAGTGCTGGGAGAAATGTCACTCGATCTGACGATTCTTTGCTCACTTCATACAAGCCATTTTGAAAGAATAAAAAAAACATAAGTAGGTTTAATACCTTCATTCCCATTCATTTTCAGAGAACTGCTAAAAATATATACATCAATATTATTGTTAGGCAATAATACTAAATACTGACTGAAACTTTGCAATATTTACTCAAAAGTTCCAGTCAGCCCAAAAAGCTGCAATAACTCACTACCTAGTAAACTGAAAGTAAGAACTAGTTGTACTAGTATAAATAAAGTCCTTTCAAGTATTAATTAAGAGACAGACATCTGGATTATCAAACCCAGTTATTTCCACTGCAGGCCATCCTATTCAATTACAAATTACCAGCTGTTATTCCGTATATTGTAACTTTCTCTCTCTGTCACTACTTTATGAGTCTGTCCCAAAGTACCACTCTTCTGGCTACAGGAAGCTTTGTTCTATTTCCAGACTGAAGTTATTCATAGCCTATTTAAATCCATTTTCTGTCAACAAAAATTATCTTTCAGGTTAAAAAGTTGATCTCAAATGCTGACATTTACTCCTGCTCTATTTATACAAGGAATTTTATCCTCACTTGGCGTATGTTTGAATAGGCTGGACATACCAGTCCCATTTATTTTTTCTTACTAAGTGGACTCTGCATTACTTGGAAAATGCAGTTGCCAAGCATATCAAACACCTGTGGGTGTAAAGCTATTTTACAAATTTTAATCCCCTTTAACTCTGGAAAGAAAAGCCCAAATTCACAAAGAGAAATAATACAGGACAGCAAGCTGCTATCTCACGGAAAACCATGAATGCCACCAATATACTCTGCTAAATATCATTCAATTATCAAGATCACCAAAAAAAAGTAATAGTAGGAAGTATTAGAAGAGCGTGCACATGAGAGTACTGATATAATGAGAAGTGTGTTCTGTGTCTGCATGTCAGTCTTAATCTTCTGTAGCCTGAATTTAAAAACACAGTGGTCTAAAGCAGTGCTCACACTCTCAATTATCAGGCACTCCTTTCAGCTGTTTGTGTTCCATTGGACAACTTTTTACTACTTGTGCATTACAGTTTCAAAAACAAAATCAAAATAATCTCTCCAAACAATTTTGTCCTCAGTCTAGCAATTGCCTTCTTCTCTAGCAGCACACTAATTTTACTGAAAAAGTATTGAGAAGAACCCAAGCAAAACCTATGAATATACTGCATATCTTTCTAAAAAAATATATTCACTTAAGTCTCAGTGATCTTCAGAGGGAAAAATGAATATGAATATTATCATCATAAAGTATATTGTTTGCTTTTAATAATATTAGGCAAAATAAAAGGTTGTTAATTCCATGTTTGACTTAAACTCCTTAACTTGCACATCACTCCAGCTCTAACGTTATTTTCCAACGTCCATGTTTGCTATTTTAGGCATCACAGTTTGTTTTACTCATTTTTAAAACAAGAAAAATAAAAGCACTGAAAATATAAGCATCTCTTACGAGAGTAATAATGTTTTCCTTATTTAAGAGAAATAGATACTGTTGTTGATGGCTTAATTTCAAAATTTAGTTGAGTGTTTGCAAACTTAATTTAGCAACTCCAAGATTAAGGTTTTTTGCCAATGTACTTCTTCCTCAACGTCTCTGTGTCTCTCTATGTACATTACTAGCAGTACTGTTTTATTCTTTTATGAATGGGCATTTTAGCATTCCTACATTTAGATAAATCAACACAGTGACTCTTCAAACTCAGGTATGAGCTACCAAACAAACTTCAATTCTTTGTGTTCAGGAGAAGTGCTACTGTTTATTTCAGTATCATGGCAGTACAGCTGAATTACAATGGACTTTAATTTGTCTTGGGTCAAAAGGACATTTTGTAATGAGTTACACCAAGTCTCATCCCTCCCATAACAATGAGAAAACAGACATCGAAATCATTCACTGACCAAAAGCACCAACATAATGTTCTCATTTTCAACAATCAAAACTCATTAAAAGGAGGAAAAAATCATACACATGACACAATTATCTGAGAACATGAACTGAATGTCAGTTTACTGGTTTTGATAGTCTGTCTTCATTGCAGATCTAACAAGCCCTACTGAGGTTACTAAATTACACATGCAGTACTGCTCTTACCTGATAGAAATAAGGATTGGGTTCAGACTCTCCCACACCATTGAAGTCCTCCACATTTATAAGCTGGAAGTCATACACAAAGCCAGCATTGGCTGTTCTGAACTCTGGCAGAAGCTGCACGTGAGGCAGGTTACCCAGGTTCTTGTAGCGCCAGTTGTAGAGGTTACACAGACTGCTCAAAACCACACAGACACAAAGAGTGAGTTACAGCAGGCTCAACAACTCATTCCAAACAGTTCAGATGCACACCAGATTAGTGCTTCTGTGGGTTTTCAATAAAAAGAATAATTTTGCTAGGCAGCCTGTACATATATAAATAACACACCCAAGCAATCTATCTAGCAATATTATTTTCAGGTTGTAATACTGGTTTGTTCTCTCTCACCAAAAACTTCAGGTGCCATGTCAATGTGGCACACTCAGGTTTAAGTCTATTCCTCGTGATCAAGGTACAAATTGAAAATTTTCACGGGTAACAAAACTTAAGGAATATTAATGTCTCTTTACAAGACAGAAGGAATAAGGAAAAAAGTATTTTCTGCATTAACTGTGGTAAAGCTTCTTACAGTAAAAAGAAATTGATTTCCTTATTTATTCTGTGTTTCCTTATTAATTTTGTGTATTACCTAGTATTAACAGGAGACATGAATGGAAACAAACAAAATCTACCTAATTCTGAATGATTCCTGGTATTTATAGACAGTAATACTAACAAAATGTCTCATTCACAACAAATATCCAGACCAGATTAAGAGGCAGATAGTTCATAGGGAAGCTACCTGTGATCAAGAAAGACAAACCATAGGAAGGTATGGACAAAAAAATCCTTGATCAAGAAATTACTTGCAAAGTGAAAGACTTCTGCTCTCTTATCACTAAGAAGTTCACTGAGATTTTGTAAAATAAACTTTATTTACTATCACGTTCAGATAAAATCTTCATTTTAAAAATCATACTGAACTGTCATTCGTAAGACTAGAAAATAATATTCTAGATTCCAAACATTTTCTACATGAAAAAAATGAAGTTACCCTTCATATTGTTCACTACATTTTATGCCTAAAATAAAGATTTAAAACTAAACCTAGAATAGCAAGATTTTATATGGAGTTAACTTTCTCTTATTTGGCTTTGTTTTTCCTTCTTAACATGACACCACAAATATACAATTTACACAATCAATAAATCTGGTATTTAAATTACCACAGTGAAATGACAAATACATAAATAAAAAAAGAAAAGCTGTTACACTACAGAGTCACAATATCATGTTTAATATAAAAGGCTTTATGTTCTTGTGAGGACAACCTGGATGTGTCCAATATCTGGATGCATCTCTCCTGAAATACTACAGAAAAGAATCCTTTTACAGACTTTAGGGAATTATTATATATTCAATGCTAAATAAATCAGATCTTTATTTAGCTTTGAATATACTAAATGATAGTTTAGAAAAGAAAGCTTCTGGAAAGTCTCGTTTGTAAAAAACTCTAAATACTTAAAATTATTAAGTACGTTTGAATATAATTTTCATTAAAGTACTCATGCAATAGCAGAATACTACTATATAAAATAACAAAAGAGAAATTAATCTCATTGCATTTCAGAGAAGTAATATCTGCCTTCCTAGTCTAAGCTGAAATTACTGGAAAAAACCAAATAAATTCCAGTTTTGTAAACTCCTGTCCTAACATTAAAAAACAATTTCCATAACTGTACATGCCCTTCTCTCATTTTTAACCTGCTGCTTTTTTACAAGCTAGATTACAAGTTACAAAGGATTTTCTGTCTTACCTTGCTCTTGCTCTTCCTTGTGCATCCAAATCAACAGTTGGCACTCCAACACGAACAAACCTTGTAAAAAGAGACTGTTCCATGTTGGAGTATTTTTGAAAAGCCATGTTCTTAATGACTGGTGGCAACTGATGATGGTCACCAATCATAATCCACCGCTTCAAACGACTGAATCCATCCTGGGGGTTCTAGAATTGAACAATTACACTGTTGCAACTATTACAAAATACTCAAGGCACTCAAATCACATTAGAGACAGATTGTCTGCCTTTGTTTAAGCCCTTCAACATTTGTTTTTATGTTACACTGAACTGGAGCCTTTTTAAAGACTACTAGCTTCCATCCAATCAGAGAGTAGAATTGTAAATGAAGTCTCTTTTCTTATAAAACAAGTAACTTTATCTACTAAAATTACCAGAGAAATATCAGAATAATATTACTTTAAAAGCCAAAAATCCCTGATTACTACACAGTAGCAGCAGTTACTCCAGAACTGTCCTTTGAACTTTATTTTTTGGATTCTGGGATAGTGAATATGAAGCATCTGAAACAGTTTTAGTGTTCAGATGTCTGAGGCAAAACTGAATATTTCAAGTGTCTCTGTAGTTCATGTGCTTTATCTGTTTACTTCTGTGATTCTCAAATAGCCTCTTCCACGACCAGGATGTGCCCTTAACTAATTCCCATCTTGGCTCTTGGACTGAATGCCCTTCACAATTAGCATCCTGGAGACTTCCAGCTGCCAGATCCTCATTACACACTCCTGTGATAATTCCCCTTCCCCTTGGGAACACAGTTTGAGACAGAACATAAAGTTCATTTCCTGCCACTTGAAGTGGAAGAGCTCTGAAGCCATTTCTGTTCAGACTGCAAGGAAAGAAAATTGAACTCTGGATGGTCCAATTCTTCAAGCCTGAAAATGACTTAGTAAGAGAGTAAGAGGATAGAAATAATTTTTATTGGCAAGACTAAAAACCCACAAAAACCCGAAACTTTCATTTTTTTTTCCCCCTACCTTCTCTGGAAAGTTTCTGTTTTGAAGATGACCAAGCATCTATGTAGTTGTTCTGTACGTATCAGTCATTTTACTCTTGGACAGAGTCCCCCCAAAAATTCTGGTTTTGAGAATTTCTCACTGAACTGCAACTGAAGAAATCAAGTACTGCCACTCTGGAAGGCCAGACCCTTAGGTTTTGTCAAAATAAAAAACCACTCAATTTTCAAGGACTATTTGGATGCCTCACATAAATAAACTCAGAGAATATGCCTCAGAATATGTCTCTATGGTGAAATGGTCAATTCGAACTACACAAACACTTCAGTTTCTGCATTTCTCACATACACCTATTTTCCCTCAACTGCCACATTCATCTGGTTATTCAATGCTCATTTAAAAGTTTGAAAACAACTGTAAGATCCTTCACTGAATAAAATAATTTCATAATCAATGTGAGAGCTCTTACTAGCAAATATCAGTTCTGGGTTACTTGCTACACTCTGTGTTCTTGAACATTTTAATGTTCAATATTGTTCAAGAACACAGAGTCTTATTTTTTTGAAAGATCTTTTATGTTTCAAGTCTAACCTGCAACAGGAGAGGTATAAAGGTTTCTATCTCCAAAATCTGAGCAGACTCTTCCATTAAGATGTTGTCATACTGAGAAAAAAAAAAAGTAAAGAGATGTCCATAAACACAGTAACACAAATGAACATATTTATTCAGCCTACCAAAAGAAAGCATCTATTGCTCCTTTAGATTTTGCTGAGAGGGACAGTTACAGCAGGATTTCACCTTACAGGCAAAACATCAGTCTTACCAAATAGGTGAAGTCCTACTACATCAATGGCAGATCTCTCTGTGCCAGTCAGGGCTTACACCTAGAAGAAATCCATGACTGAATGACATTACATGCCTCCTATATGCCACAGCCACAAGAGAAAAGCTTTGTGCAGTGGAGCAAACTAATTTGGTACCTCCGCACCGAAGCTGACAAGGAGCCATTCTGTGATCCAATATAGAACATGATCAGTGAAAAATAATACTAAAAGGATTAGTGACTGGCTTTTGACAGAAAAAAAGACTGCACTAAATTAACAGTTATAGTTACCACTGCATAGTAAAAAAAAAGCATTGCATCATAGATCTTTTCCTTTAATTTGTTAATTTTTTAGGTAAACAAAGGTGTAAAGGCCATGTTTTTCTACCTAGTTCTGTCTCTATTTTATTAATCCTATCACTGCTGTCTATCATGTAATATGGCAAAACTGACTTTTAAAAAAATGCATTATTAATTATTTTTTGTATATACAATAACTTAAAAGTTATTTAATCTTTTACTTAAGAGGTTATATTTTTCTTCAGTAAAATTAAAAAAAGAAACATACAGGTAAAAAATTGCAACTAAATAATCTAGCTGCCTGGATTTGGGGCAGATAAAAAGATTCATATCAGATGGGGAATAAGGGAGAACCAACACCAAAATCAGTAACACTAATATCATCATTACTTTGAAACCTAATTCAACCAGGTCACGTCGTTTCAGAGCAGCATGAGTACAAGTCATGGCAATGATTTTTGCTTCTTTCACCAACAGGTATTTAGATCTATCCAGGCCACTGCGGAGAAGTTCAAATGCTCTGAACTCCTATGGAGGACAAAAGAAAAATCTTGAAAGTCAGAATATGAAAAAATATCACTTATAAAATGAATTCACTCAACCTATGTAGCCACCTTCTTAATGTAACTAAACAAGAAAGTTCTGAGGGTATGTACTGTTAACAATCCCATCTGAATAATTTGTTGTGGTTTCCAGGTTTAGCATATTTTGAAAAACCATCTTGGAAAAACCTATCAAAGAATTCTTACAACCTTTATGTATGTACATATAAATTTGCAGACAAATATTCATATAATTTTGAGGAACTCTCTCAGAATCCCCCAAAATTTTCTTTTACTTTACCTTCCTGTTTCCTGCTTTACTGCTTCAATTCATTAGTAGAAAGACCATTACAGTTAATATAATCAAATGATACACCCTTACCTAACTTTTAATAACTTGTAAAGAAATTCTGGCAAAACCAGAAGATAATCTTTTACTTTTAGGTTATCTGATTAAAAGCAATTCACTGTAAATACAAAGACCCTGAGAGGATCAGAGGAGCAGTGATAGGTGTACCAATCCTCACATAACCTCCTGAATGAAAATGGATGCAGAATGGCTGCTTCCCACAATCCAGCTAGAAGAGACTAGACCCATGCCCCTATGTGTAATATACCTATATTACTCAAATTCTTATCTCACAAGGTGATGAAGCTGCCTAGATGTGTATAATTCTTCTAGGATGTAGGGAAAATGAGAATTTTGGAACTGTGTAAAGTTTTTCTACAGGATTAGCCAGATTCACTTGCCTTTAACACATACATGTCTTACCTCAAGCTGAGTGAATATTTTCTTAATATGTCTAAAACACCCTTCAGCAATTTCCATATCTTCTTCATACGATTTGCCTTTGAAAACTGGTTGAGGCGCATTTGCAAAATACTGGTGAAAAGGGAAGAAACTGGAGACATCTGCAACATCTGGTGATTTTCCACCTTTAACTTTCACTTTACTGATATACTCTTCCCATCGAGACATTACCTGTGACAAAGCAAAGGTTTTTGGCAATGTATAGGCTTGCAGCATAGCATTAAAAAATATTATCACAAATGTAAGGAATGTCACATGGTCATGTGTCAGGATGACATTTCTGAAGTTGTGGTGGGTTGAGCTTGGCTGGCTGACAGACTATTACCCAGTTTCTCTCACTCGCCCCCTTCAACAGGACAGTGGGAGAAAGTAAGATGGAGAGGCTTATGGGTTGAGATAAAGACAGAGATTGCTTAGCAAGTAGCACCACAGGCAAAACAGGGAAAATTAATTTCATTTATCACAAATTAAAAAGAGAGTAAGATGGTGAGCAGCAAAGACAAAACCAAAACCACCTTTCTTCTCCACTCCCTCTTTCTTCCCAGGCTTAATTTCATTGTCAATTTCTTTACCTCCTCCCCACCTTGAGCAGTACATAAATAATGGTGCTGTCACTCAAGTTCACAACACCACATCTCAGCCACCCCTTCCTACTCACACTTCTCTGCTCCAGCATGGGATTTCAACAAGATCCCATGACATACCCTGCCTCTTCCCTCAGGATATGCCTACCTGCTCAGCATGGGTACTCCACTGTGGCTGCTCTGCCACAGCCTCTCCACTGGCTGCAGGTGGAAAACCTGCTTTACCAGGCTGTCTCCATAAGCTGGGGCAAGTTATGCTGTGATGCCTGAAGCACCTCCTGCCTCTTCATCTTCTTCTAATCTGGGTGTATGGGGCTATTTCTCACACTGCCCACTCTGCCCTCAGCTGCTGCTGGTTTTTGACCTCTTCTCAAAGAGGTTTTGCAGAGGCACCACCAGTGTCACCGTGGTATCAGCTTTGGGCAGCAGAGAGTCTGCTGGAGCTGGCTGTGTCCAGCACAGGGCAGCCCCTGGCCTCTTCTCAGAGGTCATTCCTACAGCCACCTGCTACCAAAACTTTGCCACATAAACTCAATACAGAAGTAGACATCTTTATCATCTCCACTTACACTACTTTGATTTAAATACCAAGTGGGACTCATTTAGGAGGAAACTGAACCAGAAGATGACCTCTAGCAGTGTTCCTCACACTCTTAAACACCAGGTGTCCATTCAATGTGAAGATCCACACCAAAGCTAGCCCTGGGTAACTTCTGTAAAAACATACACAGTATATGCATTCAGTCCTAAGTACCACTCTGGAAGTCTCCTCCTGCAACACTAATTGCAAATGTAGACCATGTCACAGACAAATACATGGAGAAGAAATGAAGGACACAGAACATACCATTTTGTACACTGTACATTGATTTCACACTAGCATTTAATGCTATAAAAGCCTCCTATCAGGACCATCAGGTAGCTGCTCTAATGCTTGTCCAGAATATAAAGCAGCCCACAGATTTTCCTATCTGAAGGCTAGAATCTTTGCCAGCATTTATGAAGGGCAGCAATTACTTGGTGAGTCGGCAGGCAGGATTATAAACAAAAGCAACACAAGCAAATCATGCTACAATTTTAACTTTAGCTGTTACTGTATCATGAATCACCAAGGAAAATGCTTTTTGCTTTTACTCTTAACTCTGAAAAATTCACTGCAAGTTTTACAAAGTGTTTTGTAATGTATTTAGGTCATACAGTCTCTGCAAAAGTATTTCAGTCCTTACCTGGTATAAGAAAAAATGGCCAGCTGTTTCACAAGTGTAAGAAACATCTCCTGGGACTCCAAGACTCTCTTGTAATCGCCCAACTTCTCGGAGAAGTTCAAGTCTTCGAGCCAGCACATAATTAACTCTTCCATACCTACAAAAGGGATTACATAGAACAAAATTTTTATTAAATTCAAAATACTAAGCATCCCAATGAGAGATCACGAAAAATCCCTGCACCCCACAAAAAAAAACCCACAACTACAACCCTGCTCCAAAACCTAAGAATTTGCTATATGCTGACTATGTCTATCAGCTGAGCTCTAATAATTCACAAAGCCAAGCTTATGAGACAGAGTTCTCACAGTAGTGCAGCCCACTCAAACTTCACCCCTCCCTCTTGAACTGCCAGAATCCATAGTGCTTGCAGAAATACCCCATTTGGATATTTCCATTTCTTCAGGTCTGGAGATAACCTGAGAAAATGTGAAAATAAACAACATAGTGTTTTAAAGAAAACTCCTTTTAATGATGAACACTATAGTTCAAGGAATATACTAAACTATGAATACTACTAAATAAATATCTGCTATGGCATAATTTCAGTAAGTTTTTGGCTATCAAATTTCTGGACTACGTCAAAGCATTCAATTTAAAAGAAAAATATCACAAGGTATTTATTTTGCTAAATACTGAACTACGCATATGTGGGTAGCTTCTAGTGACTATATATAATTTTTACTACAGCTTTTGAAGTCAAAAATATTGCTATGATAATCCAGCACTGGACAGTTCAGATATTTCCAGTGCACGACCATTATACCCTGCTTACATTTATGAATGTGTGTAATCCTACTGACGTCAATTAGACTAATGCATGACAAACACACAAATATTTAGAAGAACAGGTTCTTGTGTCTTTGTACTGATATAGAATTGACAGCTTTCCTTAGGTATGTATACTCCAAAATGTGTTATCAATGAAATAAGCAATTTTGAGGTTAAGCAGTACCTGAAGAATTCAATGCAGAAAGTTTAATTTCATGTTTATTAATGCAAAAATCACCATGCTAGTAAAGTGATACTATATTTGTATAAAAAAATGTAATTGCAAGGATCTGCCTTATTATTCTAATTTCTCTCACAGATTAATTGTACAAAAAGTATAAGGGTCCAAAAAAATATGACTATCTATTGTTCAAGCAGTTGAGTTTGTGAACAAGCAACTGACTGATTCTGCCTTTAGATGCTCAAGGGAGTTGTACAGAATAAAATCCAAAATTACTAAGCCTTGTACTGAGGTTAAAATAGTGCACTCTGTATTACTGGGATTCAATAATATGAGAAGGGTAAAACTTGTCCAACACAGCTCCTTTGCATGGGAGGTAGAGTGGATTCAAGAGACACATCTTGCTGCCATGTTTATAAAAGTGAGTTTATCATTAGCATCTCCTTTCTCACCTGCTGAAATCTTTCTCCGTCTCTAATTCCTCTTCTCCATGACCCAGACGCAGAAGGTGACGCTCATCAATGTCTAGAGCCATGATTTTTTCGAACAGCTGGTTCAAAGCCTAAAGATTGACAAGAACAGGAGAAAAGGTAGTTTTTAGAATGTTCAGAGGCTCTTGCAGGGGAAAACTGAGGAATTACTTGTAAGTAAAGCAGGAGACTCTGCCTATTTTAATATAAATGGAAGCCAAATCAAACAAAAGTTAATTTTAACAAAGCAAAGCTAATACTGAAACTCCTAATCTTGACAAAAGTGAAATTAGCCTACTAACATCTTTTTATCTGCATACTTCATGTAACAATTACATTTGATTTTACAGTTTTAAAATTTAATTCTATCCCATAGCTAACTTAGTTGATAAAGGTATCAATTTACAAAACTGTCTCACAAACATCAATTTTTGTATGATGACATTAAACAATTTAATTTTTACTGTACATTAGAAAAGTATGATTAGAGAAGTATGTCAGATATTGTGACTCTTCCATTCTGGATAACTAAATTTTGCCTAACTGAACTTTAGGTGTGCTACATCTTCTGCCTTAAACTCTTCAATTCTCTAGTGGCTTACTATCAACTAATTCGTGTATTTCAAAGGAGCAAGCTTGTAAGCACTGGCTCATCAGGTTTTGAAAGTAAGAATAAACACAAGCAAGCTCCACTCGCAGCTGCAAGCCATGGAAATACCTTCAAGTGCAGCATCAAAGCATGGGTAATTTACCCTGCTAAGACACAGTTAATTTCCCAGGGTACAATTTCAAGCTAATGTCCTCATGAAAGTCTTGTCTGGTAAGAAGAGTCTTCTATCTGCTTCAAAGTACTTCCTTCTTTTTCTCCTCAATGGACACACTCTCAACCCTTTCTCCCAACTTTAACCTGTCACTCTCCTGCAACCTACTGCAGACTGGCCTGCATTAACTCCTCACCAAAACAGTATCCCCTCAATCATTCTTTGATCTTGCTTTGATGAAAAATTATGAAATAGTTCCAATGGTATGTTCAGTAAAAGTAACTCATAACTGAAACAGGACAGACTAATAAGGGAGATCAGGAAACAGTTGGCCCTGGTTTCCAAACAAATAATTACAAATCAGATGCAGATTTCATAGAATCATAGAATATGCTGAGTTGGAAGGGATCCATAAGGATCAAGTCCAACTCCTGGCCATGCACAGGACATCTCAGGAGTCACACCCTGTGCCTGAGAGCAGTGTCCAAATGCTTCTCGAGCTCTGCCAGGCTGGTGCTGTGACCACTTCCCTGGGGAGCTGTTCCAGTGCCCAACCACTGTGTGAAGAACCTTTCCCTAATATCCAACCTAAACCTTCCCTGACACAACTTCAGGCTGTCCCCTCAGGTCCTGTCACTGTACACCACAGAGAAGAGATGCCTCTTCCCCTCATGAAGTCTTTCCCACAATGAGGTCTCCCTTCAGTCTCCTCCAGGCTGAACAGACCAAGTGATCCCAGCTGCTCTTCATACAGCTCCCCCTTAATGTTCTGCAGCATCTTTATTGCCCTCCTTTCAACACTCTCTAATAGCTTTATGTTTCTTGTACATTGTGGTGCCCAAAACTACACATAGGATATTATTACTAGGTTTTTTTTATGTATGCTTGAGAATTAGCAGTTAAGACTCCATCTCCTATAAATGGGAAGCAAACACTCAGTTGAAGAGGTCTTCCCTTAGGAGCATAAAGCACAGAGCAAATAGTGTCTGAGAAAGCTACTTAGCAAAAATCTGGCATGCATGCAATGCATGTGCAACTATAGGAACCAAGTAGAGATTTTTTCAAAATACTTTCTTATTTTTAACATCTAACCAATTAAACATATTGAAAATTTCAGATAAATAGTTCTGGACTACACACCTGAAATTGAAAAATTTAATTTTGCATTATGAAACTGGCAAAAGTGCACACAAGGCGACTCAAGTTTCCATTGTTAGGAGACAAATGCAATTCCCAAACTACTGATCTCAATACCTACTGTTCTTTTACATTGTAATTACAGGAAAATTTCACACATGATTGACACTTTACCTGATTAGAGTGGGTAACTATTAGAGTTCGTTGTTCTGGGAAATTATGATAAAGATTGGATATTATCTGGACAGCTACATCAGTTTTTCCAGTACCAGGTGGACCCACTACCTAAAATCAAACACACAAAAAAAAATTATACCAAATAGAAATCAATACAAATTTTATCAGAATACTTCACAATAAAAAAAAAACAGAGTCAGCTGGGGAAGAAAAAACCCAGAACAATCTCACAAGACACTGATATTTCACATTGCTTCCTGGCTTTGGTGAACTTTCAGACCAAACACAACATATTGTAAAAGACTCTTTCAGACTATTTTGGCAGATCCCTGACTAAAAGGAATACTGTAATCCAGCACAGGAAGTACTAATATGAAAACAGTGAAAAAAGTAGTTTAGCCTCCAAACATACTAAACAGAGGGGAAACAGTGAAAAGAGAATCAAGATACACAACTGAAAAAGAGTAAGGTGAAATAGACAAAGAACAGGAAAAATTTTTTAGAAGTGTGTTTATTCCTTCTGTTTACTTAGAAATCTACAACTGATGATACAGACATATAATAACAGCTAATGCTTTCATAGGCTCAATTCCACAAACACTCCAAAATTGACATCTCACACATTTTAAAGGTGTCCAAGTGTTATAAAGCAACTCAAAATAATTTGTTCAGGATTAAGAAGCATAGAATAGTAGCTTTTATATGCATGTACACAGAAAATTACAAATTGCTATGAAATCATTCTTGCTTTATTTAAAGACTCCAACCACTGCAAAAGGAAATTCAGTTGCTGTGGAAAGCCTTCAGCCACTGCAGCACAGGATACAGAGACATGTGCTGCCGTATGATTTTGTGGGGATTGGAGGATATTGCACCTTCGAGTGCTAAGTTTTCCTATCTTTAAACTATTAATAGAAATTACCTCATCAAGGCTACAGAAAGGGGCATTACTAGTATTTCTGAATGTACCTAAGGCCAGAACTAAATAAATTAGAGTATAGAATCCTTAAAAACATTCTTACCATACTTAAAAACATTCTTACCATAGTTAGTCCAGGCTGCATTCCTGCACGGATGGCTTCAATCTGAGTATGGGTAAACTGAATAGTATTGCTGTAACAAAGAAAAATAACATCAGATACTTGACAGATTTTGCCAACAGTTTTGATAAAAGCGATTGTTTTAACAAGATTTATTTCAATTAACTGTTTTTCCTGAACTACACACTTGCAAACTTTTCCACAAATTAAATCAGCATTACAACTATTTGTTTTTATAGATCAATAGTCTCATAATTTCTAAGCAAGACAATAAATCATGTTGTCCATGTGACAACAAACTCATTCCATCCAAAAGACTGTTTGTCTTTCATTATTATTTGCAGAGAATGTTGTAAAATTAAGGGACTTTTTTAACAGATGGGGCACAGTAGAATATTTTGATTTCAATATAAAACAAACCAGTCTCATTTCTGAAAACAAACTGCCATGCATGCATTATCATTTGAAAATAAGTTGCCATCCACTCTTTACCGTCTTGGTTGATTATATGGGTATGGTCCCCTGTTTGGAATAACATGAGGCTCTACAATCAGTGTTTTATCTTCTTCAGGGTTTTCTTCACTTCCATCCTCCTTTCTTTTCGTTCCCTTACCTCCCTTCATTGGGAAAGTTATCCTGTAATACATATTTTAAGGTTACAGTTCAACATGTTCACTACAACATAGGCTGCCTCAGAGAAACATTTTTTCTCACCATTAAGACACACTTTCATACAACAGGGAAACAAGTGCTGCAAGTGACAAAGTTTTAAGGGGAATAAAGAAAAGAAATTATGAATAAATTGATGGAGCTGATTAAACAAAAAGTATGTCAAAAGCACTCTTTTCATAACTGGAAAAGCCAGGAGCAGTGGTGATAGCCAGCTGGAAAAACACTGAAGACAAAAAGTTCTTAAGTGAAAATGGAAGGGACAGAAGAAGAGTTATCATAGAGCATAAGCTGTGTCAGTGTTGTAAACTATTCCAACAGATGAAGTTTTTATCTTCCCATTTCATTTTTTTATAGCCTTCTGCATATATTAGTAAGGTTCTCCAATTCAGAAACAAATGACAGGTGAAGGAATCCCAATGTCTATCCAAATATCTCAAGACAAAAATGCAGGTATCTGTAACAGTAATAATCTCTTACAGGACAAATGTAGCAGTAGGAAAAGCAAGAGCTCTTCATAAAGAGCAGTATCTCTCTTAATATAGGAACTAAAGCTGAACAATAGGTCATTGAGGAAAATTGTGTGTGAGATCTTTTCCTGATACCTTCAGACTATTTTTATATCATTATACAGTGTTAGTGCCTTCTCCACAAATCCTCCATGCAGTGTTTCCATAAAAAGCTTGGGAGATTACCTCCCTGCTTTTCAAGATTCAATTTAGCCGTGATAAAAGCTGACTGATGCAGGAGAAATGCATCTTTTTCCTCCACAGATTTACTCCTTCACAAGGAAAAAATGTAGATCCTTCAGCTGAAGGAACTGTTCTCCAATACTATGCACTGTGAATCTCAGTTGTCAAAATTCAAGGAAGTGCACCAGGAGGGACAGAACTATCAAGTCTAAAAATGCTGAACAGTAGCACCACTGAAACAAAACGAGTAAATCTCATTTAGCTTCCAAGAAAGTAGGCATCCTATTTCAGAAATCATTTCTAAAAATAAGCAATATGGGATTTCAGACTTAATCCTTTGTGTTGATTGAACAGTGTTTCCAAAAGCTCAAATTTTAACTGATGTTGAAATTGCTGTTCTTAGCTTGTTGTAATGAGACATGTAAGGAAACGATACAATTAAAACTCTCTAGGCTTATCTTGAGGAGCTAGATACCATAATGCAGAAAACAGTATTATGTGTTTTGACTCCCTCTCACACTTTTGTTTTTTCCATGTATTCCGTAGGCTGATCTACAAGCAATGCTCAGATGCATTTTTGTACACAATAAAATAGAAACAGGTCCTGGGTCTAACTGTTGTACAGTTAATTCTATCCTGTAACTATCTAAATCTTAACATATCTCCATCTTTTCTTGAAAGAAAGAGCATCTCCCTTCAACCCCTGAACATAACTCCACCTGAAAATACATTTCAGCAAGAACACCACACCAGAAGTACTTAAAATACTGAGATTACCTGAAGGGGGGTACATGCAGATCTGGATTGTCTACAGTGACTTTAACATTGTACCCAGGAAAGCTAGCTTTTAAGTGATCAATGGACAGGAAAGTGTCATTAAAATCCAGAGTTGCAATCTGATTTGGCATTTTTGAATAATGTGCACTACTTGGGTCTCCATATCCAAGAATGATGTCATGCAGCCAGTCAGGAACCACACAATCTGTGTTCATCAAATTCCTAATAGTCTCCAGAAGAGCCTGTAAATAAGAAAACCCAGAAAAAACAGGCTTGAAGAGACTGACTTTTTACTTAGATCAATCAAATCTATTTTAAGATAGAATATAACTTTAATTGACAGTGTTTGGTTAGATTGAGTATATATATATATATACACACACAGTGTACATATGAAACAAAACACCAGTATCAAAGCACAGAATTCTTAAACTAAGAGCTAGTAGATATGACTATAATGATCAGTAAAGTTTTCATTTCAGAACACTCACAGCAGGGGAAAATGCATAGAAGACCCTCATGCAGTTCAAGGTTTCCCCTTACAGGCCTACAAATTTCATCTCTGCAGTCAGCTTCCCTTCAAGCATTTGCTCTTCACCCACAAACTAATTTATCTAAGAATTTGTGGTTATCCAATTTTTGTCTCCTTTCCCCTCTTGTGAAAACACCGATGCTCCAGACCCTAGACTTGCACAGAGGGTGTACTTTTTAACTAAGAGGTAGCTGAACTTTAGCCTTCCTGTTAAAGGGCTACTTTAATGGCAAGTTTTGAAGCATCATCTGAGTTGAAATTTGGCATTTGGACACCATGTATCTGCTCCAAAATGGCAGCAGGAACACAGGATACCAGACCTGCACTGATTTCCTGATCCTCTGACTTCCCATGCCACCAAACATGGACATGAATGGCAAACACAGTGCATCAGCCATCCACGCCAGAATACAACACAGACCCTCCAAATGCCAATTATGTAAAAGAATAGTCAGTCAAATCAAAGTACAAAATTTTATTGTGATAGTCTACATTTACATATGCATCTCCAAAGGGTAGGATTTTCTTTTCTTGCTTCTTTCTATCATTCAAGGACTCAAGTGAGGTGATCACCATCCCTGCTTAGTGAACCTCTATTAAGGTGCTGATTCTTCCCCACTACTCAGTGTGGTGAGACCACATCGGGAATGCTGTGTCCAGTGCTGGGCTCCTCAGGAAAAGACACCAGACATACTGGAATGAGTCCAAAGAGGCACTAAGATGATCAAGGGATTGGAGAATCTGTTGCATGAGAGGCTGAGAGACCTGGGATTGTTTAGCCTCAAGAATACAAAATACAAGGAGTATTGGAGAATTTGATCCATTTGTATTAAAAAAAACACAACGGGAGGAAGAAAGATCAAGGAAATGAGAGTCCACTCAGTAGGGCCCTGTAAAAGGACATGGGGCAATGGACACAAATTGAGATATGGGAAAGTCCACCTAAATGCACCAAAATATTTTTTACTGCAGCAATAATGCAACACAGGAACAGGTGGTCTAGACTGGTTATGTAGTCTCCATCACTGGACACATCCAGTTCCAACTCCACAAAGACACAAGATCTTCAGCAACTTGCTCTAGCTGACTCTGCTTTAAACAGGCCTTGGACTAAATCATCTCTGAGGTCCCTCTAACCTCAACCATTGTCTGAATCTGTTCCTTCCAATCACAGCCATGCTCTGGATGCCGTGACAGACCTGTAAAGCTACCAAGTTGAAGGCATCTTAGCACTTCTAAAGTCTGAAGGTCCTGCAATTACTTCAAAGATATATAGAGGGACAAGTCCCATATTAACTAAGAATTTTTCTATTTTTGCTGCAAATATTGAACAAGTACTTCTGGCTCAGACATATATCAAGCACAGCATGTTTGTGCTAAGAAAAGCACAAAGGAATCGGACAACGTCACATTTTCAGGTAGTATTTCTAAACCTAGTGATCAGTTTCTAAGAGGAAGCAGGAAATACGTTCCTAACAGTTAATGCGCTGCTTCTACATCACAAAAACTTTGCTTCAGCTTTTCAAAAAGTAATTTCTATGCAGGTAACAATAGTAAGATTCATTCTTGTAAGAATACATTGCTGACCATTTGTAGTGACACAGTGGTGTCACCTCCAGCAAACACACTGTATTTGCACTTTCTCTGCTGTCTCATCTGCTTTATTTACTGCACAAGAGTTCTCTTGCCTTCTCTCCTACAAGTTCACCTTTAAACTTCAAGCTGCCTTCTATCTGCTGCATACACTGTCTACATGAATCACAGCATCATCTTGCTTTCTTTTCTCCACTTGAAGTGAGAAAGGTTTGCAAATGACATGGAATGCATACACCTAAACTGGTAGCAATGTGATAAATGTGGAAATACCTTAGATTGTCTTGAAAACTGAAGGTGTGGGCGTTTAGTAAATGCCAGCATAGAATGGCTTGCATTGGGATTTGCCTGTAAATTAGCTGCAACAACACTGTACAAATGTGAAAGCTAAACTCACATTTAACAGCAAGGCTGACCAAACTAAAGCATTCACTGCAGAACTTTCACTACAAAGAGGTACATATACATGTGAATGAAAAAACATGTCTACATGCTTGTACACCAGGAGGCTTTGGCAGAGGGCATTGTATTTATAATGTGAAAGGAACCTGCCACAGACACACAACATAAACAATCAGTTCTGGTGGTTCTTCTGAAGGACTCTCTATGAAGTACTTTCAATATACCAGCCCACAGGTGGATAGCACCACAATGGTCTACGCAGGCTGCAAGCTACTTCTTCCCACCAGAGATATCTTTCTAGATGCAGAAAGAAAAAAAAGTCCAAGTCTTCCTGCCTACCTCTTTATTCATTTACACAGAACTTACTACAGAATCCTTTAAAATGAAAATCACTTCAATTATGCAGTGCATGATTTTAAGGCACCAAAAGAAATGTAGTTTTTCATTCATGTTGCATTTTCATAATTGAAAATTCAAGGAACATTAATGATTCAGAGATCTAAAAAGCCAAGAAACTGAGTTAGAAATATCTTTAGGTGTACAAAATTATGCACCCTCACAGTGTAAAAGGCCAACAAGCACCTTGTGCTACAGTATGAATTTGCCCAGCAGGTCAAGGGAAGTGGCTCCTTCCTTTCTGCTCAGCACTGCTGAGGCTGAATCATATAGTGGTTTTGGCTAAAGGAATCTTTAAAGCTCATCTAGTCCACCCACCCTGCAATGAGCAGGGCCATATTCCACCAGACCAGGTTTCTCAGAGCCCTGTCCAACCTGACCTTGAAAATTTCCAGAGACAGGGCATCTACCAGCTCCTCTCTGGGCAGGCAACCTGTTCTAGTGCTTCACACCCCTCATCATAAAAAAATTCTTTCTTACATCTGGCCTGCATCTACCATCTCTTAGTTTATAAACATTACCCCTTGTACCATCACTACTAGAAAGCTTGTCCTCATCTTTCTCATAAGCCCCCTTACTGAAAGGGTGCAGTCAGATCTCCCTGAAACATTCTCTTCTCCAAACTAAAGAACTCCAATTCTTTCAGGCTTTTCTCATAGGAGAGATGCTCCACCCCTCTGATCATCTTCACATTCCTCCTCTGGACTTGCTCCAACAGGTCCTTCTTGTGTAGGAGAGCACAGAGTTGGATGCAGCACTCCAGGTGAAATCTTCCCAGAGCACACCAGAGCACACACAGGGGAAGAAGCATCTCCTGTGACCTGTTGGTGCCCCTGCTTTTGATGCAGACCAGGATGCAGCTGCGTTTCTGGACTGTGAGTGCACACTGTTGGCTCATACCAAGCTTACCATCCACCAGTACCTCCAAGTGCTTCCCAGCAGGGCTGCTCTCAATCTGACACACTCCAATGCTCAATAAGAAACTGATCCAGTGACCCTCCCAGAAGCAAACAGGTTCCTCTGATTTTCACATTTTGACTGGTTACTCCTTTTCTTACAGTTCACTATTACATTAGGTGACAAAAATATTTCACATACTCCCTTAACCCAGAAGTCCAAATCTGTTAGAAGACTGAAATTATAAACTGACATTTTATTATAGACTCAAGAAAATTAGCAGTGTTCTGATTTTCAGTGTAAGAGTCAGCTGCAGAGGAAAGTTATCACCAACTGTCATAATTTATCTTCCTGCAGGGAAAGCCGAAACTTTGCCACCTAAAAAGCCTAACTATATGCATCTAAAATAAAAAAATCTCTGTACAGACAGCATACTCAGACATACTCTTACCTAAGAGCTAAGGAGAAAGCACCTTACCTTGAAATTGTTTTCTTTTGGTTTTCTTCTCATTATTATATTAAATGTTTCATAGACATCTTCTGCCCCATTTTGGATTGTATTGGTCATGTCCTGCTGATACTGGTTTGGGTCCAGAAATACTCTGTATGTTCGGCAGTCACCTTTAAGTCTTGGTTTTGGTTCAGGTCCTGCCCATAATGAAACAGCAAGATTAGAATTTGACTCAGTGCTAAAAGCAAATTATCCTTCAAATAAGTGATTCATAATTGTTCCTCAGATGAAATGTAGACAAATTCATATGATGAAACTAATTTCTGCACAGCAATAGGTACATTTTCATTGCATTATTCTAATAGAATCTATTTTACTCCTTAACCCAGCATACTGGATTTATTTAATTAATGTAGCTACATCAGATTTTACCGGAGGAAACTAGTTAACCTTTCTCAGGCTGCTTATGGAATTCGTTTGGTTTTTTCCAAGTATGTAAGTAATTCAATAAGTGTTCCTTAAAAGAGGAAAATTATCAATTAGGCTGTTAGAAAAAAAAAATGAGAGAGAAAAAGAAGACAAATCTTTGGAACAAGTTTTGGTACATCATACCTTCCTCAATGACACGCCCCTTCTCATCCAACATGCCCTGAATTTCACAGCCTCTGACATAGACCAGGCCAGTCTGCTCAACAAAGGGCTGCCTCCTGTCAAACTTGGTGCCGTAAGGCTGCATGGGACGCACCGTGATCAAGAAGCAGACGTCGTGCTTACGCAGCCCTGATCCCCAAAAGGAACAGTCAGTGATTTGACTGAATGCCATTTGCCTTATCAAATCCTTTACATATATATAAAAGAATGCATTAAAATATCTTTTAAATAAAATACCGCCTGTACAGAGTATATTTTGTTTTGCTTCAAAATATGCCTTGAACTTAGAGAATACAAAACCACAGGCCACTGTGATAGATATGAAAAGCAGAAGTTGAATGCTTTTTCGTAAGAACAAACATTATTTCAAGATTATTCTTCTCCCAATAATCTTACTCCAGTTATACAACCTAGTTATTTTCAGTCACCACTAAAGAAGAGTGGTATCAATCTCTTATTCTCATCGCTTCCCTCTGGACAAACCTCCACTTCCTTTTTCTTCTTTTTTTACAACAAATTAAGTGCAGTGCCTAGAGCTGGACACAAAATTCTAAACCCAAGTTTTCTTAGTAATCAGTTTAACAGAGTAAGAGATCACTTAACCAAGTTACTTGTTTACTGTTACATTGCAATTTATGAATTCCAGTTAACTTGAGGTTTTTACTTTTTCCCTCAGCACGAACACAATGTTGGGGAATCACATTCACTTGTGAGCAACGATGACCTCTGATCTTTCCATTCTGCAGAGGTACTGCCTGATAAGTTATTCTTACAGCATTTGTACAGTGACTCGTTCTTGCTAAATAATCGTCCCTGTTGGAATATATTCTACTTTTAAAATGCTGCTTCTACAATTCATTATCATAATTCTGAACATTAAAACTTCATTCCAGGATGCCTCCAGAGTCTCAGAGATCTAAGACACCTTCAGAAAGTTCAAAAAACATGCTGTATTTTTCATCAGACAAATAATTCCTCATTAAGCAGCAGATATTATTCAATAAAAGGCATTTCATCACGATACATTTATGTTGGACAATAATTCAAGAATTCTTCATCTCAGTTCCTTATTTAGTTAAAACATGATTTTTTATAAATCAGAGAGGCTGTTTTAATATTTTTAAAACCTAGAAGCATCAATACAGAGATACCTTCAGTATAGTGAATTTTCTGCCATCGTCCTAGGTTTTCTACTTTAATAAAAATCTACAGACCCAAACTGGTATCTGCTCATTTATCACACTGTTCAGCTTTAGCATTCATGCTATGTGAGCTGTAACCACACTATACAGCTCCAGCACATTTATCAGGGTTCTCTAACAAAAAAGAAAGGAGTGACATTTACTGATAATACAAGTACAAGTGCATGCTTCTGTGTCATTTGACAACATGGTCAACTGAAGTTCAAATCCTTAAGCAAAAGAAGCGTCGCCTGTGGATACTTCTAAGAAACAGTATTTGGTACAGTCAGCACTTCCTAACACTCAAACATACTGAAAACTACTGAAATGCACAGGTTTGAATTAAATAAAAATCTGTCCTTTCCATTTGTGTATCATACAGATATCACATTCCTCATACTTTTCAATATGACATTTTAGCATTATTTAAAACGCTAAGTTAACTTTCCACAGTCCCTATAAAGGACAACATTTTACAGTTGGTCACAGAATGACATCAGTCTGAAATAATAAACATTCTGCTCCCAATGAATGTTTAAGTACTTTATATTTTTATAAAGTGCAGTTTAAAATAATTAAATTTCTTAAACTCAGAAGTTGAGTAACTGACTTCTAAATAGCATATTAAGATTGACAAATCTGTATCATGGATTAAAACCTCCTCTTCTTACAAGTAAGTTTAAATCAAAATGTATTTTGATGAGCACCTATTTCAAGCACTTTATTTCAAATCATGTTAAGTACCTTCCCATTCATCTTTGATGTTATCCCGAACATTCAAATTAATTGTAACATCTGCTCTTACTCGCATGGGCCAGTTTTCACCAATGTTGGGCTTGGCCACCTCCACCACTGTGAAAGAGACAATGGGCTGTGCCATCCTAGCCCATCCACCAAAGACCACACCTCCATATTCTGATAACCTAAGAAATAAACACCAAAGTTTTGTTAGTCATTAGCTGGTAACAGATTCAATTCTTTTTTAAACTATGAAAAAATTTATCACTCAGTAAGTTTTAAGACAAAAGTAGAATTCTTAACTTTACGCGCTACTGAATTAAGATTCATGTAATCCTGTATTTTACAATCAAAGCATAACATGAACTGACTTATATTTCAAAAAACAAAGGTAACTAATGCTAACATTATAAAAAAACACCTCACAGAGACAGAAGATAAAGGAAAGGTAACAAAACTGATGCATATAAAAGATAGCACACCAAATAAACCCTTTAAATCAAGAGGATTAAAATGTAGCAGATGGCAAATTCAAGAATACTTAGTCACATCTCCCACAAACAGAGGAGTTTATGACGGCTGCATATTTTATAACGTCAGCCAAGGCTTAGTACTCGTGGAAAATTCACTCATCACTCAACAAAGGCTGTTTGTTAGCATCTAACATACTGCCTTTAACACACCTGCAGGGATACATGTGCACAAACCCTTAAAATATCATCCCTTGGGATGGTAACACCCTATGGAAGAAGTATAAACCACAGAATCTATGTAATAATTTCAAACACATTTGTTACTATGTATTTAGCATACACACAGTATCAGTCTTTGATTCTTAAATACACTTTGACTAGAAGTAAAAGGACTGGTTTAGACCAGTTTATAAACATTACCATGGTTTCATCCTACTGACACTATCTTCGATGTCCTGTCTGATCTCATAGGTTGACTCCAAGCGGAAAAGGTTGAAGTTCCTCAGCAGGTAGTCATGGAGAGTCAGGAACTGCAGATTCAACTTGGGGAGTGCAAGACAGCCTAAGGGTTTAGGGGTAGAATGAAAGAGTTATTTGAAGGATAAACAAAAAAAAAATTAATATACTGTTTCTATGAATTCACAAATACATACACACCTAGGAGATTCTAAGAACTATCCCTTTTATCAATACACACCTCCAAAAAGCATGTATTTTTCAGGTTCTCTAAAAGAATCTGCACAAGACTGAAAGAATTTTCATCCGTCTAGCCGTAATACAGTGAATTACTTAAATATTTAAAACCATCAATGTATTCAGACTATAACAAAATTGAGTTCAGGAAAATCAAATGCGTAGCAAAATAATGGTCTTTGGAAATGCAACAATTAAGTAAACATTAAATAATGATGAAAAAGGCTCATAAACTAGTAACACCCATGCAACATTCAACAATTCCCCTATTCTCATGCTTTATGTTTATTAGATGCCATGAAAATCATTGATGTTAAAAAAAGCTTTAAGTCTAGAAATCAAATTTTAACACACATCCCTAAAGTTTCTGTTACTGGTTTGTTTTTTAAATGAGAATGAAAAACACAGGAAGATTAGATCCTACTACATAAGGAGTATTAGAACTCCTAGACAGGTCCTAAAGCTTCTTCCATTGTTTTAGGATAGTCTTAGGTGCAAATTTTCAAAAATTAAAATTCCTGTAAGTTACTCATTTAACATTACTGGACTACTATTCCAATTTGATACTTATGGTTAAGACCTGCGAAAGTATCATGCTTTTGAAACTTGCAATATCATTGCTGAAACCTTCCTCTGGTATAGGTACTACATATTGACTTTCACATGCACTGAGATACAACAGCAGTGAATAAAGACAGCAGAACACAGTAATTTCTATGGTGGAAAGGCTGATGGTGATAAAATACTTTAACACGTTTCCCAACACCAAGTAAGAAACCCTGTCCTGTAAAGATGGTTATATGCACAAAGAGCAGGGTGTCAAGCAACACTTCTTTAAGGCGTACAGAGTTAATCAGAGAGATATTCTTTGTCCCTCATTTTTGAAAAGGAAATAGAAACAATACTCCTACTCCTAACATGCTTGGGTTAAATTACTCTTGCATAAATTTTAGACCACATTTATTTAGTTACTTTTAAGAACACAAAAAAAAAAACCCTCAAGAGCCCACAAAACCAACACTGTCTTGTTTGAAACGCAGACAAAATATATAAAGATGAAAAAGACAGTGTAAACTAAGAGAAGCAAAATAGAAAGAAATACTATAACAATCTGACAGCAAAAGATATACTTCACAACAGCACCATCAATATCATAATTCCAAAAGCATTCACCACACAAGGAAATGTTTCCACCAGCAAGCAGTGTTACTTGACAAAATTACATTTTGTCATTAACAAAATTTCTTTCATGCATTATTAGAAAGTCACAATGATGAGCTGCTTTCTCCTCCTGCCCCTCCTTCCCTCCCCCACTGTAACCCATATTGCCATTAATGCATTTGGCTAATCAAACATAACCACAGAGCACACAGAAGTCAATCTCCCAATACAGGGTGAATGACAGCAGAGCTGCTCAGACCTGCCTTTAAGAACCTGAATGTTTCAGAGCATTAGAACAACCTATATGCTGTTCATTGAGACAAAAAAGAAAACAATAAAAAAAAAGACTGCTGTAATTTATAGGAAATTATTATATAATAGGCCATCTCTCTGGTTCAGGGTTTTTTTCCTTTGTTTAGGTTTGGGTTTTTTTTTGGGGAAAGAGAGGCAGTCTCATTTTTGTTGCATTTTTTTTGAAGATTAAACATTATCAGCAGCAGAATCTGAATTAGCTTTTAACAAACTACATCACTCTAAAGAAAAATACTTTTCCTCTTTTGAGGCAGATCTCTAGATGACATTTGTATCACACCTTGTTGACAAAAAGATCCTTTGTTGCCTATAACTCTGCCTATCTAAAGAGGGTTATCTCTTTCTTCTCATTAATAATTGTTTCACAGAGAATTTATCCAAAAATACAAATTTATGCTAAGCAGCTGAGCTTACAGCTTATATTTATGTAAAAAAAAACAACTTTAAATCAAAACTACATGGAACACTGGCTGCTTATACCCGAAGCAGACTTTATACTAGTCTTTGAAGATACACAGTTATTTGAAATTGCCACATTCCAAATTAAATTTTTCACATTTCTAATAAAGTTTCTTATGATCTACATTAAAACAACAGTTTTTAAAAAGCAGCTAAACAAAAATACATGTGCTGTTTATTGCAAACCTTAAAATTAAATGATTCCTGTTTGCAAAACCAGCAGTTTGCTTCCTTGATCATGAGCACGTTAGGTTCTCTAAGTAGTCACCTTTCTGCGAATATGTGCACTTCTACCTTGAAATAGAAATAAAGTAAGTAGTGCTAATTTCTTTCCATTACCAACCTTCCCCCCTTTTTAGGAAGGCCTTCTTGAACATACTTCAGTGCAAAGCACAGACAACAGCTTTTCTGTTGCTGTTTCCAACCTTTTCCACCTTACCTGTGCCTCAACTGGTAGCACAGCATACCTGTTATCCAGAAGCAAATAAACATCTTTGTGTAAAAATAGATTTAAGGATTTTTCTTCAAATCCACCATATATTTGCTAAGAATTTAATCTCAGGAGTTCCTGATTCATAACTGAAAAAACACTCTGATCTTACTCTAGGATACTGGAAGATTCCAAAGTACCATGTGTAACTTTCTTGGACAGAATAAACTAATACATCAGAACACCTTTTTCTACTGCAGCATTGACTGCTCCGTTCAGCATTTACTGAACTACTAATCATACCTTCTCCAGAGTAATATTCCGTTGGTACAATATTTTCATCCCAAATAATCTTCTCTGTGGGATAGAGAGGCATCTGGTTGAGCTGCTGGATTTGAGATATTCGTCGCTCATGACGGGAAACCTAAAGAAAGGAAGCATTTCAAGTCTCTCTGAGTCAAAAAGGAACCTAGAAGATACTTTGGAAACAATAGACAGTAGTTTACAAGGTGGTCACTTGCATTTTCTCCATCAATACTATTCTAATTAAATATTTTAACACAACTAAATTCACACAGTGACATCAGAAGATGAATAAACACATAGTCCAACTACTAGTCATAGCAATAGAATCAAAGAATCATTTGGCTGTTCAGCAGACCAAAAATGGCACAACAGAACTAAAAACACTCAGTTAAGGCTCAGCAGAGAAACAACGTCAAATAAAACTTATTTTACTTTCCATTAAAAACACGGTCAGCACCTAACAAACACTATTCATTCAGTAACAATTAGTCTTTATTTCTTCTCTGGAACACAAAAAAATCTATCCAATACTATAATATGTGATCTGAACAAGTATCTCTCTCCATGGCATCCACAGGTATCATATCACTACCTTCTGAACCTTAGGAAACTACATCAACAATTTTTTAAGAAATCAACAACCACAAAACAAACTTATGAAAGAGATTTTAAAAAACAGTTATGCTATTGTAATACTGTTATCAGATTAGAAGTCTACAGTAATACTGGCAGACCTTGGATATCCAAACAATCATGATGTGCATCAAACAGTATTTCAAATTGGTTTGAGGCACAAATAAGTACTGAATATCTAGATATATTTTAGCAGATTTTTTTGGTTTAATATGGGACAAAAACTTTCTCAGAAGTACTCAAAACAGTTTCCAAGGCTCTCCTTATTGACCTAAAATAACCAAACATTACTTTCTCAGATAAAAAACATTTATGAATAGACATTTTCAAATACTTAATATATATCGTTTTAAACCCCATCCTAATATGCCAATTACTGGTGTAACACTGCTGTGGTGCACAAAACGTTCTAAATGGCTACTTTATCGCAGTGTAGTTGCTGGATGTAGCTGTGCTTCGAGTTTTTAACCGCAATTAAGAACCTGGAGCACGTTTTTACCAGCAATTCCAGCAGAAACTCCTTCTCGTGGCTCGAGTCCTCGCCCTCGGCCAGCGGCGGCAGCAGGCACAGGTACGACGCCACCTGGTGGAGAACGTTGGAGCTGCACAGCGAAAGGGAAAGACACCTCTGTCAGACACTGAAACCGGCGGGACAGCACTCCCTGCAGCTGCTTGACCCTCAAGAACATTCCAGCTGTCTGATAAAGAACATTCCAGCTGTCTGATAAAGAACATTCCAGCTGTCTGATTCCACCAGAGGGAGCGGTTACGGGTCAGGCTTTCTAAGTGAAGTTTGTGTATAAAGCGTAAGCTGAACCTCTCACTGACAATAAACACAGCAAGGAGTGGATATTTTTTTATTGTTTCAAGATCTGACATGGAACTCAAAAACAAAGCATACACTGCCTTTGTCAAAACACATACTGCTATCCTTTCACTCCTGGCATTTACAATACAGTAGTTAATATAGCAGCATGCTTTCATGATTTCTATTGTAGCTCTTCTACAGAACTGAGAAAAAAAAATAAGCTAAACAAGTTAGAGGTTAACTACTGGTTATGAGAAGTCTGAAGGAAAAAAGGCTGGAAATTTGTTAAATTTAATCATACTGAGAATCAAGAATTTCAATTTCAATTTGATAACTTACCTAAGAGGTCCAAATAATTTCACCAGTGCATCACGAGTATCTACTGCAGCTACATTTGAGAGTGCAAAGTCATATAACTCTGGAAAATGTGCAAACGCTGCTCTCTACAAAAGATCCATGCATAAAAATTGGATGTGAGCATAATAATGAAACTACTTAATAACAGTTTAAATACTTTAAAAAAGCATAGCTTCTGATTCATAACATGAACCACTCTATGGACCCTACTAGGATAGAAACACAAGCCAGATTAAATCGCCTTTTTCTTAACACCATCTATTGGTTATTCCTCTACTTCTGACAAAGTATCTTTCTTATACACCCTTCTGTCAGCATTTGTTGCCATTAAAATAAAACATAAGGGAGCAGTTATGCAGCTTTGCAGGCAACTAAGAAAAGCAAGGAACAAGTTTAACTTAACCACGCTTCCTTTAATTGTTCTGTTAAAACTGATGCAAACAATTCTAAAAAGTGTGGGTGAATTTGTACAAGGCATCACTGCAGGCACACGTGAACACTGATCTTGAGCAAATGCTGCCACCTACTGCATCACCACAGGGTCCTGCAGCATTCTGCTTTTCCTCCTCAACAGACTTAACAGGAACAGTTCATTTTGGTCCCAACACAAGGTCCAAAATGCTGATATTTTGCTAGGGCATATTATTTAGTTATAGTCACATCCACCATACTGAAGCATTATATGCCTTCAAATATGGTCTAGGCAGTCAAGCTAAAGCTATTCCTGTAACTCAATAGGGAAAATAAGAGGTTTGATTTGGGAAATAACCTCTTGCCTTTCCAGATGCAAATTAGACTCAAACAGCAAAACCAAATCCTCTGTCTCTCACAAGCACTTCATCCTTTCCTCACCTGTAGAGAAGTAATTCTGTCATAGTGAATTGTAGTCATCTCATTCTCTGTCAAAGCATTTCCAGTCTGATCATTGATTTCAAAGCCAGTGTAGAATTTGAGCATATCTAAAAGCTGAGACATCATCAATATAAATTAGTGGATTAACAGTAAGAGACACCCTACTACAAACAAATCCAAAATTCAAGAGGACAAATGCACAACCAAGAACTCCTCAAAGTTCTAGAAGAATTGGACTAAGGAGTGGTATCAAAATTTTATACTTGGCTGATGCACAAAATAGCTTTTGTTAGGTATCTCATCTGCAAATCATCAAGATTCCAGTGTAGCCCACAAGCAATAGCATTTCTTGATGTACTAGGACTTGAAACTGAAACTGGTAACAGTAAGGTGATCTAGCCAACTTACAGCTTGCTGCTACCAAAAGGGAGAGGTCTTGTGCCCTTCTGTCCTCTCTGATGGCAGCTCTGAAATTCATCCTACCTTTCAACTGGATTGTTTAACTTGGAGAATAAAATTATTCAGATGTGCTGCTGGCTTTGTCTTCCATCAATACTGAGCCTCAGAGAAAACGGAAAGTGCCAGAGATGGGGGAGTAAGCAGCAGGAAAAGCAGCTGAGATGCAAGAAAGGGATCTTCAGATTCCGCCACAAAAAACCAATATACTAACTATGAGTGAGTAAACTAAAGGACAGGAGTGAAAAACAGCTGCACTGCAGAACCGTGTGAAATCAATGAACAAGGAAAGAGTGCAATGGTGACAACTTCTGCAATGTGTGTGGTAAAGAGCACCAGAAGCTGCACTGCTTTCTAACTTGTACTTTTAAGAACTTCTCAAAAACAGAAGCAGAAACATTACTCTGCTCTTGAGACTCCACCTGGAGTACTGTGTCCAGCTCTGGGGGCACCAACACAAAAAAAACATGGAAAATGTCCAGAAGAGTTTATTACAGGGCTGAAGCACCTCTTCTGTAACAACAGGCTGAGGGTTAAGACTGTTCAGCCTGGAGAAGAGAAGGCTCTTGGGAGAACTTATAGCAGCCTTTACAGTACCTAAAGGGAGCTACAAGAAGGATGGAGAAGGACTTTTCACAGGACATGCAGTGACAGAACAAGAGGGAATGGCCTTAAACTGAAAGGGGATAGGTTTAGATTAGATAGTAGGATAAACATTTAACTGTGAGGATGGTGAGGTACTAGAACTGTTGCCCACAAATGTCCCATCCCTGGAGGCATTTATGACCAGGTTGGATAGGACTGAGTAATCTGATCTAGTGGAAAGTGTCCCTGTCCATAGCAAGGGGGTTGAAAGTGGATGATCTTTAAGGTCTGTTCCAACCCCAGCCATCCTGTGATTCCATGAAATATAAGAGCAGTGACACACATAGGTACAGGTAAGAAAAAACGACTGTGTGAAAGATCTAAATAATCTAAATAAACATGTAGCTTGCATCCAAATGAAAGCTTATCTTTAATAAAAAACAAAACAACTGCAGCATTCAGAAACAAAGGGAATGAAAAAGTTCTTTTAAAGAACTTTGTATCTCACCTGGCAGAAGAGATGACCCTCTTTCTCTCTTTTAGCAAGACTGGACAGGAAACAGTGAACAACAAGATGGGAGTCATCCAACACTGTATTAAACCAGCGCCGTGTGGGAAGCAAAGCCTGTGATAAATAACATCACATTAATACAAGCAACTCTTCAAAAAGGAAGAAATCCTGGCTGCTCAGAATTTTCAGTTTCAAGAAGGCATATTAAGATAGACTGCTGCAGTTATTTGCATATCTAATACCCTCACAGAGGTATGAAAGCAGCATTTATGCATGCCAAGACACTGGGTTTATGGAGGTAAGCTGCTACGAACACCGTCCCTTACGTAACAGCGAGCATGGCATGAACTTGCCGTTAGTGAGAATTCATCCTGCCACTTAAAAAGTGAATTAAATAAAGCAATTATTCTACTAGTAGGTGTCTGGATAATGATTGTGTGCTACAAATCATATATCAAACTGCTGTTCAGCATTGTTTTGAATGTCTGTTTTCTATACAAATTCAATGAATTTTAAGCTTGTTGTCCTTAAAACTGCCAACTGCTTCTTCTAAATATGATAGGGTATCTTCTCTTCTTTGCAAAACACTCAAATATTTTTCAAATCTTCATTAACAACCAAGTAGAGCTCTTTTCTTCTCAATATAAACAGATTAAGCTGCTAAATGTAGCAACTGTTGAACAGCATACAGTAGAAGACCACAACAATTTAAGAGAAAAACTTGTGGTTCTCTACAGACTGAATTTAGAAAGCCAAAAAGCAATTCAGAATTCAGAAAGCAAAAAGGTGTTTAGAACTAAGATGAAGAAAAGAATCTGTAGTAGAAAATGTTGATTGCCCTGCACAGTAATTACAAAAATAAACTCATAAAACCATAAGAACTCTCCATTGAAATGTTACTTTCAAATTACCAAATCACCAGTTTTGATGGCAGTGTATGCACTGTAATATGAAACAGTAATACTCTGAAAAAGGTTTTAACATAAGTAAAAAGAGTTCATTAACACAGTACATGCTACAAAGGTAAAAAGATTTGGATTTACAGCTAATTTCTCATTTGCATGTTCCAGTCACTTAAACAGGCTTTATAACCTGACTGAATTCTAATCTTTTTGTAATACGTAGAGAGAACCAATATTAAATGTGCTGCTTCTAAGCATTTCAAGTCAAACAGACTTTAGTTCACCTTCCAACATATTTTCTCTTACCAGAGTATATTACATACATAAGACAGGAAGCTGGAATTTATATTCAATCTACGGCAACTACAAGCACAGGCTACTTCAGTGATTTAACAGAGTCAGCCAAAATCCACCACAAAGCCATTTTAAAGTTCCCAGTGATTCTGTTTCAGCAAACTCAGTTTAATTTCGCAATGCCTTCTGAATCTGAAGTTACTCTAAATCCGTAATTACTCATGCAAGAAATTGTAAATTAATGCCTTTTACTTTTGTCCTGGGTTGATAATATTGGTATTGTGGTGCTTAAAATTGTCTCACTTCCTCGGTATCTGCTGAAAAATTTCCCAAAACCTTGCTCCATACATTATTCTTCTAACAAACTGCAGGTTTCAGACCTGGTACTTCTGAATAATGAACTCTAGTCAAACAGAAATAGTCTGCATTTCAGACTACTGCTGCTTTTTGGAATTTAACCCAACAACACAAAAGAGACTTTATGTGACCTGTTATGCACTGGGAAGAATAATTCTGAATTATTCCTACCAGGTTACAGCACCATACACTTTCAAAAATAGCTAGTATTGTTACCACTATTCCAATTAAATCATCTTTGCTGAGCACTTTAGGATCCCAGCTTTGTCTAAGAATTCAACTGGCTTATCAACATTGCTGGTCAGTTCCCAACATGGATGCAATGCTAGAACCTCTTATTTACAGATGGAAAATCCCTAGGAAACAACCATATGCACAGCTGTGACATTATCACCTCCTATTTGGAATAAATTTGTAATAATTTATGCACTTAAACTCTTCTCGAAAAGTACACCTGGAAGCTGCTGAATTGATTAAAAAACTTACCTCAAGATCTAGCATGAGCTCAATAAACCTCTCACAATAATGAACTTTGTCCATAGAAATAGGACCTAGATTAAAAAAATAAAAAAGTTTAAATTGATCCATATTACAATATATTTACACCTGAACAATTCCTTAAAAACTAAATAAATGCTAAAAATATAAAAGTATTCATTTTAATCTTGTTAAAAGCTAACGAAAATTCTCTTATTAATAGCTAACTATTATTCTCTTATTAAAACCATCCTTTCTTATACTAAAAATTCTTATGGTTAGCAATGAAAGAGTAACAGAATCAGAATTTCAGGAGTGATTTTATCAGATTTGAAATACCTTGAATATAACATGGAAAAATGCTCACTTCCATGAAGTATTTCTCACCCATTATGTTTGTTAGGAACTTTTAATGCCAGGTACTCAGAACACATCTTTAAAAGCTGCAAACAAGATGTGTGACCATATTCAAAGATACTCAGCAGTGACTATGAAGGGGCCTTTAGAATCATGTCAAAACACACCAAGTGTCCTTTAATGCTAATTCTTACAGAGTCCAAAGAACTGTTAAAGTAAATCTTCCTAAAACAAGTCTAGCATAATCAGGAAAAGAGAGGGAATAAGTATCCTTTTTCAGGAAGCCACATAACAAAATGTGTACTTACAGCTCAGGTAAGAGTTGAAGTTTGCTAAGAGTTTAACAGCAAAAGCAAAACTCTGGGAACTGATTTCACCCAAATTGTGCTGTGCTTAAGAGCATAATAACCCTTTTCTGTTAAAAGGCTAACACTTTCTTCTACAAACATTTTTCCTTTCTAAATCAGGCAAGGAGATAATTTTACTTGTCACAATGACTCAAGAGCAGTCAAATCTTAGAGAATTTCACTTCACTTAGGCTTTTGTTCTTACTGTAAATCAACAATATGAACAGACAGAGCCTTATGATACCCATTTAGACCACCTATTTAACAAGGCACCTAAGGATGTGTGAAATGCTTTAATGCTTTAAGGCTCTAAGCACACAATAAAGAATATCAGTTCCCAGAAATATTGTTTTTACTAAGCACATACCGAACAGAAGGAGGTTTAAAGTAGCTTTTTGCTGTTTCATTTTTAAAGTATATACAGATTTGAATATTAATTTTTATATGAAATCCATGCAGACAGGCACAGATGCCACTACAAGCCCACATGCATAAGGTCCCCAACCTCAGGCTATTATCCTAAGGACTAGCTGCTTCAGCAACACAAAGATTTTCACACAGATTACCAGATAACAAAGTGACATAAGAATCACAGTTACCTGAGACAGGTATTGACTTTAGAACAGAAATGAATTTCTGAATGAGCTGTGAAAGAAATCTTCTCTCTCGATATGCTCTAAAATTGGACAAATGACAAAAGAATTAATACTCCTCAAATGCAGACGAGAAGTATATTGTAGCTTTCACTAATACCAAGTTAGCTGCTTCAAAATTCATATAGGTTGCTTTGAAACACACCTAAACTGTTTAGATGACAACTTTTCTCTCTGCACTCAGGCAGACAGACTAGCAGCTTACATTTTTAGGCACAAAAACTGATTAACAACCCATGCTTCTTACTGTGTCAAGGAAAAGTAATTCTCCTCCTACACCTTACCACATTGCAACACGAAGGCATTGGAACATTTAAATTTTGGTGAGATAGACAGTTTTACTGAAATACTTGCATAATCTATCTATATGCCTAAGAGCTAAAAATTTGCTAAAGGTCACAAAAGAAAGCGAGTAGTTTCATGAATATTCTTTTATGTTTTCATCCTTTAGTTTTAAGACTTGATATCACAAATTCACTGACCAAATATAATATAAAGCTCTATAACAGTATTTTGCATAAAGACTACTGAAAAACAGAACAGCTTCCAGGAGGCCACATATGATCAATCCGCATTTGCCACAGGTTTTCAAAAAATACCTTCTTCATTGAAACAATTTATTTTAGCTGAAACAACAACACAAGGACAAAAGGTTTCTGTACATACTGCATTCTTGACTCTTCATCCATTTTTGCATCATTTTTCTTAATTAGATTCCAGAATTTTCTTAGTTTTGGTGTCTTTTTCAACTCTTGTTCCAGTCGATTCTGAAATGTTAAAATGACATTGAGTCACCAGAGAACCTTGTTTTCATGAGATAAAATTACAATCCAGTCTTTTTATTAAAAAAGGAAAAATATATAACAAACTGAAATAAAGAGCTGTCTCTGGCTATTCTCAAAAAGTATCACTGTAAAACAAAAATGTAATAATGCTAGAGAGTCCAGCCACAACTAAATGTCAACTCCATTGCCTCCCTGTGACCTCATGGCTTCGTCTACAAATTATAGCTTGAAGAAGTTATAAACAAAGTTCAGTTTTCTGAAAAATTACATAAAAAACATTGCATGGAAATTTGCAACAAACAAGAAAGAATTTAGCAAAGCACACAAAAATGTAATTCCATAGCAATACTGTAAATATTAGCATTCCTTAACAGTATTCTGTGAGAATTTACTTTACACAGCTGGTATAATGCCTAGAAAATTGCTCTGCCAGTTAACAATGTTATGCTTACAGGTTGTAGAGCCATCCACATTGGTAAGGAAATGAGCTGCTGCACTTGACCTCTGATCAAATCCACTTCCTGTTAGAAAGTTAGATGATAAATTTTAAAATATTCTTATGTTTTCTGATATGCTTATCTTACAAGCAATGTACATTACCATCTGACAAAAATATTTATATTGTTCTATTAGATTTCACAATTTCCTAACAGGAAACTGCACTATAACCCTATCCAGTGACACATTTTCATGGAGTCTGCCAGTTCTTAATACTTCACCAGGGCTTCCATCCATGCAAGTATTTTTAGGACAAAAGCCACTGAGAACTGATGTTCCTTCTTCAGTCATTTCTGATTCTTGAACTCACCTACCATGCTTTCTCTACTTGTTTTTAAGCTGTTCTTTATCTCCTGAAGCCCTCACTTCATCAAATTTCTCTCACTTCTTCTACTCTCTTCCCATGGTCTGAAACAAATCATTTTCTCCATGTCAGTTCAAATGTGCTCTCTCCAACTATGCCTGAGATCTAGATCCACAAAGTTTTCCTTCTTTCCTGAGCTACTGAAAAATTTCAATTAATATCTAAAATATGTCATCATGGACAAATACTGCATTCTCAGTATTCTGAAACTTCAAACTTCTGTACTCTTCACTTGAAACACTACAGCAACTATTCCATTCTGCCTTTCACAAAGAAAGGTAGCTTCTAACAACAGTATGCTTTTACAGGCACATTTTCACCAGCTTCCCTTTCATGAAATATGCTCTACAAGAAAGATTCTGTAGTCACCATCAAACTATTTAAGATGAAGATGCAATGTACCATGGCCACTACAGAAAAATACTATCCCAATAAACTATACACAGAGTTCAAGATGGTTACTGGCTGTACATTGTTTTGTCTGAGAGACAATTTTGCTATTTGTGCAGACCCTGATTTTAAATAATACACCTGATGCACAATGCAAGTAAGGAAAACACCTTACTTACAGCAGCAAGACAGGTTAGAGCACTGCTTCATGTAACAGGTAATTGTAAATTGTTCTTCCTGCTTGCTGCTTAGGATCTTTAACTCTGTTTTAACTATAGATTGTGAACACAAATTGGTGTAATGCTTTCTTAAAACTAACTCATGAGAACTGCAGATAAAAATCATATCTAAACCTGGTTTCACAAATGGAAAAGCCTCAGTGTCTCTCTCAATAGTTAATGGAAATAAGTTTTGTGCTATTCCCTAGGCAAACTAAAAAGAGCACAGTTGTAACTAACCTGTTTTAAATGTAAAGAACCTTTTCAAATATAAATACATAAATTTTAAAGTACCATTTTTTTTAAAGTACTATTTAATTTATATTAAATCCTGCCTTTTAATTGTCTAACTGCCAATCCTCCAGTTTCAAGTCACATCTATGAGAAAAGTAAATACAATGAGACAAATAAATGAGTCAAAACAGAGGGTAAAAGCTCTTTGGTACTGTGTTTTCCTTAAGTCGGAATTTTGCTTCATCTGCCAAGTAAGGAGAAGTTGCTCAAACTAAACTGCTAGTAACACAGAACAGCATAAACACTGGAAATACTTACAGTTACTTTTAACATACCAAACTATTGAAGCAGTGATCAAGGAAAAGCAGCAGGACTGTCTGTTCATGCAGAGAGTATTCACTCTCATTTTCCACCAGCGATGCTTCCAGTATGCGTTTGAAAAAGAAAGGAAAGTGTTCTGGCCTTTTTTTGAATGTCTAGGAATAGAAGAGGAAGGTAATTTTGAGTCATGTTGATACAAATAATTTAAATCTTCATCCACATAACACAGCTTAAGTTCTCTAAATCCATTTAAATCTATAAAATAAGAGATTAGTTTTTCTCATTCTCATTTATTCTGACCAGGCAGCACAAGCAAAACAAACTAATGATATCCTCCTGACAAGGGATCCTCCTCCTATACCTTCTGCACAGTCTAACAGGTGATGCACAGAACAAACTAAACAAGCAGCACAGGTGAAGTCTTGTGGGAACGTTCACCTGGTGACTGCACAGAAATACTGTAAAATCTCCCAGGCAGAAGATAAATGGTAGGGTTTGGCCAAAGCCATGGCAGCTCTAAGCAACGGGCAAAAAGTGAGCAAGTAAAAACCACCAGAGATTAATTACAGTCCTGGAACTTCCATTCAGCTACCTGAGCAGGAAAAAGATAAACTGAATAATCACCAAGGTAAAACAGTTCCTTTACAAGGGCAGTCACATACTAAATAAAATTCACTAAGCTGCTTGGAACATAACATGGACCTGTGATTTTACTTCTCGTATATATGCCAGAGGAAAAGCACACAGACAACATATGAGCAAGTTATTAATCCTTTGTGCTTTGCCAGCACTCAAGTAATGGCACACATATTGAAGTAAGTGTGCTTCTGAAATAATGCCTGCATAGAATGCATAACTAGGCTTTCATTGTTGAGATGGCCTGTAAAACCTGGACTGTTTGTCAAAACATTAAATAATTTCTAAACCTATTATTACAAAAAAAACCAAAAACCAACCTTCAAAACCCAAAACAAAAAGCCCAAACAAAAAACCAACCAAACAATATACACAAAAGAGTAGGCCATTATTTTAGTATAAAGTAAAAAATGCAGAAATCAATATTCACATGTTTTAATCAAGACATTATTGGATAATACGTTAGACTGCCAGTGGTGCCTTCTTGTATATACAGATACATAAATCCTTCTTTTTCTTTCAATACCAGAGCAAGACCTTCTCTGTAAATACCCAACCTCTGCCAAGTGCCAAAAAAGCAAATGCTGGTGATAATGTTTGGCATCTCACAGCAGAACCAAGGATTTTGACAACAGAAGGAATCAAGTAATTTTTTCACCTGTCCATTTGTTTCTCCAAAAAATAACACAAAGCTTAAAACACCATGAGATATTCCAGCTGAGGCACCACCTCCTTTTAACATTACAAGCTCTTCTACCTTCTGTCACTGTAAGTGAGCACACTCTAAAAGGCTGCAACTTGCAGATCAAAGTCAATTCTAGCTGCAATTGAAATCAGTTACCTCCCACGCAGGGACATTCTCTCTGAACTTCTCATTCACCATACAGCAGATTGACATTAAATATGCCTTACTGGACACCTCTGGAGAATAATTCACCCATAGGTAATTTTCAAGGTACTGACTGTGAAGAGATAAAGAGTATTTCATTAGTTGCAGCCACCCACATAATCTGTCACTCATTTAAAGAAGCAGTTATCCACAAGGTTTTTTTTTTTCTCCTTTCCCTGAAAGCCATCTTCATAGTTTGTGAATAGTTCCTCAAGTTACCTCTCATCTAGGTCACTGAAGCAAAACTTGTTAGACTTAATAACTGATGACATTAACAATGTTCACAGAAAGGACAGGAACCTCTGACTGCTGACATACAAATTCCAGAAGTCCCTTGCATACAATTTGTTAGTGTTAATCCCCTAGCCATAACTTACATTTTCTCTTCTACGCTTTTTCTAATTAAGATGCCAAAAACTGAGGGAAGTTTGTCCTTTTGTACTGATACTAACTTAGGGACTCGAGCCTTTCTGAAACAAAGAATGTACCTCAAGCAAAATACATCTCATGTTTTTCTTAAGATCTGAGAGATAAAAGAACCAAACAGAACATAAAATACTGTAACATAAATATTTTCAGTACCACATCTTTTTAGATATACTCCATAAGTTCTTCCAGGAAAGTCTAAGGCAGTTGTAAACTACTGCTTAAATAGATTTCCATTCTTTTTCAAGAGAAGAAAACGTTAATGATGCTGCTGCAGCACAGTTAATTTTTAACCATCCAAAAACTTCCCTTATTTCAGTGAGTTCTGATTTAAGGCTTAATGACACATTCCAAATTACATAACCAACTTTCTCACTTATTCATACTATCTTTCTTGGTGCTCCACTTACACAAGAAATTGAGAACCATAAGACAAGACACTCTGAGATATTACTTACATCTCAGGAAAAGAGGAAAATTATTTCCTCTTTAAATTAAGCTCTCCTCACTTAATTTTCCTCAATATGGAATTCAAGGTCGTACAAAGTATGAAAAAATACACTACCTTCAAACTGTCTTAATGCCCTGCATTTGCTTCTTACCTTCACGGGTTCCTTTGAAAAAATAACTCCAAATTTCCCTCCCATTAGCTTACCTGAATTCAAGAAGCATTATCTTTCTAATCGCAAACCTAAAAAGGAAAAATTAATCAATTACCACAGGAAAGAAAGCCTCCCACACACAGCTGCATGGAAAATGGCTATATTTTCCCTTATTTCATTATATAAGGAAACTTGTAGAAACACTCAGTAATTATTTCTGTCCTGACATTTCCATGCAATAGCAACCACTTGAATGTAGAAGTAGCTGCTGTAGCACTGTGGAAGCTAAAGCTCATAGAGATTCATTAAGCAATTAAATTTACATTTTAAAGAAATTAATATAGTTTTTTTAAATATGAAGACACCATTTCCAATAGCCTTGATGACACAAACTGCTAGCAGCTGAGAATGTCTCCTGGAAAACTACAATTATATATTTAATCTGTTCATAATGGTTTCTTTTTTTCTTAGGGATTGGAAATGGAAGTTTGCTTTGACTCCAAATGACAAATTCTTAGATTGCTTTCATACAGGAATAATACAGAGAATTCTCTGCAGAGCTCAATGTTCCCCAAAAAGCTACAGTTACAGTACAATTCATTGGAACTAGACATTCCCTTCAGGAATCTGGCAAGAGCAGCCAGAACAGAGAAGGAAGCTAGAGGCAGTGCACTCTGTAACAGGTTTTTTTCTTTACATTCCTTAGTGACAAAAGAAGAGATCAGCTTTCTATAGCCACCACAACAAAACCAACACAAAAGACAACAGATTATCAGGTAAAGGGTCTGAAAGATATCAACTCCAGCCATCACACTTAAGGTTTATAGGCTTAGGAACTCTCTTGTTACCACATTCAGACTTTGAAATACCATAATGATTAAATTACATAAAGGCACTTGAGAAATTTTCATCAGCTTTCAACATATAGATGAATTTTAAAGTATTCCATCAAACATTAGAAAAAACTCCAATACGGATAATGTTGGAATGGTGATAAATAAGAGAAAGCAACTGGTGTACTTACTTTGACCTGACAATTTCTTTTGTATATATATCTTCAATGACCTATGGAAAAAGATAATTTGTAAGATAATTTTATATATCCACTAACATGATTCAAAATGCATTAAGACATTTTACTCCGAGTTAGTTACTCTCTGCTTACTGCTCTGAAAATACTTTCAATAAATTTTTCCAGTGAATGGAACAATCTGCACTATAAGTTGTGACAGACACACTTTGGCATCACACGACAGAGATGCAGTTCAGCTGTTTATGTACATCCAGTTCTAACAATTACAGACAAATTCTATCACAAATATTAAAAGATAAACTGAGGCTAAATAGGGAGATTTAGGCAACCATCCACAAGGAAAAGAAACTTAACGCTTAAGTACCCTGCAGTACATAAAACCAACACATCATGCCAAATTTTAAATATTCAAAATGCACATATCCATCAGAATGGCAATAGTTGTCTGATGGAAGCTCACCAAAGAAGCTTTTAGAAAGAGCACAGTCCAGTAATACCTGCATCTTTCATCCCTGTTTGATTTCTAAAAGTAGAACCACCTCAAACATCTTTTAACCTCAAAGGAGATGCTCAAAAGTCTTTTACCTTCATAAATTCTTGGCCAAAATAAACTGAATAGCACACTGCATGCTACAGCTCACCCTCCTAACAGTGCCTACCTTTATAAACTACAAATGCGTAACAAATTACAGTGTCTCAAGCAACAGCTGACCTTCCAAGCAGTCTCCTATAGTCTCATATAAAACAAACAACACTAAATACTGGCACATCATGGAATGGTTGATCCTCATTCTTTTACACCCTCCAACAAAATTCCAGTAGAAGTAATTACCTTTACATCAAAAGACAATGTTTTCTTCACATGTGGAGCCCAGTATTTATTTGCTAACTGCACAAGAAAAAGAAAAAAATATTAAATACCTACATTTTCATGTCAATGATACATCGCTACAACACATCCTATCCCATCCTCTTTGTTTCACTTTATTTCTCTAGTTACAATAACTACAAGTTACAATATTATGTTTTCTAACAGCCATGCTTATCAACCATTTAAGGCTTTTATGCCTAAACCTCTTTCAACAGAAATGCAATTCTTTGAAAAAATTTCAGATACATAGACTGCCATCTAAAAAACATTTCCATTCTTAACTTACATCTAACAAATCCATCAAAATTAAACTATGATCCTTCAGGGACTGCAAATCCCAAATGGCAAATGATTATGCTTCCTTGAGGAATCTGACAAGTAACTAGAGAATACGTATATTAAAGTCTAGCATTTTAAGGCTCCTTGCTGCAGCCATCACTTTACCAATACTCCTGAGCGACGATGACAAGAGCTTCCTATGCAACTTTATTTACACTTCTTTATGCTTTGGAAGAGGAAGGAGAGCAGAAAAAGAAAACAAAGGAAAAAGAAAAAGACGTCTTGTGGGAAATCACTTAAAACTCTCAGCAAGGAACTCTGGGCAGCTTTTCACACGTTAGAACACATCGCCTTACAGCGATGCACAGGGTACCGCAGCGCTGCTTTGGACAACCCGCTGCTCGGGAGGCGCGGCGGGAAATGCCCTCCCGAACACGACAGGAGCGTGCATCTCTCGTCAACTACAACCAAGCAACACCCCGTCCCCATCACCCGGTGCCTACAAAGGCAATTTAAACACCGAGGCGCCGGAAGGTCCCGCTGAGCCCCGGGAGAGGCGGCCCGGAGGCGCCACCGCCCTACCTGTGTCACGAACTCCGCGTTGATCTGCGACACCGTGGGCGCCACGATCTTCTTCGGCGGGGCCGAGGGCGCCGCCGCGGCCGTGGCCGCCGCCATGGTGCCGCCGCTGGGGCCGCCCGGCACAGGCCTCGCTCCGCGCTCAGGCCGAGGGCGGGATCTCCGGGCCGGGAGCAGCGGAGGCGGGAGCGCTTCCGGGACCGGGAGGGCCGGAGCGGCCGCGGGNNNNGCCGCTCCCTCCCCGCTCCGCCGCCGTTCTCTCCCTCCCTGCCGCTCCCTCCGTGCCGCCGGCCGGAGCTCAGGTGTTGAGCGGCTGCGGGGAAGGATGCCGGGCGCTGTCAGCGCTGCCGCGCTCAGCCTTCCAACGCTCAGGAATCCGCTTAGGGGGACTCCTGTTTTATGTATCGCTTAGAGCGCAGCTTTCTGACCATCCAACGTGGACAAAACACGCTCTTTTTAACATCAAACAATTGCCACCGACACCTGAGCGCGGGTGAGCGCTCTGTCCCATCCACAGACCCGTGATTAAGGCCATTTGCTTAAGAGTTGGACAGGACGATCCTTATGGGGTCCCTTCCAACTCGGAATACTCTGTGAATATCTTTAAATGTATGGAGGAAAGGCAAAGGTACAAGGGGGAAATTGCATGCTCAAGGAAGTCAACAGTTTGGTAATGCTTAAGAATGGTTTGCAATTAACTTATTCTTTTTGGTAAACAGATTAATTAAGGAGAAAATGAACAGACTCCCCAGGGAAGTTACTGTGCTTTGTTTCTGGGCTCATTATCCATCACCTACTGCTTGAGTGCTTTAAACTTCCAGGCAGGTCCCATTGAAGTCTGTTTGAATATGACCTCCTTTGTTTTCATATCAAGGTGATCTCCATTTCATTTCTTCAAGCAGAGGTTAAACTAAATATTCTTTTTGAAGTTGAATTAGAATGTACAATGGGAATGGGAAAAGTAATGACAGTACCTTGAATAGGATCAGACAATGGCTGCATTCAAATAAATATGCCTACTGCATGCCTTTACTTTAGACAATCCAAAAGGATGAAAACTGGTAAAATTTAAAAGTTACCAGTAGCAAAATTTTAAATAAAAAGGATTGAAATTGAGGCTACAAAATAGTGATAAAAAAGGACCAAGGAATTACATTACCTATAAATATAGCCTGAAAAAAGGAAAGTTTCTGAACTGGCTTCCAGATGGAAGCCAAAAGTTTGATTTGTGTTAAGATGGGACAATTATGACAGGCAAGTGCATTTTGAACTGTGTAGTTTTTGTAAAAAAAACTATTGTGAATTTTCTAAAACAGCCTTGCAAGACTAACCTAAATCTTCCAATTATGATGGATCATCAGGCCTGTGTCAAAACCCACAAATTTCTGAAACCTCAAGGAGGAATCCACATTTACCTAACTTTTGGCATTTGGGTGTCCCAGTGAGGAGGTCAGTTGTCTTCACTCTCACTACAATGTGGCAACAGAAGTCATCTAAGTGTTCTCATTCTCTGAAGGAGCTTCTGATATCAGAAACAAATATTAGATGCCTAATGTTGGGCAGTATTATTGCATCCCTCAGTGAAAGTGTCAAATAAAGTGACAAAGATCCCCTCCCTATAAATATTAATTTTTTCTCTATAAAGGGTATTGTTTATTTAGAGAGTGCTGGGACAATAGGACTCCAAATGAGTAGCAAAAGTATAAATTAGGGCTTTGGAAAAATACATTGCTTTCATCCTCAAGAGCAGGGGAACCTTTAAAGAGCTGTGGTGAGACTAAGCATGACACCAGTGCTGTACCTTTGTCCCCATCTGCAAATCTCACCTCAGCTCACAACTGTCTGTTTAGACTGGTCTCTTGAATTCCTGTGCTGTTTCCCCCAGAGTGGAGGCACATCTGACACCTTCCACTCCAAACTCCTTTGTAATTGAAGAGAAATAAAACCCTGTACCCCATCATCCCAGCAGCCTTCTGTGAAGTTCTCCATCTTTCTGTACTCATTGGCTTAACATGTCAAGAAAATCAAATATTCCTTTCAAAAACCTGTTAATTCATTCATGAAGACATGTATTATTTAAAAGTCACATATTTGAGTAGATGCAGTTTTCAAGACTGTTTTCATTTCCAGGCTGCATGCAATCCTGGTCAATTTATATTCCATGCTGCTTTCTTGCTTAATTAGCTCCTCTTGTTTTGGATGCTTCCCCTTCTATATTGTTGTAACCAGGAAAATCTCATTTTCTTTGTAAACCATGTAAGCCAAGGTCATCAGTAAGCTGGCCATTGCTTTTATTTCAGTTATACTCTCCTGGGCACAGTTCCACCAGAACAGGGAGTACCTAGGGATAATCAGCAGGGGTTGAGTCTATGTTCTCTATTTTCTCCTTTTAGATTATTTTAGATTCTACCGAGGGTCAGAAAATATTAATCCCTAGCAACAAAAACGCCAGATCTTCTTAGATAAAGGTTTCAAACATTAATTGATTTTGTTTGTTACTGTTTTAGGAGCATCAGTGAGCCATGACCAGTGAATTCAGCAAATTTGGCAGTGCCATAGGTTCAGCAAGGCCATACTTCTAATATAAACACTGTCTCACTTTTGACTGTTTGTATATCACACAGAGATTTAGACTTCAGCTTCTTAGACATAAATAAACTCTGCACTAAGATGCAGACTCTACGGATACCACCTTGCACCTTTATATACTCTGGTGGGAAAGTTTTGTTCAGAATGATGTAAAAAATACCAGCGCTGTACTCAGTGTGCAAAATGGCATTATCTTCTAGTCCTCCAATTTTTCAAAATTATAAACAGGCGTCTTGTCTGGTGAACAACTGATGTGTTCTCCTCCAAGGAGGCATTCTGCTGGGACAGATGATTCCCTCAGCCTGGTCACTGCAGCACAGCAACAGTGACTATTCCTCCCTCTTTGACCTGGAGTGATGGAGTGGCAATCACATCTCTACTGTCGTCTGTCCAGGGGGCCAGGGGAACAGAACAAACAATCCCCTGACATAAGATGGAATTGAAGATATCAAAACCTTCTTTCCAGGGTAGAGACTGTTCCCTCATAGTGAGGGCATGCTAACACTCCTCTCATAAAAGAGAGAAGCATCTCACTGACTGAGAGCATTGCTCCTGCCCCATGCTCTCCCATCCAGGGGTTGTTCTCTTGCTGGTCCACTTGTACAGTTTCAAGCTGGGCATAAAGTTCCAGTATGTGACCAAGGCTCTTGAATCTTTGGCCTCAATTGTTTCTTCATAGAGACACTGGGACCTGATACACCGAGACTCTTCTTCCTTCCCAAGGCATTGACTGTGGCTGTACTTCCCATTCCAACAGCAGTTTTTTCTCTTTTCTGAATATACTGAGTACCCTTAGTGTTTCTTAGCCCATGTGTTCTATGACTCAGAGGCCGAGGGAAGTTTACATTCCCTTTTCAAAGCAAGCCATGAGTGTTCTGACAGCTATGTTGTGTGTGCAGAAAGTCAAAACCAGCTAAGTTTTGATGGCTGAATTGTGCTTTCTCTGTGCACAACTTACAAATATTGAGGTGGTCCAGGTGGTTTTTAATAGAACCATGCTTCTCAGGATGGGGGTCAAAATATCTGGGATGCACCTCACCACTGTATGGGAATGTGTTAACTTAAATCATTGCATTATTCTATGTGTGTACACTCAGCTTTGGGGAGGTACCTAACTGCACACTGCACACCTTAATTTAAAACAGATGAATCTCAGCCTGGGTGACACTAAGCCATATGTTGGGTAGGTTTCCTGTGAAGTGAGTCTGTAAAGCTTAGGAGAATGCATCGCTTTAAAATCAGCTTTTATCTTAGTTTATTGACTTTTGCACATACACATGAGATTTTTCAAGAGGCATCCCTCTGAAAAGCTCTGAAACCGAAATCTCCACATGGGAATTTCAAGTGTCATCATGCATCATGTATATATACCAGCTTGCAATTACAACTTACTATGAATATGCAATATTTTGAAATATTTCTTGCTAAGTTATATGAAATAAGTTTTTGAAAGGCATATAAATAGAATAATATGTACATTAAGCAAAGAAGACCTGAAATGTCTATATCTCTTACCTGTTGAAATTATAAAAGAAATAATTTGATTTAAACCTGCTTTCAGGTAAATAAAATTTGGAAATTCTTCTCAAAAAGGATTAGAGGAATCCTTTAACATGTAAAAAGCTTAGGCACAGTGACAGGGGGTTATTACTTTGGTTATAGCTCATCCATAGCAGTTAATATTCATATAAACTAAATGTTCAGTCTGTTCATTACAGCTTTAATTCAATCATGTCACGTTGGTTTTACTATTTTATTTATGTGCATTCTTCTAGTCCAAGACTTTTGTCACTATGTTAATCTCATTAAATATGTGTACTTCCACTCAGTAAATATGGGTACTTTCAAAAATGATGCCTCAGTTTAGTAACAGATGCTTCTTAAAATATTTAGAATTTTAAAGTGTAAAGAAGCCATCAGTAGCATTCTGATTTGTGTATAAATATTTATTTAGCACACATTCTGGCCAATGTACTGCCCTTGATTTTTGTGCAAAACTTACAGTAACTTCAATGGATATTCCGAGCTCATGACTAGAGGAAAATATGGTTAATTCAGCAACCCAGCTGCTTTTATATCCCAGAATAGCAAGCAGTGTCTCTAGTGAAGGAGATGGTGAAAGAGGAGACTTTGTGTCATCCTTAGCTTTCTGTTGCTGGGCTCACATTTGGGTAACAGCTCAAGTTAGGGCAGACTCTGGACTATTCTAATTCTCTTCCAAGACTTCTAGCTAGGTTCCTGCCAGCTGAGGGAGAACAGTGACAAGAAATTGAGATCAATGGTCAGAAAAGCTCTAGCAATATTTGCTAAAAATCCTGTGAGAGGCTTTTATGTGATGAAGTTTCTATGTGGAAAAAATTAATATGAAATAAATCTGCTTGATGGAGAAATTTCATCACTGGAATGAGATTTTAAGGCAAATAATTTCTTTTCTGCTAGTCCTGGCATGAGACGTACTATAGAAATTTGGGTCTATTTGCAGCATCATTGTAAAAGTACATTCTTGATCACATCTCTTTTCTCACAATAAAGGAAAAGAATACACATTGCAGACAAAACTGTAACATATTAGATATGCAGCATAAAACTCAATTGAGACAGCAATTCTAACATGCTGAGAGCTAGCTCTAGTTTCCTAAAGCTTTCATCCTTGCTTTTCTCTGTATTTTCTAGGTTTTTGGTAGACATTTCCATTAGCATTTCAGGATTTTAAAGGAGTATAAAATGGCAATAAAACAGAATACCTACTGAAAACAGCAAATTCACACCTGTGAAATACCAAAAAAAAAGTTTTGACTTTTAAAAATTCCTTTTATTGAAAAAACCCTTCTACTGTAACATAAACAATATTACTCAACAAATCATTTTAGCTTATTAGCAAATAGACATTCTTCCTTTGCTAATTGCATTAGCATCAGACACATTATTAAAGACCTGAGGGGATTCCTCCAGATCTATTCTCACCACTCAAGTACCTGCTATTTTTAAGACCCAGTGTATAAAATACAAGATATAGTACACTACAGCAAACAAGGTTGCCAAGATACTGATCCTAGGTTGCTCTCAGTGTCATGAAAAAATCCTAATCTGTTTTGATCTTAAAATTATCCTCAAATTGGCTGCTGCACTTAGGGTGTCTAGATAGCTTAGCACATTTCTGCTTCATTTAGTAGGACTATTGTCACTAACAGGACTCTCTCTGCTCTGCTGTATTTTCAGGATTATCTTAGATACTAGAAATTGAGGAAATCATCTGATTTTTTGTGGGTCAGCAAGCTGTTTTTGCAAAAACATACTAGGGATTAAAATTAATATTCAAAAAAATGCACAGATAAAATAATGCCACTTAGCATCCAGAAAGGGTTTTCCTTTATGTCAGTAGGATTTGAGTGCAGTGCATTAGGAGTACAAAGGGGAGACACCACGCATAGCTGTCTTCTTTAGTTTAGAAATAGTCTTTTAGTTTTTCAAATAGCAGTGGCCACGGAATTCTGTTTGCCTTCCTTCACTATGTCAGGAAGGCACATTCCAGTGCCACAGGCAAAGCTGGACAGTCACCATATCCATGTGCTCCTAGTACCTGACACAGCCAGATGACTTTGAGACTTTGAGGTAGACTTTATGGTCTACACCATCACCAGTCAGCTTCTCACATCTTCCTGCACTCACACTCTCAGGCACTATTGTACAGGCCAAGGCAGCACCCGTGCAACAGCCAGCTCCACGACTCGGGCTGGAACTCCCAGAGCCATACAGATGGCACCAGGGACACTGCAGGGATCCCAGCCAAGGGGAAAAATATTCAGCCACATATCCAAATCATGTCGAGTGTAACACTCAAGTCACACGTAAGGATATCCTGGGAGCAGTCAGGAACTGGAATGGCAGAGAACAGAAGTAAAATAGCATTCAGAGACTCATGACAACTCAGCACTTTCATGTTAGAATAACAGTTTATGAACAAGGAGATATCAGTTCATTTGTGAGTGATTTTGTTGTCGTAAGACTGATTTTTCATTCACTTGCATGGAATTTGAAGATTCACTTTTTTAACAGATGCTGGAAAAAGAGCTGTTTAAAAGCTGCTTGACAGAACTAATCATTATATGAAGAAATACAACTTATTTGCTTAACCTGGAGAAAGAACATTACAGGAGAGCATAGAAAAGTCACTTCTGTAATTTCAATTTTCCTTATGATAACTGCCTCTCAGACACATCTCATCCACAGCCATCAGACCATAAAACCAGGCTATTAAGTTAAAATTTACACTTTAAAAATCCACAAAACCTTGTGCGAGGAATATGAACCATTACCACTTCAGTTATTTAGGAGGCCTGGGCATTTTCAACATCATTACAAGGGGCCATTAGATGGACCAAATCCATAGTCTTTATTGATTTAAGTCATCCAACTGTACTTAGGTAAGTGTTACTCAAATGAGCTACTATTGAGAGATTATGACTTTTGGAGTTTTACATTTATACTAGGAGGCAGCCAGGAAAACTAAACATTAGCTCCAGCATCTTGGTTTGAAGCCTAAGGTGTCATTAACTTCAGTTAAGTTTTTTTTTGTGTCTATCTCCCATTTGCCTCACTAATTTACTTGTTGGCTCTGCGTGTGTGAGAGCAGACCACAGCTGAGTGAGAAACCCAGCACACAGTGAAAAGCAGTTTCAGTGACTGAACAGTTTTTCTGTGGTTTATTATTGCTTTTTTCCTCTTTTGAATTTTACTGTAGACATATATAGGAATACTTATATATGTATGTTTTACGTTCTGCAAACCTTGTGTGGGGATGCAGCTTTCACCTGCACACACACCTTGGGCAATCTTATGGTCTCAGAACTGCTCCTTGAGCCTCAGCCTTGACAAACAGCACTGGGGCTGAGCTCCTCTTGAGCTGATCAGAAATACCATTTCTTCCCAGGAACTTATGTTATCTAACAAGCTCCTGGGTTTTTACCAACGGCCATAGAGACTTATTTTTCTTGCCTGCGTAACAACACAAGTGTTGTTACAATTTTTTTTTCCCAAACTTTCCAGGAAAGTTACTGAGCTGAATTTCATCCAGGAAGGAAAGTTACTGGGACTAAAGGCAACTCCCTAGCAGCCCTATAAACAGCAGTCCTAAGTCAGACCCTTGGAGCTCTCCCCAAGCACAGTGGGCTTCAGCCAGCACTTGCCCTCTGAGTGGGATGGCTCCCAGCTGGTGAACTCTCAAGCTGGCTGTACTCTGAGGACTGCACTGAACACCACTGCCAGAGCCTGGGCTGATAGCCCACATGCTCAGCCCTTTGCCCACTGAGGAGATGCTATGGCATCTGACATGAGAACTTCACTGCACTTGGGGGAGGTTTTTCACAGCTGTATACCCTGGACATACTCCTTTAGTCCTCTGCATATGTGAGTGTGAATTTGCTGAAGCAAACATACTATGAATGCTGCTCTCTTGGATTCTGAAGTACATTAAATTTGTGAGTTAGGCTTGTGAGTTACTGTAGTGCTATTTAAATTCTACAGAATCTTTGGAAAATTGTTTAAATTAAGTGCTTTTAAGTGCTGTTACTTTAGGCCTAAACTGTTGGTCAAATCTAGGGCTAATTTTAGCAAGGGTCTCCCCACTGAACCTTGTGACTCAATTGGAGGGTCCTCCTTATTTCTTTTACTTTACCCTTTCCCACCCTTAGCCTTTTTCTATCACCAGCATCCACACAGATAATTTTAGACTGATTTTATTTATAGATTGATTTAAATTTTTGTCTGATTTTTGCCTGTGTGCTTCAACCATCTAGTGAGTAGTAGAGTGAACGTTGCCAACAAACTTTGTTGTGCTTTCACTTTTACATTAAATCTGCTTTTGATGATACCTTTGCTGCTGATTCTTTGAGCCACCTAAAACAGTAATTTGTGACACATGGCAAGCATGAACATTTTAAAGGTATCCACAGCCACATCTAGAGAATGGATGATGTGATCAATTAGTACTGCAGTTGCGTAATTTGTCTTCCAAAAATCCTTTTTACCTTTTTTTAATGCTTGTTTTAAAATATTTGACCCTTCTTCTATTCCACACAAAACAACCTCAGGGCTAGACCCATGCTATTGGAGCTCTCCTCATTGGAGCTCATTGTTAACACAGAACCCATTGTTGTCCTCTGTAGAATATGCTTTGGTTCTGCAGTCTCAAAAAATCCACTACTTCAGTACTATCAGATTATTAATATTAGCCATCAGTTCATTCTAACAAAACTACAGGCAATGTTTCTGCCACCAAAGATACTAAAAAGATTGATGGCTTGAACTTGTCTTGAAGCATTACGAAAAATGACTGACATACTAATGTACAAGTGTTCCTGTGAACACAGAGAAAACTGTTCTAGCTCAAATTCTCAAAGATACCGGAAGAATTTTATTGTTGACTTCAAAGGACACAGGATTTCAATCTCAGGATTTTTCTCTTCTGACTCTTAGAAACCATTTAACCCCTCTCTAGCTAGTTTATGGAATAATCCCCATAAAATCATGAACTTATACTGACACAAAACTTTTTATGAAGGGATGGAGAGCCAGACAGACATTGTGGCTCTGAAATCCAAGCCCGAAGATTTCACTGCTTTCCAAATTCATCAGACAGTAACACTTCCCACAAATGTCTATTCATCCCTCAAAAGTATCTTTTTGTACTACTTTACCTTCATTTTACTTAAATTGATATTTTCAAAACACGGAAGTTTTGTGTTCTCTAAACATTATCCTCATAGCATTTTTAAATGGATGTAACTCCTTAAGAAAGATGTTATTATCTTTAAACACATTCACATTTTATAACAAAAAATATCTGAAACCACACCTATTGTTCTAATATACTATTGTTCTAATATAGTAACTTATTTTGATATGCAGTCTTTTCTGCGTGATGAATGTTAGGTAGTTTCAAAACTCTGGTTTGCACATAAAGCACACTCTCAAAATACAATATAAATAAAATAGTTTATTACAAGTATTTTAAAAGAGCTCTACAATATGCTTTCAAAACATTTTATACAGAATTTTGTCTTTCAATATGAAACAATTCACACAGGGAGAAAAAAAATCTCAATATAGAACTATAATCATCATTAATATACTGAATCTGTCATACAAAAAGCATAGTAACTACAGACTTTTTCTGAGTATTTTCCCTGGTTTTATTCTTGCTGAAAATGGAAAAGAGTAACATGTATGAGACTAAAACTCCTTTTACCCTTCATATTCACCAAGTACCACAAAGTTCATGCCATTTCAAAAATAAAAAGAAATCAAACCCATTTTACTTAAATAAATATGGTTCTATTTAAATACTAAAAACAATGTAATGTATCTTTACAATGTCACATATCTTATGTTAATTTAGAAACGGGAATAAGAACGTCAGGATTCAACTATTCAAAAGTTGCATCACAAAGAAAGTATCCTAAAAAGTAGTTTATTCAGAGGACAAAAAAAAAATAATTCTTGTTTATTATGTATGAAGCTCCACTGCATTTGCACTTCTTGCCAGCCCCATTGGCACAATGGACAAAACCATCTAGTTACCAGAAAGTATAACTACAGATTCTATTAATACAAAATCAGAATGACTTAATTTTAGCTAAAAGTAATTTTCAGTCTCTTACATTTAATGTAATGAGAACATGACTTCCTGACAAAACTGCTCATCTGAGTTATTATCACCATCTTAGAGAACATTTCTTTTACTGGTTCACTATGTATGCTAGAAGGAAAGGAGACTGAACAGATCGTAAGCCCATTTGTAACCTTAATGATAATTTCTTGTCTTCTTTTCTTACAGAAAAATAGTTCAGTAAAGTATAAATTGGCCAAAAAATGCTAGAGAAGGCAAGGAATTTACAAGGAAGTGGAGTTAATGAAGTGATGAAATGGATAAATTGATTACAAATCCTAATATGACAACATTGTCTCCTTGTATTTTATATAAAAAGAGAAATGATCTAATTCCTCATGTATAGCTCTCCAAGCACATTAAGTGTAAATAATAAAGCAGGTTTTTTTCTATCCTATAGGAAATAAAATGTTCTATAACGCCACATCAACATTCTCCTCATTGAACTTTCTCCCCTTTTTATACTCTCTTCTATCTAAAAATAACCATTTTTTTCAAAAGTATGTTATAAATACAGAAAGAATCTTTTGCCTGGTACATATGGGGAGCCAGAAGAAATTAAAAGAACATTTTTTTTTTATATTCTCAAAATCACCTTTTTGTCTTTACTTTTCTGATAGTTTGGAAGTGTTACAATTTCCCATCTAGCATTTTATGTTCAGTGATAATTACCTTATTCATGGAACTTTGCAGATTGCTGCAACATTACTGACACAGCATGAATCTGTATTTACATATTAATTTACCCAAAGGGAATGCAAAGAGTGTGTGTGGGTTTATTGCATTTTTTAAAAAACATCTCAACATGAGTACCTCACAAATTATATCAAGTAGACAGTTCTGAAGACAGTAAATTAACTTCACCTGGTCATATATGTAATAGAAAATATAATCCCCTTCAGTTAATTGTTTGGCCTAATACAAATACTTTATAATTATGCAACCAAAACTTTTAAAAATTCTTTCATAAGACATTCTCCCGTTTTGATAAAGCTAACACATTCTCTGCTGGTTCCTCAGTGGAACTAAGCTTTAAGCTCTCTTTAAAGTGAATAAGGTGGTGTCTTTTCAAATGTGGGGCCTGTCTGAATTTTTTTCCACAAACTAAACATTCAAATGGCTTCTGTCCAGCATGCATTAGGTGATGTCTTTCAAGCTTAGAAGGAGACTTAAAAGTTTTAAAGCAGATACTGCATTGATATAATTTGTTAACAGCTTCACTTTTTTCAGTACCTTCAGCAAAATCATGCCAATAGCTGTAACAGCTTTGCTCTGTTTCCAACAATTTACTGCACAAATACGGCTGTGGGTTTCTATTGCTGGTGTCAAGAACAAAATCCCCCGACTCGATTTCAACTTTGATTTCAGCTGCTTGGTTTGACTGAATCAGCTCAAATTCTTGAAAGCCAGATGGCTGTGAAGGTGTTTGAGAATAACCTGAATAACCCACAGGCTGAGAAGACTTAAATTCAGTGTGATCTCCTTGATGATTGAAAAGTTTGTTCAGGTTTTCAAATTCTACCTGGCAAACAGGGCTTTTACAGGCTCTCTTTTCAGTATGGGTGAGCAGATGTCTTTTTAAGTGAGCTGACTGTCTAAATGTCTTCCCACAAACATTACAGCCAAAGGGCTTTTGTCCCGTGTGTATAAGATAATGTCTTTGAAGTTTGGATGAAGATGGAAAAATTTTTTCACATCTGTCACATTTACACACTTTGTGCCTGTTATGTACATTTTTAGCAGAAGATGAAAAAGCACAGTGAAGTACTTCTGGATTATCAAAAAAACTATCATTTGACGAACCATAAAAAGCATCATCTTTATTATCCAGCGAGCCATTGACGTTTAACACGCCTTCACCAGGAAGCACACCTTTTAAATTAGTGCCCAAGTCGGGAGGCTGGGGGGACTCTTGCCAAGGCAATGGCACAGCAAAGGCTCTTTTCATCCGATTACAAACGGAGTTGTGCGCGTCACGCCTGCCCCGGCAGGCCTTGGAAGCTTTAGTGGACACATGCTGATCTCTAGCTGTAACCAGGTCAGGACTTCCACCGTGACCTGATTTGGTTTTTTTTCTGTCAGTCAGAAAAAAATCTGTTGCCTTTCCTCCAGTATGCTTCAGTTTCATCAGGGTCTTATTTTTCCTGTTGACTGTGTGTCTGCATGCTGTTGTACTATTATTTGAACTTCTGCTGTCTTTTGAATAACATTTGTGCAAATTTAGAACACGCTCTGTTTCAAAACACTGCTCACATGCTGGGCACTGAAAGGGTACAATGTAAATTGAGTGCACATCATGTGGGTCATTCTCCTGTGACTTGTGTGTATCAGCATACTCTAAACCATCCCATCTTCCTTCCAAAACATTGTGTGGTCTGGGATATTTAAGAGTCTTTGCTTTGCATCCAATATTGGGGAAAGTCTTATTTCTGACATGAAGCTGCTTATGCTTCATGAGTTTGCTCTGTATTTTAAATCCCTTCTGACAAAAACAGCACTGAAAAGGCCTTTCTTCTGTGTGTGTGAGCTGATGAATTTTCAAGTGTGTTGACTGTCTGAAAGATTTGCCACATGAAGAACACTTAAAAGGTTTCTGGCCAGTGTGAATAAGGAAGTGTCTTTCTAGCTTGGATCTCGATGGAAACGTCTTGTTACATGATTCACAAGTGTGAGTTTTCTTCTTCCTCCTTCTGGCACCCTGCAGATGATCTGACTTGAGACACTGATGCAGCATCCACCTCTCTTCAGTTCTAAAGGGTTTCCAGCACACAGAACAATGAAATATGCCACAAGTGACCCTGTCTTGCTCAGAATTCACGTAGTTTTCTGCTTGCTTTGTATCATTCTCGTAACTTTCATTATGAAGCTGCTGATGCTTCAAGAAAGTGATGACATTTTTGAAGTTTCTGTAACAAACAATACACTTAAAAGGCAGATTATGGGTTAACTGATGCCTCTCTAGGTGGACTAGCTGCCTGAATGTTTTACTGCATACATGACATTCAAATGGCTTTTGACCAGTATGTATGAGATAATGCCTAGCTAATTTTGATGGAGTTTCGAACTGTTTGTAGCACATGTCACAAATATATGGCTTTTTCTTGGGTATCTTGACGGCTGTTACACAATGCTGAACTTTTAACATTTTTAAAAGGTAATTACACCTCGCCTACTCTTAATTTCTTCAGATAGGTATTTCAAGTGAAATCATCAAGTGCACACTAAGATGGAAAGCTGTAGAAGTAGCAAATTTTCTTAGGAGAGATATTCTTAAATCCCACTGGTCCCTAAAATAAGAAAGAGAGTATTATTTAGCCTATATTAATACATAATTGCCTAAGCTTGTCTCTTGTTTTCTACATAAGATACCAGAAGTATCTAGATTAGTACACTCTTGATTTAATTTAGCTTACAGAGTGATCACTAGTTACAAGATACAGAAAAACTAGATTACTTTTCAGAAGAAAAACAAGTTTAGGTTGTCTGTGCTATAAATGCATCTGTTCTTCCAAATAATACACAGTTCAGCTACATTATAGTCATTAAAAAAACCCAAGAACTAATTGTAATAAATGTCTTCTATACAGCAATTCTAACTCCCAAATATAATATTTATGAAGATGAGAGAAAAAGAGAACGAAGTTTGCTTGCACTTCAGAAATACATTAAATGAATGCAGTGTTAGTAAAAAGAAAAACACTTAACTTCAATATAATGTTAAATTTACTATTAATGTTTCTGCATCTTATCAACTATATCCAGCAGTATAATCAATTTTGATTTCTCTCAAAATGGCAAATGCTGGAGTCAGTCAGCAAGAGCAACACACTAGCCATAAACTATAAGCATAATAAAGACAACTCCCAGAACATGGAAAAAACACAGGCTATGTTTGCTATCTCACCATAAAGCCAGAATATCAGCTTTAGGTGGTACCTAACCATGCACATACTGTGAAGTCATCATGAATACCTAGATAGTTATCATAATTCATCATAATTATTGTTTTAGTCTAAACCAAAATGATAAAATAGTTCTAATTTTCTTTGAATTTTCAACATGGAACACAGTTGGGAAAGCTACTGTCTCTCGGCTCAATGACTTAAAACAATGAAAAATATTTTGCAAGCTCCTGAGTGCATGAAGAGTTATTAAAATAGTCATAAAAACAGCAAGAAAGTACCTCCACCAGACATTTAGCCCAAGCCTTCCACTGTGAGACCAACCCATGTCTAGACAGCCAGCCTCCAAAGTGGTCTTAAAAACTTCCAGGGAGGAAGGTTCCTTAACCTCAGCAGGGCTCCTGCTTCAAAGTTTCACCTTCTAATGGAGCTTTTCCTTGCACCCACCTGAGCTGTTCTTTACTACAGAGTTATAATCAGTGTTCTCTGTCACAGCTTTATGTATTCAAAGTCTGCTTTCTCCCCTTTTGTTTTAAAACTAGGAGAATTCTGTGGTTTTCCAAATATTGCTTTCAAGTCCAAAAAAAAAAAAAAAAAAAAAATTGGTGTTTTTAATCATCTCTGGACTAATTTCAGTTGGTCATTTCATTCCTAAATTGCAGCATCTAAAAGAAATTTACTCCAGTCCACAAGCACAGTACAAAAAACAAAATAAAAATAACTTCATTATATTACCAATATAAAAGGTATAAAGGGAGCAAACTTTAAAGCAAAAGCGTAACAGTTAGCACTTTTAAGTTGCAGTATCAAACTACCACTATAATTTGTGAATTATAATCATTAGAAATGGCTTGTGTATCTCAAAGTTATTACAAATCACCCAGTCATTCAATATACCAGCAGGATAAAAAATTAATTTCTTCAGTGTCTCCCAAACTTGTCACTCCACCAAGAGATTATGTCCTTATTTTTAAAAAATTCATAAATATCCAAAATGTCTACTCAAAGTAATTACAAAGAATAAAAGCCTACTGCATTTTAAAGCAAGTTACAATGAGATTCAAGAAACATGCACAAAGACTGAAAATACCTGGTGAATCAAGATTTTTCTTGAGCTTAATGGAAAGAAAACCTTTCATGAGGTAGAATTGTTCCACCCCTAACAGATATGTTCCTATGTAACTATGGGCCTTAATAAGGAACATTTGGATGTCTGCCTTACATGTGACTGTCATTACACTGAAGAGTTTCTTAATCTCACTGAAACAGTTCAGGGTACATAAAGCAGTTGAGAAAGTCAACTTTTCCTTTCCAATTCTCTTTTCCTTTAACAGCTACTCATTTTCTGTCTTCTTTTGAAGATGCAAGAAAACACAACACTTTTAGGAGACCTCCTTTTCCTCCCAGTTGTCACATCATGTGGAAGCTGGGAGTTTAGAGAGTGAGTGTGTGACACCAAATGCTTTCTAGTTTGTGCTACCATGAAGCTAAAGACAGGCAGGCTGAGAAAAGGAGAAAAGATTCTCTGCTATGCTGAGTTTCTGTGCAGCTCAAGGCAGCCTGCATTAGCTGAGAAAGAAAACCTCCTGAGGAAGAACTGTAAAGAGTGATGAATTTCAGTTAACATACTGTCACACAGATCTAATTTACACATCAGGAAAATGCTCAAACACTATAGTGACATGCAAAGAAAAAAAGTCCAAAGTAAGAGACAGCTGTGGCACATTACACAAGGGATTTTGTATTTAGCTTATAAATTTTTTAAGATTCTATCTGGTGAATGAGGAAAATGCTCTGTAGTACAAGGTGTCAAAAGCAGAGTAGAGCTTCTTGCTGTGATCTTCTTGCCCTGTGAAAGACTGAAGGCTCAGATAAGCTAAGCTAAGGGGATGCAAGGGAAGGAGAAAGGAGCCAAGATGGGCATTACTGTGTGGCCCAAATATATTTTCAAATCCTATTTACTAAGGACAGGCATCTATTTCAGGGTGCTCTGTGCCTGGGACATCTAAGGAATAAATATGCTGCTGCTGAAGATCAAAGAGCAAAAGACAAGCTTGGAATATTGCTTCCTGCTAGCCTTCAAAGTACACAGGCTTGTCCTAATTTGAGTTAGAAAACATACCTCACTATGTGATAAGGATTTAGTTTATGGCAAAGGTCCAATTTAATATTACACTGTCACTACTTTTCATCTTGGCTGCAATGTCATGCAGAAAAATAAAATCAAGGAGTTACACAGGACACTGAAAGTTCAGAGAGGACTCTCCTAAGCAGTATTGTTTAATGATTAACTGCTTCCTTAATATTACAGATGGCAGCAAGCTGCAACAAAATGAAAACATGATGGAAGAAAGTTCTGAATTCTAATCCAGTCTTAATTAATCAGAAAAGTTCGCATTGTGGTGTTTTGAGGTTTAAAATAAAAAAAAAAAAGCTTCAACAAAAAAAAGTGAACAACCAATCAGGAAGAGGGTACTTAAATAAGAAAAAAACAAGATCTTCAATTTAGAACAGAATAATCCCCTGGTGCAGAAAAGACCCAGAGTGTAAGTTGGAACAGAGGGTAAATAAGCCAAAGGCTACCATCCACACCAGGATGAGTGAACAGATGTAAAGCTTTGAGAGGACATAAATCTTCCTTCTTTCTTACTACTGTTTAGAATTCAGTTGGAGTAGCCTATCCAGTATTAAATACTGCCCTTCAAATTGAGTCAAACATATGTACTGATCTGAATGAATGAATTCAGAGAAGAGGATCAAGAATGATCTGAGCTCAAATGCAAAATATACACGAAAAGATTAAAGTAACTGAGAACATTTAGAGGAAAAAAGAGGAGACAATTTAAAAAAATAACACACATACCCTCTGCAAGACAAAGCAGAAGAATCACTTTTAAGGAAAACAGAAATAAGCTGTTCCCCAAACCATTTACTGTTGTGAATGAAAATGGCTTCAAATTACAGTAAAAAGAATTCAAGTATATTACTGTCCTTACAGCTGCAAAATGCTTCTTAATGAGCACACAAGTTATGTGGGGAGATTGCTCTGCCTACATTGGAGGTCACCAAAGAAGGTTGTACAAACACTTCTCAAATTCCCACACTCATACAGCTAACCCTATACAAGAGAATATATTCATGCTTGTTTTTTGGTGACTCATTATTGTAATTCAAAACAAGTCATTTAGGAATTGAAAATTCAATATATTTCAGAATTTGCCAAGCAAGATTCTTCTGCATTATTATTAGTATATTTTCAAATCCTTGAGGCATGCTAATGCTTACAATTTCCCAGAAACAATTAGGTAAGAAAACAAATTATAATAATAGATGTGTGAAGAAACATAGGGTGCCTCCAGCAACACTAATGACACAAGAAGAAAGTGAAAATCGAGCTGCTGCTTAATGAAACTCAGCATGCCAGAGAGAGAGAGGAACCTGAGCACCAAGACAAACACGTTGCCCACTGGATTTCCTCACCAGCTCTCCTGAGAGAAAAGTTTAGACTGCGACAATGGGAGAACAAATCACAGCAGAAATAGAACCTTCACTCGCCAGTTACACAGAAACCAACATCAGGCATTATGGCTCCCCAAAGTTAACACCTCTCATTCTCTCCCATTTTCCTCATAACTTTCCAATACAGCCCCTGAAGCCAGCCAAAGCAAAAGATGTATGATGGTGAAGCAGGGCTAGTTTAAGAGCACACGTACGGCTCTGCTTCAGGGGCCTGAGACCTCTGGGTCTGACACCAACACTCCCCCAGCAGGACACACAAAAATCCAAGAGAAACCTCAACGCGGGGGGCGAGGCGGCCCTCACGGACAGCACACAGCACACACACACACACATATATATGCACACTCATATGCACACACACATATATGCACATTCATACGCACACACACATATGCACACACCCATATGCACCACCGCCGCCCCCGGCGCACAGCGGGTCCCTGCCGGGCCCGGCCCTGCCGCGCCTCCCGCCGCGAACGGAGCCTCCCGGCACAGCCCGGACCCGGCCCCGCGGTGCCCCGGGGCTCGGCCCAGGGAAAGGGCAGCGACAGGGGGCGAAGAAGGGAGCGACCTGGAGAAGCAGCTACCGCACCTCCACCTTCCTCATGTCTCCCGGGCTTGCTGCCGCCGAAACGCTTCCCCCGGATGGCACCGGGACAGCGGGAAACCCGGGCCGGTGCTTTCCGTTCCCCCGCGCAATCCGGCCCCGCCCGCCGCCGCCGCGGGGCCGCGGCCGGGGCCGGGACGGGGGGCGGAGAAGCCTTCATTTATGCCCACGCAGAAAATGCCCCCGGACCTGCTGATTAATTTTTACTCGGTGTGGCACGTTGTTCCGTACAAATAAGACACATTTTCTACTTCAGCAGCCTAAAAGCAAATAACTAATTCCCGGTGGTTGCAGGGTTGCAACCAGAGCACGATGGCAGAGTTACACTCTCGCTATGTGTTAAAGCCAAACCGACTGGCCTAAAAGGCCGGGAAATGGCACCTGGAGGGATGGGGGGAAAAGACGCTCGCCTGGGAACTCTAAAAACACCTTCAATAAGGTGTGCACACAAAGGTGACAGGTTCGCCTCCTCGGCAGGAGAGAGGGAACAAACAAGTGCCTGTGGGCCGAGGATGGACGCGTGCCCAGCTGTAGTCTGATCTCCCTTGGTGGCCACAGCTTGCTGAGGTTACCGCAGAGGAATGGCCAGCGAAGGGCTGAAGACACACAGAAAAAGACAGAAACTATTTGCAGTTGGGTCCTGCATCAAGTCCAGGGGTCCCCTGCCGCTGTTGGACATGCAATGACACGCACGGACACGGCCTAGTGAGAAGGCATAAAACTATTTATTACAACATCGGGCTCCGCATCTATGGTATTTCTACACAGACTAGAGATTGGAGGAGAGGGTTGACACCTCTCCCATCCCATTGGTCAAGACAACTGTCCATCAGTTGTTTTTTACACCAAGAGAAAGTATGTAAACAACTTTATCTTAACGTAAACATGCTTCTAATTATAATTCCCAGGTGTGAGAGAGAACTATGAACAATGAGAAACATCAAGCTGTAAAGTGTATCTGAAAACTGAAAAAATCAGGGCGACAGTCCTGGGCACAGGATCTTCTGGAGCAAGTCCAGAAGGGGCCACAAAAAGGGGCTGGAGCACCTCTGCTGTGAAGACAGGCTGAGAGAGTTGGGGTATCTCAGCCTGGAAGAGAGAAGGCTCTGGGGAGACCTTACAGCTGCCCTCCTGTGCTTAAATGAGGCTTATACGACTTTCCAAGGCTTATAGTGACAGGGTAAGGAGCAAACAATTTAAGCTGAAAGAGAATAGATTTAGATCGGACAGAAGGAATAAATATTGCACAAATAAGAGTGGAAGCACTGGAACACAGCAGCTGTGGATGCCCCATCCCTGGAAGTGTTCAAGGCCAAGGTTGAACGGGTTTTAAACAACCTGGTCCAGTGAAAGATATCCCTATCAACAAAGGGTTAGACTAGATAATCTGGGATTGGTCCCTGCCAAACCAAATCACTCTGTTCTGTGATTCTGCCTCATAAAAGAACATGAAAATGGCTCAACAAAGTATAAGAGATTGATCATAAATGTCTGTTAATAAAACACAAGGACATGGATGAGGCTGGTTATGTTTTCTCCATTAGGACAGAGAATTTCTAGTCCCTAGACTTTTGACTTGCATTTATGGCTCAATATGGACTTTATTAGACAAATCTTAAACTCTTTATCAAAAGTACATAAAGACAGATTGCAGATTTTTTTCTATTTTTAAAATTTACTATTTTTAAGGTATCTGTCATATCCAAGGAATTACAGAGGATCAGTAGATGTCTTCTATGCTTTCCTTTTTCCTTTAAAAAAAAAGGACAGCTCACCAAACCCCACCTTTTTAAACATTGGATAATTGATTTGACCATCTTTACGAGTGAAATTTTACACTGAAGACAAAATAAGTCATTCCCTGAGATAAAGTTTATGAGGTTTACTTTTTTCATACAATTGCATTTTCTGAAGACTTTTGCTTATTTTCTTTTGCTCGTGCAGACTGAAAATAAACAATTAAATATTTGCATGTGCAGCTTTAACTTCTTAGAAAACTATGTCTGCCAGCTCACTCATCTTTTATCAGCTGTCCTTTTACTGAGACTCCGTATCAGTACAATGGATGAGGCTGTTCCTCTTAGCAGGAGGAACAGAAGAGGGCAGAACCAACAAAATATCAAAGATGTAAATTAGTAAGCCTTTAAAAAGGCTGCAGTCTTTCTGCTCTGGATGTTAAGTCCTCTCTCTCAGTCCTACTGGGAATTCAAGTACAAATCATCTGGGCTGAGGAAATTCCAAACAATTTCTGTATATACAAAAAAGTAATTGTTTACTCATGAATGTTGTATACATCAGTTAAAGAGAAGTTGGCAGCATTTACTAGCCTAAGGATAATTTTGCAGGCCCTGGTGTCTGTGAAGAACTGTTCTTGAGATACCTAGAAATGTTCTTTTCTGATGCCTAGAAACAAATGTCTTTAGAGCAATCACTACTTCTTAGCTTAGCAACCTTAGAAATCAAACCATTCTCTTTGCCAGTGGTATAAATAACATCTGACCTAGTTTACAACACACAAACCAAATTGTAACACTACAGAACAAAATTTATTTCCATTTAAGCTGAAATGCTCAAGCAAACAGCTTAGCTAGTGTTGATTGTTGCTTCAGTAGCATAGAGTCACATAATAACCTCCCTGAAAGGGAGCCAAGTCTTGTGGTTAAAATGTGGATTGGGACAGCCTAGAGCTGAAAGCTTGGAAACACTGTATGACCACATGGAAATCACTTAGGCTTCAAGGTGTCCATCCCCTATCTAAAAGTGCATCATAATTGCCACATGCATCTCATAAAGCTACTCATCATTTAATACTACAGATCACCTGAAGATATGTCTTTTTCTTTTCAAAGCATCTCTTTAATTTTAAAGTATATCCAGCCTTAGCAGCCTGCTCATGGAACCTCTGGTCTGGTCTGAAGCAAGTACACATGCAGCTGAGTTCTGCATGTGCCTGGTAACCAGACCCACAGCTGGTGTGGATGGTTGTGGCTCTCTTGGTTTTAACAAAGCTGTTGCAATGAGTACCAGCTGAGAATCTTCTTGTGTAGTTCTGGAAGTTGCCAGAAAGTGTAATCCAAAAATACTAAATTCAGTCCTATCCCAGTTATAACAAAACAGGTGAATTAATTCAATATGTTTTTGTAGAAAACACTGCAAACATACGGATTCAATTTTATGTTTTTATGATACCTGAGGAAAAACAGGCCGAGTTTGTAGGAAATCATGTTGCAACATTGTAGCAACAATGCAAGACCTCCTAGGAGTGGAAAGTGGATTTATTTTAAATCTAAACTGATTTCAGCTATTCACTTATGCCTTCTTCCCACATCTTGATTGTGGGTATGTCTTTTTTGTAACTTGACCACACTTATTTTCACAATCCTGTCTCACTTCAGCAAGTCATTGGGATTTACTCGATGCCCTTTGCCTCATTTGTGTTCTTCGAAGCTGTAGGTGGATACATGCTGGGATCCTGATGACCTGTTAATCGAGGTGCAATGGATACACACCATTCTTGTAACTATTCTCCAGCTGGTTTTTCTTTCTGATGTTTCCACACCCAGATGTTATTCATTCTCCTTGCACACTAATATTAACATTTGTAGCAGTTTTCTACCTGCTAAGAATATGCTGAATATTCAGGATGTGCATGCTTTGGTATACATATTATCCTTGTTTTACCTATCTAGATAGGGTTACATTTAACAGATAATAAACCAGGAGCATATTGAAACAATCTGCAGGATTGTTATCTAACTTGGCACTTGACAGGTTATACAGAATTAGCTTTAGTGATAGCTATGATGTTACATGCAAGATCCTTTTAATTTCTTTTTTTCAAAGAAAATGATATGTAAAAATAAACAATGAAAGAATTCCTAAATTTTCCTTAAATAAAAGTTTTGCAATAGAATAGTTTCACTGGCTAGTGAGGAATTTCAAGATTCTGAAATGCTGAGTTGTTCCTTCATTTGTGAAAGAAAATGTTACACAAGAACGTAAGTTATATAATCCTTTTACATTATTATTCTAAATGCATATTGCTCCACTTCTTGTAGAAGGCACACTATCTGGAGTAGGTATTAGCATCTCAGTCTCAATTTGAACAGAAAATGAGTGATTAGTCTTTTTGTGGGTATATGCTGTGGTCTAGTGGTATGGAAAGCCAGACCTCGTTCAAATAAATTTCTGTTCCCATTAATTTTGAGGAAGTATAAGATTTTGCCTTAAAATATTGTGAAGATGCCTCTGCAAGCTGACAGTTGGCAATTCAATTACATGAGTTGCAGGGACAGTCTGTGAGTTAACTGCAACACATTATCATTAATCTGCTCTTGTCTGCTTTCGTGAGGTGTTCCCTGCTTTAAACACAAGCTGTATATGCAATGTGTTACAGCGATTCCCCTGGTGTTATTTTTATTGTGTTATAGGCTAAATAGACACATAACACAGTATATAACTTGCTAATGTGTCAATTAATGCCACCTCAGGGCTGCAGTAAATTGCAAAGGCTTTTAAAACTGTGAATATGCATTTCATGTTAGTCTTCAGTTTCTTCCTTTTTCTCTTGTCCTATTTTCTGCTTTTTTTTTTTTTT